>CM021107.1:326716997-326802487 GCA_007115665.2 Sequoiadendron giganteum | reverse complement strand
TTATTTGTTGCCAAATCATTGGCATAAATCTTGACTTCATCTACAAGTTGCAAACAAATCCATTACCAAATCAAACATCCACTTCTAGTATTGTAGGTATTATTTTTAAATACTTTGACCATACTCTTCCATTTGAAATCAACACACTTGTGGGTACTCTCAACACCAATACATCCACCACTTGGACACCACCATTTGGAACTTCTACTATTCCTGAACACCCCTTACATCAATATCAACCACCTACACTTCATGAGTCCACAACTACCTCAACATATTAAGGAAGTATAGGCCAAGTGTCTCAAATTGACCCACAAGGGCATGCCAATACCCTTATGCAAAGTCAACCCTTAACATAAATAGGGAAATCTCTATACAATCCCCCAACTGGTTCATCCACACCATTGGTTTCACAAAATATATCCATCCCATCCATCATCGACCTAAATCAAAACATCCCTTGGTCACCAACCCCATCAACCAAGGTAATACCTTCTCTACATCCCTAGTGCAAGGAAATCCTCAAGAAATTAGACAAGGGAACCTTTTCAATCAATGGAGTCAAGGTCCTAGTATGTCATTACCATAGTAATATCTAATGGAACCCTCCTCATCTTTCCCCACAATCCCTTTCACCATGAAAAATCAAATAGGACCTTAAACTTAAATTCCTTCATCTCAATCCACAATCTTACAAGGAATGTTAAACCAAGGGAAACCCCAACCTCTCATCAACAATCCACTACCCACTAAAAACATCAACACTCAAAATCCATCACAGATGTCCCAACAACCAATTGATCCTACATTGCAAGCACATTCCTTAGCTTTATAGAAAGCACAACAAGCTTATCACCAAGTTGTCCAACAACAACAACAATAGCAAGCAGCCCTAACAGCACAAAAATAGCAACAACAATAGTAAGCAGCCCTAGCAACACAATAATAGCAAGTAGCCTTAGTAGCACAACAACAACAATAGCAAGCAGCCTTAGTAGCACAACAATAAGAATCCTGAACAACACAAAAAATAGCCTTATCACAACAATAACATCAAGACCATCATGCAGCCTTAGCAGCACAACAATAAGAAAAATCCCAACATCAAGCAGCACAACAATAATAGCAAGCCCAAAAAGTAGCCCTTGTAGCCCAACAACAATAGCTAGCCTTACTAGCTCAATAGTATGTCCAACAACAACAACAACAAAGTTCATACTATAACCCTCAACAGAACATCATCAAACCGAACACGTTGGGAACATATACACCAACACCATAATCACCTTCACAAAATCCCACCCCACCATAAACACCATACCACACCTTATCATATTAGAATCCCATGTACAACCCATCTACCATCTCACAATACGTAACGTATGTTCCTCCACCAAACTTGCAAGATGATCTAGCATCGCAACTTAAGGCTTTATCACAAGAAATGCAGGATCTTTGGATGGGCAAGATGAAGAAGCCACATACACAGAACTTATGTCCATATCCATTCAATCAAAACATCACAATGGTACCATTCCCTCTTAGATTTTAAATCCCCAAATTCAATAAATACAAAGGGATAGGAAGTCCTATGGACCATGTCAAAGAGTTTAATGTGATGTGTATGGAGGTTTCCTATAATGATTCTTATTTAGTGTGCCTCTTCCCCTAAATTTTAATAGGTCCTACCATGGATTGGTTTTCTCAACTGCCTCCCAGTATCAAAACTTTTCAAGAAATCATTGATAAATTCATCGATCACTTCTCCTTTAACCTTGACATGGACGTAAGCCTAGAAGAGTTCTATACACTCAAAAAAAATAAAGGAGGATATTTCACCAATTTCTTGCAATGGTGGAGACAAAGGGCTAGTAAGAGCAAGTTTCCAATTTTCGATGAACAACAAGTGGAAATCATCATAGAAAATCTAGACCCAGATCTATCCTTCCACTTTAAAATGTAGTGTATTACCTCTTATGGTGAACTTGTCCCTAGATATCTTAACATTGAGAGAGCTCTAATCTCATAGGGAAATACTCAAGCTTACAAAGATAATTTCTCATCAACTATTTTGAATGACAAGCCTCATGTTAGGGCTAAGAAAAAGAACATGACCAATGATGGAATGCTAGATTCTAAGGTGATCCTAAGTGCTCCTAGTTTGAAAAACAATCAAATAGCTAGCATTCAACTAGTTGTGCAACAAACAACACCTCCTCAGAATAATCAGATCAACAATACTGAAACATAACAACGACGAACCCCTAACAAGTACAACTATTTGAAACATAAGTACACACAGTTGTCAAAACCAATTGAGACTATCATGAATAAATTGGTAGATTCAAATTTGATAACACTTCCCAACTTTAAAAACTACCAAGAACCACAAGATAAACCATCCTGGTATTATGAGAACGATCTTTGTGACCCACAAAATCAAAGGACACAAAACAAAAAACTGCATTTGGCTCAAAAATATAATCCAAGACCTTATAGAGAGTGACACTAGATCTGTTGAAGTACCAGCCGATAACCAGGATATTAAGATATAAAATAACCCTATGCTAGATCATAGCAAAGGAAAAATCAACAAAAAAGCTAAGGATTACATAAATGTGCAACATATCTATGCTAAATTAGTCACTTCTTGTGACATTTTTATCACCATTGTCACCATCAAAGGGCTAAGTTTGGAGTTTGGATTCATCACACGACGTGGAAAAGTCACCATCTAAGGATTTCCATCTCAATCTAAGGCACAACCTACTTTTCCAACATCAAATCCCAGCAAGTACAATCTCCTAGATCAGCTTAAGAAGACCCCCACATAGATTTATATCTTGCAACTATTGAGGCTATCTCCTACACATAGGGAAATCCTAGAGGAGGCTTTATCTTCATTATCCATCCCCGAGGATATTGATACAAAACAGTTTCAAGCCATTGTAGGGCATATCGCTAATCATTTTCTCACCTTCTCAAAACAAGACCTACCATCGTAGCCATCTCATAATCGTTCCTTGCACCTTGAGATCATCATTCATAAGAACAAGGTTAAGAGTCTTAGTAGACGGATGTGTTTATCTAAACATTTCTACCCTTCAATTGATCAAGAACCTAGGCTATTCAGAGGATAATAGTGAGAAAGAAAAGAGTACCACCATCATAGCATATGACAACCAAGAGCAGGTATCACAAGGTATCATTTATGCACTACCCATCCAAGTGGTACCCATTATTATAGAGACTGCATGCCAATTGTTAGACCTTGATCTCCCATTCAATATCCTACTTGGCTGACCATGGATCCATGCCCTAAAAGTTGTGGCTTAGACCTACCATCAATGTGTAAAGTTTCCTTTTGAGGGCCAATAAATTACCATCCATTGAGATCCTGAGCCTTTTTATTATTGCAAGAATCTTTAGGCCAAATTATACAAAATACCCAAGATCCTTAAAAATGATGAAGGGCCTACACCATCCTCCTCATTTGTTGACCCATCATCCCTTGCCTCTACCTCAAAAATGAAAACACCTATTGTGTAGAACATTCCCAACATCAAAGCAGTAATTCAAGATGATGGTTGTGGAAAATATAAACTAATGAAGGATATATTTGTCTTGGGGGAGCTACCTCTTTCTCCCAAATATCATGGGAAACCTACATATAGCAACAAAGTTCTCAAAACTATCAAGATGGAAGCTACCACTTTCACTAAGTGGTGGGATCTAAACAAAGAAGATATCAATGAGGTGAATGTCTCTAAATTGCTCTATCAAGATGAATGACCTGTCCCTATCCTTCCCATGGAAGATGACAACAAAGGCTTGTAGCTAATGAAGGGATGAGGCAACAAAAAGAATAAGAAACTAGGAAAAAAATAACAACATTTTTCTAGAATCCATCATTCCCAAGAAATGTCTAAAGAATCGTGGCCTAGGTTGTACTACTATCAAAGTTACCCTTCTTGGAAAAGGTACTTTCGCTAAAAGGGTTGAGGCTTCCTCCTAGTTACCATCATCGCATGATACTACCCTGGATAACTTTCCCTTGATGTTTCTGACCTATTTGAGAATAACTCCATTTTCATGATATTCACAACATCCTTCACCCTAAGTAACCAACTGAAAGAAATAAACCTATTATACCCACAACCCATTGACTTGGACCAACGAGGACCACTAATTATATATTTGTTCAAAAATGATGAAGTGATCTCAGAATTCATCGGACTCCATGACAATTTACCATGTGTAGATCATAAAGAGGGTTTTGATATAGAGCTAGACACAAGGGTATACTACGGGGAGATGATTGAATCCTTCAATCACAAAATTGATGAAATGCAACTAACATGCAGATCTTCGAGTGAAAACCACATTTAGGAACTTTTTGATCCTAAAATAGTAAAAATAAAAGATGCATTCGAGGGTGAAAAACTCTTTGAGGCACCAAAGGATGAGGGATTTTATCCACCCCTTAGTGTGATGCATCTACAGAAGTCAGCAGTGCTAATAGAAAAGGAAAATCCAAACAATGTGGGAATAGAAGCACCCAAGATCACTTTCTATGTTGAATCCTTGTTGGATAAAGAACAGAAAAACCTAGCAGCATTCTTGAAAGATCGAAGAGCTAGCTTTGCATGGTCATACACAAATACGTCAGGGCTTGATCCATAAGTGGTTTTGCATCACTTAGTAGTCTATCCTAAAGTCAAGCCAGTGAAGAAAAAATTAAGGAAGATGCACCCTCAAATAGCACTCTTGGTGAAACTTGAGCTACAAAAGCTTCTTGAGATTGGATTTATCTGATCAATAGATTATCTTGAGTAGGTTTCAAACCTAGTACTAGTCTCCAAACCCACTAGGGCATTAGAATATGCACATATTTTAGAGACTTAAACAAGGCATGCTCGAAGGATGATTTTCCTCTTCCTAACATTGACCTCATAGTGGATTTAAAAATAGGTAATGAAATGCTATCACTCATGGATGGTTTTTCAGGCTACAATCAAATCATGATCGCCAAGGAGGATCAACACAAAACTGCATTCACTTGTCGATGGGGAACATACTATTGGAACATGATGTCATTTGGACTAAAGAACGTAGGAGCCACCTATCAAAAAGCAATGACCCCCATCTTTCATGACATGATCCACAAAACAATTGAAGACTATGTGGATGATATTTTGGCCAAGTCAAGAAAAAGGAGTGAGAACATAGAAATCTTAAGACCCATCTTTGACAGACTTGAAGAGTATAAGGTACGGTTGAATCCAAAAAAGTGTGTTTTTGTGGTTACATCAGGGAAGCTTCTTGGCTATATCATCTCACAAAGAGGGATAGAAAATGATCCAACTAAAGTAAAATCCATCCTAGACATGGAACCACCAGAAACATTAAAATAGTTGAGAGGGTTACAAGGAAGATTGCAATCCATCAGAAGGTTCATAATGCAACTAGCGGATAAAATCCACCCTTTTTCACATCTTCTCCATAAAGGAAAAACTCACTAGTAGGATGACAAGTGTGATGAATATTTCTAATAGATCAAGGACTACCTATTGACACCTCTAGTGCTCATGTTGTCGATAACAAACAAACCATTGATCTCGTATATCTCAACAACATTAGCAGCACTAGGTGCTCTCCTAGCTCAACATGATGAAAACAGAAAGAAAAGAGTCATTTATTACATCAACAGGACCTTAGTGGGTTATGAAATGAACTATTCATCCATTCAGAAGGCATGCTTAGTGGTGGGTTTTTCTTCACAAAATTTCAAACATTATATGTTGTCATATCAAGCTAAGCTTATTGTAAAGATCGACCCCTTAAAATGCCTGTTATCCAAAGCTACTCTCATACGATGAATGGCCAAATGGGTAATGATCATGACTGAATTTGGCATAGATTACATGGAGTGAAAGGAAATCAAAGGAAAAGTGATCACAAACCAACTAGAAGAAGCACCTATCTATGTAGAGAATTTGTTGATATTTGAATTCCCTGATAATCAATGTTCTTGGTCAACCTAACCAATCAATGGAAAATCTACTTTGATTAATCATTCATCCAACATATATCAAGAGTAGGTATTATCTTTATCACCCCTCAAGTTGATTGTATTTCAAATTCATATAGGCTATCATTTCCATGTACTAACAACATTGTTGAGTATGAAGCGCTAATTATAGGTCTAAGGATAGTAGTTCAATGGAAAATACAAGAATTGAAAGTCTATGGAGACTCACAGCTGGTTATTAACCAAGCCAATGATGACTACCAAACTAAGGATGATAAAATTACTACTTATAAGAAGATTGTAGAGAGTCTTAAGGACCTTTTCATTGATACAAATTTTTGATAAAATTCCTCGCATGAACAACTGAGTAGAAAATTTTATAGAAACAATTGTATCATTGTTAGACATGTCGCACAATGTCCTTCAATACAAATTCTTGGTGGAAAAACTTCTAGTACCAACTTTCGAAATCCTTGAATCTGAATTTGTGTGTTTCATCATTGGTCCTAGATCCCCATGGTATCATGACATATTCACCTACATTAGAAGAGTAATCCTCCCATATGATATCACCTCCAACCTTAAAAAGACATTTGTAAAGAAGGCATACCGATTCATGATCCTAGGTGATATCTTATACCGCCAAAGAATCAAAGGGATATTACTACAATGTCTTAACCAATAGGAAGCCTTAACTTCTTTAACAAAAGTGCATGATGGCATATTTGGTTCCCATTCTAGTGGTATGAATTTAGCTAAGAAATTGTGTAGGATAGGGTACTACCGAAAAAACCATGGAAAGAGAAGCTCATCAATACGTGTAGAACTGTGTCTAGTGTCAACAACATGGATATTTAATTCATGCTCTAGCTCAGGAGTTACAACCAATGATCACACCTTGGCCTTTCTCACAATATGGGATTGACCTCATAGGTAGAATCACTCCGACCTCATCTAATGGCCACAATTTTATCATAAAAACCACTGTGGTTCTTCCAAGTGAGTCAAAACCATTCCTATGACCTACATAATGGGGAAGCCAAACAAGACCATTCTAAAAATCCTAAAGAAAATTTCTAATGAATTTGATCATGATTGGAATCTGCAGTTAAATCTCGCCCCTTGGGCCTATTGAACTAGCATTTGCACACCTACAAGTGCAACCCCTTTCTCCTTGGTCTACATATTAGAATCCATATTTCCTATTGAGGTTAAGATTCCATCACTGCAAGTGTCACTACAAAACCTAATCATTGATGTGGAATATAAAGTATCATGGTTGAATGAGCTAGAATTCCTAGATGAGCATTGCCTTAATTCTCTCAATCATTTGAAAGTATACCAAAACCGACTGAAACAAAGCTATAACTAGAATATCAAGAGTCAATATTTCCAAGAAGGATATCTTTCTTGTCCATGACTGGAATCTACAGTTAAATCACACCCTTTGAGCCTATCAAATCAGCATCTACACACCTACAAGTGCAACCCCTTTCTCCTTGGTCTACAGATTAGAATCCATCTTGCCTATTGAGGTTGAGATTCCATCATTGCAAGTTTCATTACAAAATCTAATCACTGATGAGGAATATAGAGTATCCTAGTTGAATGAGCTAGAATTCTTGGACGAGCATTGCCTTGATGCTCTCAATCATTTGCAAGTATACCAAAATTGATTGAAACAAAGCTATAACAAGAAGATCAAGAGTCGATCTTTCCAAGAAGGAGATCTTGTTCTAAAGAATAATCAAAAAAATCTTCCATATTAGGACAATAAAGTAAAGTTTGAGACTAATTGGTTGGGCCCCTTTGTCGTCACAGCAAGCTATGGATCAGGAGCATACCAATTGTCTACACCTAAAGGTGAACCCTTGCAAGAACCAACCAATGGTTTGCATCTTTAAAAAAATTATGCCTTATCTTGAAGAGTATAAATCTGAAAATAAAAATAAATAAAAAATGATCGAAATCCAAAAAAAATGAGAAAAGGAATTGGAAAAAGTAAAGAAAAAAATCATCCTCTACTGAAAACCATTTTGGTTGCACTTTGGGCAAGTACCTTGGTGAAAACCTGGTAAGTAGACGCCTTGCATAAATGAATAAACTCCATCTATCTATGGCTCTTTGTCCCATCATCCTTTGCATCACATCCACCCACCACCTCATTATCCTATTTATTCCATCACCCATTTGTGGTTGTATCATAACTTGATCTTGTGAAGTATTATATCCCCTTTAGTACTACTTGGCATATTCTTAAGGTCTATTTGTCCTACTTTTATCGAGGTATTCTATTGCATCACGTTGGGGGAAATTCGTTATGCATCACATCAAGTTCTTTTATATCTTAATGCTATTAGAAATCTCATGAAAAATCCTAAAAATATTCATAACACATTCATCAAAAAATCAAAAAACACCTGCAAAATTAAAAAAAACCAAAAACATAAAAACCTTGTACATCTAAAATCCAAAAAAACTCGAAAAGTTGTAAAGGAAAAATCCAAAACATCCAAAACACATAAAATCCCAAAAAATGTCAAAACATCAAAAATGCAAAAATAGTGCCTTGTCAAACTACGGGTCTCTGAGCTTGAATGTAGGCAAGGCCATCATTTATGTGCCCCTGAGACACCCTAGGTCATCCCTTTAGGATTCCATCATAATAAAATGGAATTCCATCAACTATTCATATTTCGTTGTAAATGAGTTGAGTCAGTTGAATTACGTCGTCTCTACATGTATAACGTACGCAGGGCTAATCTTTCATCAATCCCCAAGGCCCCCAGGATAGTATTTTAGGTTAGGTTCTTGGTCATAAATCTTGAAAATCCCTAAACATTCAAATCTTGAAAATCCCTAAACCTTTGAAAAATGCTAAACAACCTCAAGTAATCAAAAACCAAAACATTCACATAAACTTTCAAAAAGACCAAAAACAGCCTCAAAACATTTTTAAAAATATCAAAAACATTGAAATATTCTAAACGATCAAAACCATTCATCCCATTTCACTTTCATCCATAATAAAACTTCATCCATAATAAATCAATCATCACCTTCAACCTTTGTCAAAACAAATCGAAAACAAGTATTGCAAGTTGTAAAGTAAAAACCTAAGTGTAAAAATCTAAAGTCTAGATCATAGGAAAATGAGTCAGTGGAGTTTGTATCAATGGTTTATCACACACCTCATCCTAATAAAAACATCTAATCAACATTTCTTAGGATGTATCCTTCCTTCGATGGGCATCAGTATCAGAAATCACCTTAGCTATATTTAAACTGGCAAGAGATATAGATAACACTGATTTATTTTTTTATCTTTTCTTATGATTTATCTCAATGACCCATTATGAGGACCTCTCGATGATGTCTATCAAAAATAATTTAGAGAGAAAGGAATGATACATTGATCATTATATTTTATTTATTGTCCTTGTGGGTATTCTTGTAAAATAATCTCGGAGCACACTTTCTTAGTTGTGTGTAGGGAAGTTGTTTGGAGTACATTGTTGACTATTGTCTATGCTTTGGTCCAATATATTCTAAGCTTATAACTTACATTCCAACGAGTTTTATGTATGTCAAGGTGTGAATAACAAATATCCTATCGGTTTTCAAAGTCAAAGTCCATTGCAATAGATACAACACCATCCCGGTTATTAATACCTTGATGCATCATGTCTATGTGTTATATCTAAAATAAGGAATGATAGAAAATATCAATCCCAAGATATGAGAAAATCATCTTCATCATCATGCATGTCTCATCACCATCTCTAATAATTTTTTGGTGGATCAAGGACTTGTTGGACATTATCATCAAAATCAATGGTTAAATTATTCATTTTTTTTCTTCTATCTTCTTTCCACACTAAATTGGTATCATGACACT
This sequence comes from Sequoiadendron giganteum, assembly GCA_007115665.2. Classification (NCBI taxonomy): domain Eukaryota; kingdom Viridiplantae; phylum Streptophyta; class Pinopsida; order Cupressales; family Cupressaceae; genus Sequoiadendron; species Sequoiadendron giganteum. The sequence continues at coordinate 326,792,558 of CM021107.1, read as the reverse complement.
CAACAAAAACATCATCAATTCATCCATCCTGTATCCACAAAGCATCATCATGCATACATCTTGCATCATCCTAGCATATCATAAATACGAAAAAAAATATTTCACTACAATATCATTATCATTTAAGTTGTGTTGAATAATATAGATTTTTTATTCTAAGCAACTTAAATTGTTGCATACATATCATAAACATACATCTCATTATCATACCATAAGCATGAACATTTGCATTATTTGTACATCCATATGCATACATCATCATCTCATAAATTGCATAGAAAAGTACACAAAGAAATGCATCCATATCATTTACATAATATCTACATATCATAACGTCCATCTCATAACATGTCATAAAAAATATACTAAAAAATAAGTGCATCCATACATAAGCATACATCGTATCATGAATTTGTATCATCTCATATATATCTAAAAATGACTATCATGGTACAATATCTGAATCAGTGTGTATATCTATAAAAAATACAATATCCACAAGGTTATCAAAAATGATCCCATGAATGTATATTTGTATAAATAATCGAGCGAATAATCAAAAAAAGTGTCAAAAGGCCATCTAGCCTTGATGGTTGTTCGCCTCCCTAGGTTGTCTCTCTAATGGTTGATCCTTAGCCCAAGGATGTGCTCCACTCTGTGAAAATCAGCCTGCCTCATCACTGGAGGGACATCCCGATGATAATGTATACAATAATATGCATCCTCTATTATTGCCTCTCTCTATAATTAGGTTGAAATTGTTTGTCCTTGTGATGTAGTTGTCATAGCCTCTAGCTATTGTCATCGCCAGACCTCTTGTGCAAACTGCATATCTGAGGTATGTCTTAGCTGACTCTCACAATCCCTCTCTATCGTGAGTCCAAGTACCTATTGTCAAGCTTAATCTCACTCAACTATAACTAGTTGTAGTTGATGTTGTAACTACTGAATATGTGCATCACGAGGATCTGGCCCTAGCGGTGGTTGTTGTACTGGTTGTTGTTGTATGGGTGGTGTAGACATGGAAAATATAAGGATTCGATTTAGTGCACTTGATCCCAACTACTAGCAACATTTCTTCCAAAATCACACTCTCGGATTATCATCACCTTCAATCTCCTAATTTAATAAATCATTATTTATTTGATTAAGTCTTTCTGCTCTGTTGATTAAATTAATCAATTTAATTTAATTAACCTTATATCTCAGTTTAATTAAATAAATCATTTTGTTTGATTAAAGTCTCTAAAGTCTTCTCATTAAATTAAATAAATTAAACCTTATTTAATTTAATCTAACATTTACCCTGTTAGTTAAATAAATCAAAAACATTTATTTAATTAATCTTTCCTCTCATTTTTTATTTAAATCAATCCTAAAATCTAAGTCAAAATGGTCAAATCACCTAACCTTCCATTAAAGTAATCAAATCTTGATTAATTTAATCCCTATCACTAAAAACTTCTAGAGAATGCAACTTGCACATGAAAATAGAGTTAATTCATTTATTAAATCTCTATTTTCCCTCACATGGTATAAAAAGAAATATTCTCTCAAGTTTGAATTCAAAAAGTTCAAGTGGATGGGTACTTCCAACAAAGCATTCACTCCTCTTACATGTCCTTGTGCATTGAGCCAAGTGGAATTTATTTCATTCATTTTTCCCTCTCACATGTCATTTCCTCAATTTCAAATTCCACCTAATTGCATTTATTGGCACTTTGGCCAAAATGTGCACAACTAGTAACCATTCACACCTTGACCAGTGGCACTTGGCCATTGGATGTTGAATGATCCCACAATCATCCAAATCCATCATTATTCCAATTTAGAAATATATAAATGAAAGTTTATTCCTCTCATTCAACATCCACAATCTCATGCAAAGTTACTCTCTTCACATTGAGAGCCAATTTTTCCCATTCTTCTTCAAGTATCCATAGTTTTCATAATTTCATAACAAGGTTATGCAAAAATCTCATTAGGAGATTGAGTTATCCACACATCATCAACATTTTCAACTAAAGAGTTGGGAAAGGGCCAATTTTGACACATCAATTGGCACCAATTCCCCCATGGGATCAAGAGTTTGCTTAGTTTAGATAGATTTAATTTGGTTATTGCACTTGTTCTTCATTTCTTTTCTATCTAAGTTTAGTAAATGGATTTCATGGGGAATCCTTGTTTCACCTTGCATATTGATCTAATATTATGTTTTCTTGTTGCTTTTGTGCAGGTATGAAATAAGGGTTCATAGGTGGCTACTGTGGTAGTTGTGGAGGTGCACCTGGGACCTGTCCATCATGATGTTATCGATCCTCACCATCCTGTCCTCTTCCCCATCCTCTGGCCTGCCCATCATGTGGTTGGCCTCGACCTATACCTGCTCCCCTCTCTCTCAACCTCCCTAGTGGAGGTATACCTACTAGATTTGTTAGTTTGGGAGGGGCTACAAACCATGCATCATATGCAAGCATCATCTATGCATCTTCCTATCCCTGATCATAGGCCCATGGCCTCACAACCAACTATCTAAATCCTTCAACAACCTCATGGGCTGGGATCATGTTTCCCCATGTCATATCTTGTGTTGATCTGGAAAAAATAGATGTATAGGCATCATTGGGCTTGTCCTGCCTCTCGCCAAACTATCTGGAAACTCTATTAGGTAGGTACCTCTCGATCATAGTGTGCTCTCAACCTTGCATGTAGCAAGTCTTTCAAGAAAAGAATAACTATTGAACATCATTATAGCATGTCAGCATCTAATCCATAGCTACCATCTAAACATTATAATCTCATTAATCACTCTTCTTCAATTCGAGATACTGAACTGGCCTGTGTGCTGAAGGGTGATGGCACCTTTGTACCTCTAGACAATTGGATCATCTAGCTCCACATCTGCCATATGGAAAATAGTTTGGAGCATGTAAATGTGCTCCCAGACTCATATGTGAAGAAGAGTGACCCCTGTTCCAATAGCTCTCCCATCATAGTACATGAATTCATGCATATCATGGTAAAGAGAGGCCACTATCATTGGCCCCTATGCATAATAAGTCCTTCAAAAAAGTATCATGTGCCATGCCAACCCCCATCTTGGACTAAATCACCTACTTCATTGATCTGGGGCAACCAACCCCAAAATCACTACCGCAACAATCAATCTGAAAGTCGACGCCCAACTTCTGTACATCTTGAGGTCAATTTGGGAGTTGACCAAGACAATAGACTCTTGGTCAAGAACCTCATGATAAGTATCATATCTTGCATTAATATCATAAATCACTTGCTCATCATGTTATGGGAAATCGTAAAATACGCCATACATCCTCCAATGTCATTGTCGCCTCACTGATGGGTAAGTGGAATGATGAGGTCTCGCTATGCCATCGCTCACATAGCACGGTCATCATCGCTAAATAGTTTTGCATGACAGGCATGTAGCTGAGGTACCACAATCCAATCTCCCCAAGGTCCTCCTGTCAAATCTCAGACAAATCATCAAGTCTAGACAAAATTGTCGGACGATGCTCACGAGACATCAAATGTTGGATAACCTCCTACACCCACAAAGCACACAACGTCAAAATTCAAAAAAAATGGCTAAAGTTTGGAATTTTTATCCCCCAAAATGATAAAAGTGTTGTTATTCACAAAAGTGTTGCTATAGTCTAAATTCCAAATAGTGATGTTGCATACACTCAAATTCTAAATTGTGACTAGCATCGCTCATCACAGCCGCATCGAAATTTAAAATTTTGAAACCCTAAATTTGAATTCTGAATTGGGTAGGTGTGTCGCTATTTACACCTATGTCATGATTTGAAATATGGAAACCCTAATTTCAAGTCACAAAGTGTGTCTCTCATCACAGTAGCATTGCTAAAAATGAAAATAGCGTCGTTGATTCTCAAAAAAGCATCGCCATATAGCGACATCACCCTAACCTAAATTTCAAAGTGCAATAAATGCACTTAAAAGTCAAAATGTAAGGGAATTTTCAAATTGCATACCGATGGTCTTATGCCAGGAAGCCTTTGGTACTCTCAAACCTAGTTAAAAATATGTCGTGGGAGCACCCACTACACCATTTTGTCAGGAGGTCAAAGCTCAAACTACAACAAATCTCTAAGGTGTGAAAGCACAAATGAATTGAAAGTGACCCTCCACCTATGTATGCCTACAAATTAGGGATTTTTGCCCTAATTTAACTATGCAGCTAGGGTTTTTCACCAATTTCATCAATCTTACCAAACTAAAGCTTATTTTGCATCGTTTCTCATGTTTTTAGAATGTTTTTTACATCCCAGAGCCTTTTTGGACCCCTAAGGCAGCATTTAATCTTGGTCGAGAAATCAACCCAAAATCCAAAAAAATTGCCTGATTTCTTGAGGGGGCGGGGAACCATCTCATTCCTTTCATTGGGGCATCCAAAAATCAGAAAAAAATTATTTTTTGATTTAAAGCAGCAAATTAGTCTGAAATCAATGTGAGTCTTTAAACCAACATAATAGGTACCTCGCTTCAAAGAGTGCCAAAATGTACTCTTAAAAATGTCTTGAATGATATCATGCACTCAAATTAAGTATAATAACATTGTTTCATCCTAAAATCCCATCCTCTTTTCACTTAATTAATTAAATTAGTGTAGTTATTTAATTAATTATGTCATTTTTCATCTATTAATATAATTAACGTAATTAGATTAATTCCCTCCTTTCATGCTAACATTTTGTCTTATTAAATTAAATACATCAAGTTATGTAATTAAAATCCCTAAGTCATCTTATTTAATTAAATAGCCCTAAGTTATTTATTTAATGAATATCATTTAATTCCCCTAGTTTTCATAATTAAAACTTTATTTAATTATCAAATTACTAATAAATCTAATCCCTCACTTGCAAGGGAATATTCCAAGAGAATATTCCTCATTTGCACATTCTGGTGCAAGGCACCCATAAGCCTTCATGCATAGTTTTGGTTTTTGGTGTTTCCTTGATATAATAAGGTCTTTAAGACCATCTCTTAGGTTTGTAGGTGGTTTGAAGTTAGTTTGGAGTCAATTTTGTAAGTATGGTAAAAGTTGCAAAAAGTTGTAAAGCAACTTTTGTATTTTTTCTTCTTTTTTTTGTCTCAAAAGGAAGTTGAACAGTCAAAAGTTAGAAAGCTAGTTGTATTCGGTTGGTTTGGGGTGGTAAAGGTTTAAAAATCATGTGTGTATATTGGAACAAGGTTGGAAGTTGAAAATTTGAATTTAAATAACAAGAATACTCTGTTTTATGTGTTCTAAGAGCTTAATTTGCTTCTACAACAACTAGTATGGCCTTGTACAACCTAGAAGTGATTAACTTGTGATTGGAATTGATGAATATTTGAATTATTGTTCTTTTTCAACTTTTTTTGTCTAATTTCATCAGGATTTGAGTGAGTTAGAGAATTTTTCTGAAAACTGCCTTGAAACCCTAGGTTTTAGTGTTTTGAGTGAAGAAAATGAAGTTTTGAGCCATTCCACCGGTGAAATAGACTGAGAACCAATGGAATGGAAGTAGCTAGGTTGTTTTTTGTGTTTATGATGTTTTTCAAGAATTGGGGAGGAAGATTTATGAAGATTGGTTGATGCCCTAGACTGAAAACTATATGTTTTGGGAAAATATGGTGCATAGGAGTTGGGGTTGTAGAGAAACTCTTTGGAAGGTGTGTGTAATGCTTGAAAAGGTTGAGGCAGACACAATTTGACATGTTTGGAGTCTTGGTTTGAAGATTGGAATCCTGGAGATCAAAAACCTTGTAGTGACCTATCTGCACAAGCCTAATTAGGCATTTTTCAATCATAGCAGCAGAAATTAGACTCTTATGTTCCAAAGCACCCCCACCTGCAATTGGGATATGTTGTGTAAGGGGATGAAGGGTATCTAGATTTGTGATTAGTTTGTGGGTTTAAGGTCTTCCCTACAACTTGTGTTAGGAAAATCAGTTATGGTGTGCTACTAGGAGTTAGCAGCCTTGAGAGAAACCCATCATTAAGTGATTGGAAGTTTGCATAATTGGTTGATTTAGTTCAAGTTGATAAGATAGATGCATACATTTAGCTTATTGGTTAACTAGGTTTTGAATCTTTTTAGTTTAAAATCCATTTAGATTATCTTTTCACTCACACATCTTGATCATCTTAACATAAATCATGTTAGAAAATCTTGCATCATGTTCATTTAGCTATAAATCATGTTTTCATACACATCTATCAATGGTTTCAATAGTTTTCTTCAATAAAACTGATTGAAAAAAGCTCATCATCCAAGGGATTGGGAAAGGGTCATCGTTCCACATCAATGTGACACCACTCCCCCATAGAATAAGTTTCAATGGATTAGAATAGGTATTTCTAAAGATTTTGCAGTTTAAATATGCTAAGTTTTAATGGATTCCTAGTTTGGTTTTGTTGATTGATCTTATTGGGATTGACGTTTAGTGGCTTCATTACACTTTGTATCCTTATTGATCAAGTGTAGTTGACCCATACTAATCTGTTGGTCATAGTACTTATGAAGTACAAAAGAGTTAATATAATTATAATGTATATATATCTAAAGGTAAGGTATGCATGAGCACACAAGTTCTCCCTGTACATTAGCACAGTCACTCAATGCAAGGGGTTGTGCTATGAGGAAGATTAGTTGGAAATATACTTATTTCTTTCATGATAAGTAAAATAGGAATTAAAACCTTTAATTGACTTTGTTTATATGTTTAGTGCTTTAAATAATTGAGGATGATGATTCACAAGGGGGGGGAGTATGTTACACCATGTTTCCTAGTTACTGAGTTACTTTCACCTTCATGAGTAAATATGATGATAAATGCAAATTGTGACTTTAATATGTTTTCTAGGTGAAAGAAATAATGAAATATGCATTAAGATGATATTGCTTTTAAAGGAACAATTATGTTTATATTAATAAAATAGAATGAAATAATATGTATTGCAATGTGAATATTCTAATGCTTTGTCAATGCAAATGTTTTATAACGCAAATAGATCTAATATGAACAAATAACTACCTAAGAAATGTATTAAGTTGGAAGTACGAGTAGGTTCAACCCTCTAAAAGAGAGGGGAAGTATCACTCTATAGAGAAGCTTGGTCTAGTAACTCCTAATGAGCCTAACTAAGCATTCACACACTCACACCCTAGATGGTCTAGTTGAGTTAGTTCGTAAAACTAGTAGGTACCTTCGGTCATTTAATGGGAATTCTTTGCAATGGTTTTAGATATGGTCTTGGTCTTTGATGTCCTTCATTGGGAAAATTTGATTAAGTTTTTCTTTGTGTGTTATTATTTATATCTACATGTCGATAAGTATATACATCAAATGTAAACATGTAACTCATGCATATGGTTACATAATATGGATAGGGATATGAATTAAATTTTTATAACATATGTATATATGTACACATTTTTTATACCTTTGCATCAATGGAGATGAATATATATGTGACTAATAATATTAAATATTAGATAATGTTATAATTGTATATATGTATATATGCATGTATTTGATAATGCATGCATACATGTGTATATGTATTAGTTACATAATACCCATGGATTATATATGTTATTCAATTGAAAAATGATTATTTAATATATATATATATGTATATATGATATATATATATACTATGTATGTATTCATGTATTATTATTATATGTGATGTAAATACATGTATATGTATTTGAATATCAAATAATACACTAGTTGAAGTATATATATATATACTGTAACGCCCCGCCACGCAACCCTAGAGGAAGTTGCATTTAACTACTTAAACGGAATAATTTTTTTTTTTTTTTTTTAAAGGATAAATAATAAGTAAGTTCACTAACTAATGCCAACAACCTCTAAGGTTATGAGACAGAGGTTATATAGAACCTCAACAAAAAACATGAATATAAACAATGACAATCATTTAATTAATAAATTAACGTATACATTCCAAGTAAGGTGAAATAACAACAAGCATAAGATAAGACTTTCGATTTCATTAATCCATTCATTAAACCATAAGGTTACAATCACTCATTCCCTGAATGAGGCAAGTTCAATAAAATAGGGTTACAAATACAAATTCCACCTCGATAACAAGAGGGGTAATAATTACCAGAATGATTGAAAAGATAACAAGAAAGAACTGCAACAGAAACAACCACGAGCTCTCCAACTGGAAGTCTTGTCCACACGTACAAGGAGCAAACCCAACGGAGTAAGGTGCGCGTTCCACCCAACCAAGTGGAACCCAAAGGTCCACCCCCCGTGCTAGGAGATAGTAACTAGAATTTCTAACCAAGGATGGCTACCTCTAGACATAGGCTAATATAACCATACTAAAATAAATATAGTAACATCACTTAATCACAGGGTTACAATGCTTCCAGAAATTACATAATCAATTGCATCACTGATGCGAACATACTGTCGACCTAGGATAAGTGTCATCACATTGTTACATACGTTATCCTAGTGAGTCTTCCTAGGTCCCGGCCCCCATCTTGGGTTATCCTGGTAACCTCTAATGACTTCCGGCCCCTTATGTAAACCAATGCGGAATCAGTTATCTTTTGTAGAGACAAGATAACGATCTTGCCATTCCAGGCCTTCCCGTCTCAACCCAAGTCTTTACAAGCCCTTGTGATCATGAGCGAGGCATAATTATCTTATTAAATGTGTTGATACTACGTGATACTCTAATCATTTAATTTAGTTATCACTGGATTAACTAACTTACAACGAGTTATCCTAGCACCCCTTTGTGTGCCGACCCTCATTATAAGCCACTCCTCTAAGATGACACGTGGAACAACTCCACAACCCAAGGGTACACAAGTGTGACATAAGGTACCACATACCTACCCATGACATACAGTCATTACACTCCCATTCGTGATAATCGGGGAACAAACTGGTTTAATGCACTATCCAAGGCCATCTATGGTTGACTACACAGTACAAGAACCCACAGACTGAAATCCCAATTGGAAGACTTGTTAAATATTAAGACCCACACTTCCCAATGATGCACACATAGATCAATTTCAAGACAAGAATCAAATTCTACTTTGGGTTCACTAAACCCATTTCCTCACTAGCATTCAGTAAACAGTGCGTTAAATAAACAAAATTAATTACGCCATTTAAAAATCATTTTGTTTCCACGCAGCATTTAAATGCATAAAACATTAATCCGAATCCCAATAATTCAAATAAAAGCATAATCCCATATTAAAATAAAATATTTATTCCATAATCAATTAAACTTATTTTCTAAAACAAAAAAAAACAATAATCCCCATTTAAATAACGCAATAATAAAATAACATAATCCTTTTCAAAATGTTAATATTAACATCAACATTATAAATATTGATTAAAATTTCCCCTAATATTATAATGAATAATTACATTATTCCATCATTTACAATTTCAATATTATAATAGTCACAATATTAAAATATTAAATTGATTTAAACAATATGATGAAATATAATAATATCAATAATAGAAAATTTTAATATTAAAATATTATAATAATTATAATATTAATATATTATAAAAATTATAATATTTAAAATAAATTAAAATATTATTATTATTTTAAATTTTAAAAGAGGGTCAAGGGCATGCCTCGGTTCACGCGCCAACCCTAGAGTTGGGCCGCACGAACCTCGAGCTGCATGCCTTAGTTTAGGTTGAAACCGGCCGCGGTTTCTTACCAAGCGGCGACGGGTTTGTTGAGGCGGCCATAGGAGGCGGTGCCACCGGCGAGCTAGGTCACGACAGGAGGAACCCCCGTGCAGGGCACGTGGGAAGGGGAGGTGGTGCGGGCGCCGGAGCTGGCCACCACCCGTGGTGGTGTGGGTTGTGTGGTCTGCTTAGACTGCAGATGGGGAGGCCGCATTGGGCGCGTTTCCCCAGCGCCCCCCCTTTGCATTTCATTTATTTATTTTTATTTAAAAGGCAAGAAAAAAAAAATTCTGGAAAAAAACTTTATTTTAATGAAATTTGGCTAGCATAACCTTACAATAAGAAATTATAAAAATAATTCCCAAGCCTATTATATTTATCTATATATAAAAATATATCTAAATAACCATACAACCAAGTGGGTGATTCAAATAGATTGAAGAGTGGCATGAAAACAAAGTAAAATTGAAATAACAATAGCAATTTAATCTTCCATTAACACCACACCATTGAATCAACAAAATTTCCAATTAAACAAGATGAGAACTGGATTCCCTTGAAGTATGCTGAAGGTCCTGCTGCTGCTTTGAAACCCTCTTGAGCTCTTCAAATTCCACAAGCTTTTCCTCCAAACCCACAAAATTAAGCAATCTTCCACTTCTCTTTTCAATTTTCTCCCAAAAACTCCATTGTTGATTTTGTGAAGAAATTTTTAAGATAATGCAAAATTCCTTCCAAAATCCTACAACAACCCTCATAACTTTTTGAAAACAGAATACCAAAAGTCTTTCTTTTGAATTTTTGAATCACTAAATTGATTTTTAATCCATTTTCTTAATTTTCAATTCCAACTCAAATTTGCATGCATTTTCCAAAATGAATAATGTAATTCATTTCCACATAATTAACCTCATCAATTTATAAATAAATCTACCATAAGATTGAATATTAAATTAATTAAATTAAATTACTCAATAATTAAATCACAATTCCAACATTAATTTAACTCCCCAAATAGACTGAAACCAGTCAAACTGAACAAAATAGAACAACTGGATCACACTAGGGCCGACGACACACTACAACTAGGGTGATGACTCGACAAGGAAATCCTAGCTACTATCTCCCAATCGAATGTCATTGGGCAATGGACACGCTCAAACCTGTGAAACCAGGTGGAGTCGATGTCCTGTACCTGTCAACCTACAAAAGAGAATACATCCACATGCAATAATATGTCATAAATAAGGCACACCGTGAAGAGGAAATCACGAGATCGCAGGGCACTCGCAAGCGAGTGATGCGATACCGTCCTCTTCACCAATACAGTAGTTCTAACTGATGCATCTAACATAACAGCATAGTTGAAAGCATGAAACATCATAAAATAAATATCCACATATGCTAATTCCAAACATGTCATAATAATCACATCAAAATATAGTATCATCACATCAAGATACATCACGATAAAACAGTGATCCACTGTAATCAAGTACATATTCCAAGTACAACACAAAACAAAAGCATAGAAAGGAAACAACATAGTTCACACAATAGGTCACAACGGAGGGGTATTACATATATATATATATATATATATATATATATATATATATATATATATATATATTATGTTTGGTGCTTAAAATGTATATATAACACATTAAAGATAGGTATAGCACATTGCATATGTTATAGCGCATAACATAGTGTTTTTTATGAAACAAAGTTATGATAAAAGGTGTTGCCTTTGGAATCTATAAAGGCAGCATTTGTAAATATATATGAGTATAGCACTAGAAATAGGTGATGCCTTACACATTACCTTTCAAAATATAAATTTGCACATGCCTTATGAAAAAATTGTTTAGTAAATAGACTGAAACATATGTGAAACACTTGGTGCAGCCTTAAAAGGTATGTTAGACCAATGCATAGAGTATATGGTGCAGCATTTGGAGGAAAGAAACCAGTGCATAAGGCTAAGAGACCAAGTCAAAAGCATGAAACAAATCAAGTATGGACCAAGTCAATGTTGTGTATACATTTTAGTCGAATTAAATGTTATTTAAGAAACTCGTGGAATATGTCAAGCCAAGTAAAGAGGTCGCGCCATATTTAGTAGAATTTGGAATTTAAAAGAAGTCTTTGAATTCGTATTCACTTACAAATAAGTATTTAGACTCATTCAAGTACAAACTTGGCAACATTTTGCAATGGAATTCGAATTAGGAAATTTGTTTTGAGTTTGTTGTCTCATTTACTAAGTCGACTCAACTATAGGACTATCATGTGTTGCAAACATTTGAGTGATTCGTTGCATGAGGAAAAAAGTTGGTAGAAACACTTACTTGTTTGTAGCCTTAGGTTACTCACAAATTAGTATAAATAGAGGTGGTCATTCTTCCAAATGTATCATTTGTCAATCTAATTTCTTAGTATTATTCTGCTACAATTTAGTGCAAAGTGAGTTAGTTTGTGAGGTTGAGATTTGTAATGTTGTTTCACATTGGTTTTATAAGAGAACTAGTGAGAGGATAGAGGAGGTTTTTGGAGGTCGTTCTTGGAGAAATTTTCAAGCAAGCTAGAGCCATTAAGCTAGGAGAGAGGAACAATCAAGTGGAGCTTTTATCAAGCATGGTAGTATCTATATATTTATCTTTTATGTTGGAAAGGTAAAATATATTTGATTTCTATGTTGGAAATAATGGTTTTGAGTATGTTGTGATGCTTGTTTATTCTTGCATGATCTTTTTTGTTACATGCTTCAGAATCCTATCATATTAGGTTAATACTTTTATATACCCTATATAGGAAAATACATGATGATGTTTCTATTTAGATTATATGTAGTTAGTTTCTACTATTTAAGTATGAGGAATGAAATGTGAAATTTGGTTTACATCAATGTCTTTAGGCTAGCTTATAATGCTAGGAAAAACCTTGGGAATAACGAGTTTAGCTTATAATACTAGGTAAACCTTGAGAATAACCTATTGGGATGGGATATTTACTTGATTATTGATTGAAACCCTAGGTTGAGGTTAATCTACTTGATTGGGTTTTTTATTTGATCTTTGGTTAAAGCACATAGGTTGAGAATAACCTATATGGTCGGATTGATCGTTGATTGTTGATTTTATCTTTGGTTGGAGTCATTTAATGTTGAAGGTTATACTTTGGATTGAGATCATTTCTTGTTGAAGATTATACTTTTTGATTGAGATCATTTATTGTTGGATGTTATACTTTTGATTGTTGAAGATTATACTTTTGAATGAGGTCATATATTGATGGGATTATACTTTTGATGGGAGTCAATTATTGTTGAGAATACACTCTTTAAAGGGGGAATTTATTGTTGAGCTTTTACTTTTGAAATAAATTCATTTAATTTTATGATGTTATCTTCATCTGTGTGGTTAATTGGTAAGATAGAGTTGCTTTTAGATACTTGTAGCAATGATATGCGTTAATGGGAAGGTTATTTTTACGGTTATGGTAATCCAGTGAAGGGGATAACTTTAGAAAAGGATACTAATGGTCAAAGAAAATTGAGCACTTATTGTGGTGAACAAGATGACTCTCACTCAAAATAACTAGGTGATGAATCTTTGGCCAAAGTAGTTTAGGTAGTCACTATCTACACTGTCAGTTCATGATGATCTAATTATGCATGCTAGTTTGGGATTGTCATACACATAGGTTGTAGCCATTGTATGGTAAATTTCTAGTTATGTAGAACACTTCACAACGCTCAGGAAAGGCCAAGGAATTTATGAGGTTACCAAACCTATATCTTCGTCGAAGGGAGGGCCATCTTACCAAATTTTGGGTAGATGTGTAGGGGATCATAGTAAGTCCATAGTTGGTAAAAAAACGCTTGTGTGATGCTTCTTCTCATGCATTTGGCAGCCAAGATTTGGGATGTATGTGCCAGTATCAGGGACAACTAGAATATATGCACCAATAATGGGTACATCTAGAATGTATGCACCAATATAGGGACATCAAGGATGTACACCCAAGTAGGGACATCTGGACCATTGGTATCTTTATTTCGATAATCTCATAGAAGCTATGTATTCATGTATCCATCTCTACAGAAAATTATAAATATGAAATGTCATATGAAAATTATGTATCATCATTACTTGAATAAATGAAAGGTATTCTATTGTATGCAATGGGAAATTTTGAAGTATGTTTCAAATATGAATTTATTATTTAAAGGAAAAGAAAAAATGTATTCCTCTTAAAAGATAGGTGCATAAACTATTCACTTGTGGTTAAAACATAGAAAAATTTATTGAGTAGAACAATGGGAATGTTACAAGGAGTGTGCTATGCAAACCAAGCATCATAACCCAATGTCGTCTTGGGGTCATCGATACCTCCTGCATAAGCCCATGGTAGGGGAACTAGATGTGTAAAATCCTAAATGGAAACCTGTGAATCTACCTATTGTCCCCAGGCTAGAACCTCTTTAGTAGTGTGCGCATAAACAGCCCTATAATTTGGTGCCACAACATTGTGTTGATCACTGAACTATCTAGTAACTTGGTCTGGAAGGTACCTCTCAATAATGTGATGTTGGTGGCTTGTGATCCATAGTGTCTTCCGAGCATAAAATAGTTGCTCCTAATCATTGCCCCATGGCTATGCTTGGACCCAGGGTCCACCTGAATACTCTAGTATCATCTATGACTCTCCTCCAGTGTGTTATAGTTGTCACTCTTGTGTGCTGGAGTGTAGTCATAGTTGTGTATCTATAAACAACTGGATCCTCCTCATCAATATCTCTCAAGGAAATAATAGGCCTGAGTACAACAATGTGCTCTCAACCCTAGATGTGTAACTGAAATATAGAAAATTAGGTTTACCAGTTTGAAATAGGGAAAATGGGGATATAGTGGACCTATCTTTCCTTTATTTCATTATGAGATGAGATCCCAAAAAATAATTCACTTACAAACCTTAAGTGAGTCAACTCAATGGAGGGATATGTCAGTTTCCTTGGATGATCCCATAAATTGGTTTATAATTTTTGGCCAAACTGGACATTGAACTGAATTTTTTAACTAAATCTTCACTTTCAGGCACCTATAGCTGCTAAACCATGAGGAATTTGAAGATGATGCAAACTAGTGATTTATGAGATTTTTTCTGTAGATTCTAAACATATATATATTTTAAAAACATTGGAATCAGATTGCATTTATTTTTCCATCTCCTTTGAAAACTAGTTTTTAATGGTAAACACCATTTTTAAAGAGTGGTGTTCACCATATACAACATAATTTTTTTCCTATGAAGGATAAAATTCTATTTTTTTTTTAATTTAGCTTTGTAACTACAATATCTAACACGTTCATTTGGTTTCATAGTGTTTTATTGAATATTTTTCTTAATTAAGTTTTGAAGTCCAACCAATTACAATTTAGACATGGGAAAACTGTATACAACATAGCTTTTTTTGAATGTATCGAAATTCTTTTTTTTACTGGAACAAGGACATTAATACCTAGCATGAACATATTTTTTAGAATTTTTTTATAATCTACTATTTTTCTACATGAGCAAAACAAAGAGCTTGATTTTTCGTAAAAAAGCTTATATTTAATTAAACTAAAAAAATACATAATAAAACCAAAATATATTAAAATCATATTCAATTAATAGCTCGTTCTGAGGACTACCATCATCTAGTTAGGTTTGTGAATTTTCCTTCATTTTCATCCTCAACCTGAGCTTCGAAAGGCAAAATTTTGTAGAAATTTGGTAGAAGAAGAGAAGATGGGAAAAAAGGGGGGGTTCGCTCAAACCTCCCTTTCTTGAATTTCCCTTTATTTCCATTTTAATAAACATGGCAAAAATGGGTCACATGAAAAATAGGGTTTGCTCAAACGGGGGGTTCGAGCGAACCTCTTTTTGGGTTCATGCAAACTCCTCCCTTCGTGCGAACCCCTAAGAACCCAAAATTTGTTTCATGGGAGTATTTTTACAAATTTCCTTCCTCAACGGAATTGTAAACTAGTTTTGTGGGATCACCCCCTTATGATTGAGGACGGGGGTATTAGTCTGAATAGCACTTTTGGGACAAAAATTGAAAATAGTAAATCAGCTCAATCATGCCCATTCAAACTTGAATCATCAATTTAAAGCATAATAAAAAATAGAAACAACAAACTTTTGGTAGATATAGAAAGGTCTAGATGTTGTGCACCTATCATAAAAAGATTGTTTCAAAATGTTGTCAGGGACTCATTCTCCTATAGGCAAATGGGTCCAGGTATCCATTTTTTAAATCACTTTTTGGGTCCTCTACTCCTATGTCTACACTCATGATTCTCCCATATCCCATTGTCAAAAAGATGGAAATAAATTTGAGATCTGAGTTTCCTTGGCTTGACAACAAAAGTGACAAAAAATGCAACTTTGAAAAATTTCTCTTCAAGAGATCTTCAATCATTCTTCAACCTAAGATCTACAACAAAAATATAAGATGGAAAAAATATTTTCTTTTGGTGAATGGGGGTTCGCCTTGGTAAAACCCCATTTGGGTAATTAAACCTTGAATTGAAATAATGAAACATGAAAAAGGAATGATGAATGAACAATGCTATGTTGCAACTCACCAAACCCTTGAATAAACCTTTGAAAATTTGAAATATTGATCTTGGTCTTACATGAAATGGATCCAATGGATGTGGATCTTGATGCTTGAAATATGACTTGAATGTTTGGTTTGAATCTTTGAAACCTACATCACAATGTTAGCTCCAAAAACATGCACGATTGCAAAAAAATTTGACATGATGCTTGAGATCTTGATTGCTGCAATAAATCACTAATAAATCTACTCTTGAATTTCTTTGATCATAATATTTTCTTTAGGAATACTTGCATGAAAACTCTAGATTGCTTCTAGGATTTGAATTGATGAAATAACCTTGTATTTATAGGTATGTATCCTTAATTTCCAAAAAAATAAATTTTATAAACTGACATTGAAATTTGAATTCAGGGACATTAAAATACTGCCAAAAATATATCATAAATTTAGGTTCAAAGGTCTAGGGAGGACCCATTCACCCATGGACGAATGAGTCCCAGGTCCCTTTTCTTGGAACACACATTGCTCAAGGTAAAATATTATGTGTTGGCATTAATTGTTGTCGGGTTTCCCCTTCAGATAATATAATTTATTAGGCTTGTATATGTAAAATAAGGGTTATTAAGGCATAATTAAGTCCAATTTAATTGAGGGGACCCAAAAAAAGTGTGAAAATGTAAAGGAGTACATTTTTATACACTATAGTAACAATGTAACTATTATCTCATAGAATTACACCCTAGCTAAGTTGCAAAACTTAGCATTCTAGAGAAACATGGGGACTTTTTCAGGTTGTGGGTCACTTGTAGTGGAAAAGAACCTCCGGAGAAGGTCAGCTTCCTATTTGTTATCACCTAAAAACTACTCACTTGTAGAGGGAAAGGGAGAAAGAATGCATGAAAATGAAAATTAAACCCTATGGTGATGCACCTAAACATTACTTGGATTTGAAACCAGATTTCATACACTTGCCTTAAAAGTGGCATGAATTAATTATGCACAATTCATTGTAGTATGTTAATGCATAAATATTTCACTGAAATGCCATAATACAACTACTTGCAAAAGGAAGATAGCTTCACAATCAACAAATAACATGTTTTAAGTAGACACAATCAGCAACCTGCATGAACAAACTAGTTGCAGAAAGGTATAAACATGTGATACAAAGTCGTAAGGAAATTTAAACAATCTCACTAATAACTTGATCAATCTCTTATATACACTAAACAGTAAGAACGAAAAGACAATAAATCCATCACCAAAAATAATAGAGGTCTCCACTATATATCATATCCAAAATGAGTTACAAAAAACTGCAAAAATTTATGAAAGGACTACAAGATTCACTGTCTCCAAAAGTTGCATGAATAGAACTGCCTACAATGAAGTCACATAAGTGACTATATCACTCGACTCCCAACAAGATCCATCAAAATAGGACTTAGAAGCTCTACGAGTTAGATGAAACAATAAGGCCTAAAATATAGAAACTGGATTCTCTCCAAAAGAGTTTCAAAAGGTTGAAAAAGTCAACTTTGACCCTATCCAACATAAAGGCATGAGAAACCACCCCTAAAATTGCTCCAAACTTGGTCAAAAGGCCTAATTTTCCTACAAATGTATCTCAACCTCTCTCAACCACCCCTAGATACTCTCCATATGTTTTAAATCTTCTCTCAAGTCCTCTATATGCTTGGCATGTCATAAATGAAAGCATGTCTTTAACCTCCTTCATTGTCAAATGGTTGAAAAACTCTTATCACTTATTTTGGAATTTCAAAACATGTTACTTTATTTTTGCATTCTTTAAAATAACAATTTTGATGAAGTAATTTATAATGTATTACTTGATCAAAATTGCTTTACATTCAAAATTTAATGCAATAAATAAAGAAAAAAACAAAAACTAAGTCTTAGAAGACCCAAATACCATGCATAGGAGAAGATAATAAGGCATAAGACAACAAGTCTTAGCCCACGATGAATAAAATGCCTTCAAGCACTTTCACTTAAAACACGACCAAAATGTCATATTTTTCCATCAGTCATATTAGAGTAAAAAAAAAAACCCTAAAGAACAAAGGAAAGAAAAATGAAAGAGAAGATTCATTTCAAACTTTACTTTTGCATCACTAGAAAATATGATAAGGCCCTACCATGGTCTTTGGTTGAGTTCTCTGAAGCTTTTACAAAGGATTGATGGTGGATTTTCAACTTCAGGAAGGATTTCATGGAATTTCCTAATAAAAGAGTGTTAAAATTCGGGGTAAGCATTTTTGCAAACATTTTGTGTCTTTTAACTCATTTACTATAGATAAAAATCTTGAAACCATGCCATTTTTTAATAAAAAAACTCTGCATTCTTCATCTCCTATATATATCATGCATTCCTAAAGATTGCACCTCCAGTTTGTAGGCAAATGATAAAAAAAATTGTATATTGTTCATTTTCCACGGCTTTTTGCTCCTTTCTGTAAATAATTCTGCAGATAATGCTTTGTAATAGCCAGATCATAGCCTTACCTCTCCTTTCAAGGTTGTTTGCAATAATTTGAGGGTTTCTAGTTTCTCATTAACGTTGCGGGCCTTCACATATTTTATTTTTTTTATTTCCCTTCTTAGAGAGAGACCTCTCATATGTATGGCAGGCCATAGGCATTCTCTTTGGCATCTAGGTTTTCATTATGCTATGCCATGGCTATATGTCTCCTTGTACAATCCATTGAGGGCACTGATTTGTATATCATGGATGACTCTGTCTAACATTAGTAATGATAATTTTCTTATTCTTATAACTCCACCATAAAGAATGATGGAAAAAGTTCATTAACACTTCAAACACCCTATGAAATAGTCACTTCCTTGATTTTAGAAAGGGAGATATAAAATGATTCTAAGCAATGGTTTTCTTGAGTCGATAGAATCACCAGAAAGTCTAAAACTAATGGAAATGATGTCTTCCCTGTCCAGGGGACTATCTTTGCCACTGTGTAGATTCATTGATTACTTGACAAAGATCTCAAGTGTCCTTCATAGCTACCTTAGACCTATACAACTTCTTATATGCATCTATAAAAGTGTCATTGTTCAATGCATCTTGAAGTTTATATTATGACAAAATGACCTAAAGAACATAGAGAACCTATGATGACCTTGTGTCATTCCTCACATTTGCTTCTATGGATTACTAATGTCACCTCAACAATGTCAACTAAAATTTCCTATGTGTTGTCCTGACTCCCACATATTAATAACCTCATAATTATTAGTCATAAAGCCATACACACCTTTCATTGATCTGTTTAATGAATATCTTATAAAAATATGGTTATTAGTCCTAAAGAATAAGACCTATACAGTAATCAGAAATTGCTTTGTGCCGCAATATACATGCCTTTTCATGCTTAATAACAAAATGATGACCTTTGTTTGATGAAGAACCAATTCTAAGCTATTGAAATGAGGTAAATGACCATTGGATAGATCAAATTGTTCCAAATACTCTTATAAAGGAATATTTTCTCAACTATCCTAAAATTTATGATAGCTTGTGTTGTTGTAAGGAAAAGGGGTACAAGAATCTTCATTTCCACATTAGCAGATAAAATATTGAGGCCCCATTTGTTATCCTTTACAACAGGTGTATACTTCTTTCTCACGCACACAATCTAGTTCCTATTTATTTCAACATAACCATTATCATATCTTTGCATAAGAATCCTAGCAATTGTCACAATCTTTGTGATCATATGTATTCATTTTTACATACATCCTTGTCTTACTCAATCTCCCATCAATACCTTTGTATGAAAGCCCCTTGTCCTTGGATAGGGCTTTCTCATTTCTCACTGTCAAAACCCTCTTGATTGTCCTAGTATTAGTTATTTGTAACATTGTTATCTATTGATTTGCATTCATTGTGATTGTCCAATGTAACCTCTGAAAAGAAGTCTCTCTGGCCCTATTGACAGATAATGCAACTTTCCTTTTAGTATGTTGTGCCAACGCCTCCAAGGTTATTTGTAATTTCATTTTTCATATCCTTAAGATTCTTCTCATGTTTTATCATTGCATTTGAATGTATGTTTTCAAGACAATGTATACAACCTTTATTTTCCTCTTTAAAGCTTAATAATGCAGCATGTTGAGCTCAACCCTTGTGGGAGCCATATTTTACCCCACATGTTGAATTTAATAGATAAAATAGAAACATGATTACACCTATAGCTGCACATGAAGCAAATAAGTTAGAAAAACATGTGTACATCTTAGGTTTGTTTGATGACTTCAATGGTTTTATGGGACACCTAAGGTATACATATGCTTATTTAATACACATGGATATTGGATTATACATGCATAGGAGAATGTGTATATAATATTTGCAATCAGTCATTTCTTAGAGAATTTCTCTAACCTCGTTATTACTTATTTTTGAGGAATAGGATCTAGGAGAAAAATATGAAGCTCGGGACAGTAGCAAAACAAAATGACACCAGTCATTTAAAGGCAATGACTGGTTACCCTACTCACATGCACATTTCTTTTACTTATTCATGTATATTATTTTCTTTGTCTATATTGAATAAGATAATTCATTCTCATGGCTTGTGTGAGATAATGTACACTTATACATTCAATAAAGATTACTCTGTTGTTCAGAAAATATTTGAATCTTTCTTCTGTAACATGCATACGTATGAATGCAGTAATTTGTAAAAATGAAATCTTTTTGGATTATTTCATTTATGCATCTGAATGTAATGTAAGAATGACTTAAATGTACCATTTTCTTAGTTTAAAGACAACAAGATTTTCTTGATTGAGCTAAAAGTGAAAATCTGGTAATAGTAACACCAACAAATAGACTATTTCCTTGCATGTAAACCACTTGATGCATATTGTGGTAAAGGGAAGGTAGAATAATCAAACCCTAAGTGTATGTGCACATGTCCTCAACCATGCCCTCTAGAAATGCACCCTAGATGACATTGAATCCTCGCTATGTCTATCTAGAACTAGGACTTCCATGATTAGTCCTCTAATAACCAATGTCAAGTTGTTGATCTGTTTGTGGTGTTTACGCAAGTCAATCTGATAGCTCTCCACCTCTAGAGACTTGGCTTGTAATACTCAAAACATGGAATCTATAACAAGTTCTATGTCATAAATAACTCTAGCACCATGAATAGGCACTTGAGGGATGCTTCAAACATCCTCAAGGGTCACATTCACCTCACCGATAGAAAGATGGAAGGATGAGGTCTGAAAATTCCACCTCTCCACTTGCGTGGTCATCATTGCTAGGTGGGTCTGAATCTCTAGCATGTATGCAATAAATTATAGGTCAATGGCACCCAAGAAGAATCCCTTCTCATCCCAAGTTTGATCAGCCATGATAAAATCCCAGGTCTCCTCTCACAAGAAATCAATGGTCAAAATCTCTCCTACATATACAATGTGCATGACGTTGAATTTTCTTTAAGAAAACAAATCTAAATTTGGAATCCTAATAATGCAAGTGTTCCACTTTAAACAAGTGTTTCACTTTATCATGTTTGTGACTGCATTGTTATTCAGCAAGTGCATCATCACAAAATAAGTGTGTGGTGGTATTACAAGTGTGCTTAGGGTTTTACAATTATGTCACTTTGAAACTAAGCAACTGTGTCACTTTGAAACTAAACAAGTGTGTGTGTGTTTTTGTAAGTATGTTGGGGTATTTTTATACTAGCACACTTTCTCTGGAGTGATGCTCTTTTACAAGTGCATCCCTATACCTACTAAAAGGAAAGAAGAGTGTGAAATATACCTTATTAATGCTAATATTGTGGAGAGAGAAGAAAATGAACCACTTAAAAATTTGTAATTGTAGTTCATTTAAGATGCACATACAAGAATAAAAAAATAAGAAATAAAGAAAGAACGCCATATTTACATGGGAAATCCCTTTCGGGAAAAACCCACACACCAAAGCATAGATCACTTGTATTATAGTAAAATAAAAATTGCATAAAAGTTACAGAGCTATTCTCTTTCAAGTATTGATTTATAGAATCAATTCAACACAGATCACCAGATTTACATGGGAAAACCCTTTTGGGAAAAAACCCACACACCAAAGCAAAGATCACTTGTATTACAGTAAAATGACAATTACATACAAGTTACAAAGCTATGCTCTTTTTGGTGTCAATTTATAGAATCAATTCAATAGCATTACATTCGTTTTGATCTTCAACCAACTGCCCCTCGACCCATGGTCAATTCATTTTTTACAATGCAATACACTACACTACCATATTTAATACAATTGTACATTACATTACAGACTTCTCTATATATTTATCTTCCTCCTTTAGGTCGTCTAAACCTACATTTTCATAGTACCATCTCATCGACCAATGAGCATCGAGATATCACAGGTAGTTACATGGTTATCATGTAATTCAACTATCACCTTTAGGTTGAAATCATCAAGCTAATGAACACATTGATTCACAACAACAATGTGCAATCAACTAATAGCTCCATTCCACGTATAGCCATCTAACTCATATGTTTATCACTATCGATGAGACCATGTCGAAACTCCTTCTAATACCACAAAGTCCCACTGATGAATCTTTACAAACTACCACCATACCGCAAACACCACCAACAGACCATCATGTGACGGTGGTATATATACTACACCACTGCAAGTCACTTAGACCAACCATCATAGGACAACAATTCAAACACTGCACCACCACAGAGGCTAACGCGAGGTGGAAATATGGCCCACACTACCGTAGGTCTCCTCATGGACTATCATGGGTGGAAAGATGACCCCTACACTACTGCTAGCCAACTCCATGGATTTTTGCAGGGTGGCAGTATTACCCCTGCTCTACCACCAATCTCTCAAGCCACTGTCGTAGGGTGGCAGGTCACACCACTAGCACGCACACCTCTTAAGTGCACCCAGCAGTACTGCGGTAAAGACTTGAATGCAACACTTTTGAAAGTATGAGTTTGATGGTAACAGAGCTGGGGTTTTAGTAGTGAGTTTGAGACACACATTCTTAACATTCTCCCACTTGATGAAGAACTCACTAAACCCCTTCCAACGCTTGAAGTTACTAAACATTCTGGGCCCCAAGGCCCATAGAATTGGCGCACCACTTGAACTTATCCATGCTCATAGGCTTCATTAATGCATCAAAAATATTCTCCAAAGTATCAACTTTTTCTAGAGTAACCTTTTCATCCTCCACCATATCACGAACAAAGTGATACTGTACATCAATACGTTTCATCCTGGCATAAAAAGTTGGATTCTTCGCCAAACATATGGCACTCTAACTATCACAGAAAATAACAATTTTCTCTACATCAAAATCATCATAACACAATATTCTAATCTAAATAGCTTCCTTACAGGTGTGAGTTACTTCCATTTACTTAGCCTCAGTAGTAGATAAAGAGACTACAGCATGTCACTTGCTAATCCAACTCACTACACCACCAAATTACATCAATACATATCCACTAGTGTATCTTTTTCTATCAATGTCCCCTACCCAATCAAAATCCACATATCAACAAATGCAAACTGAAATCTGAGATCTCGTAGAGTAACCATGATAACATAAGGTGTACTCAAAAGTACCCTTCAAATACTTGAAAACTCTCTTCATAGCATTCCAATGCGGCCTTCCTGGATTAGCCATAACTCGACTAAGTACTCCCACTACTTGAGAAATGTCCGGCCTGGTAAAAACCATTGCACACATCAAAATACCAACTGCACTTGCATAAGGCACCCTTGTCATGTCCTTCATCTCAGTAGAATATTTTGGGCAATATTCAATAGAAATTTCCATTCCCTGCATTACTAGAACAACTAACTGCTTGCAATATTTCATATTAAACCTCTCTAGGAGAGTATTTATATACTTGCTCTGGTTGAGCCAAAGTTTTATATTTCCCCTATCCCTTCTGATTTCCATCCCCAGAATATACCTAGTTAAACCTGGATCTTACATTTCAAACTGTGATGATAAATGAGACTTCAATTCATAAATCCTACCCTTACTATTCTTAATGAACATGTCATCCACATCCAGGGAAATAATAAGAAGATGACCATTCTTAGAATTAAAATAAATGCAATGGTCAAACTTCAATCTCACAAATCCCAAAGACAACACATAGGTATCAAACTTCCGGTACCACATTCTAGGCGTCTACTTCAAACCATACAAAGATTTCTTTAACTTACAAACCATATTTTCCTTACCTTTTTCAATGAAGTACTCTAGTTGGGACATGTACATCTCCTCCTATAAATCACCATGAAGAAACATTGTCTTCACATCCATTTTCTTGATCTCTAAATCATATGTTGTTGCAAGTGATAACAAGAATCGAATGGATGTCATTTTTGCTAGAATGGATGTCATTTTTGCTACAAGAGAAAATATTTATCCATAATCAATCCCCCTCCACCTAGGAATATCCTTTCACAAAAAAAATTACTTTATGCTTCTCAACACTTCCATCCAGACCGATCTTCCTTTTAAACACCCATTTGCATCCAACATGCTTTCATCCTTCAAGAAAAGGTACCAGATCCCACGTTTCATTCTTCTTCAATGATGCCATTTCTTCATTCATGGATTCCAACCAAGAATCTAAATCAAACATACCCATAGCCTCTCTAATATTCTTAGGCTCATCAATGTTAGCAATCAAAGCATAGTTACAATTGGAATCCAACATATAATTTTTGAGAAGTTGTTGATTTGGCATTGTTTTCATTGATTCCAAAATGTGGGATCTGGAAGGTTGTGCTATGGATGATATATAGAAATGATCTATCCTATTGTATGTTATGATGTTGTGTAGTGTGGATGTTGTCCTTGTTTTGGATATGGTAGTACTTCTTTTTGGGACATTTGTTGAAGATAGTTAATGCGGAATAATGAAGACTACTCTTTTGAAATTGATTGTTGTGCCTAAAGCTTTCGAGTATCCTTGATATCCGGACATTCATGTAGTATGTTACAATTTTTTATATTTCTAATTGAATTCCTTCGGTTGGTATTTAAATTGATGATGATCAATATTTTATCTTCATTGTGGCATTCTTATCGGCTCTGGAACATATCTCATATAATTCAAAGATCCCTATCTTTTGGTAATTACATTAGGTGATGAACTTATCTAATGTATAACCTATTTATGGGTCCCTTGGTAATGTGGTAAGAAGATCTTTATGTGTGACCTATCCTTTGGATCTGGTGCTAGTGTGCCAAGCCTTATTGAATATTTCAAGGTTCTTCTTCAAGCCAAAATTTTTTGCTAGGTTGTCTCTTTTTGTTCTATGGTTATATATGTATGTGTGTAGAACATCTTTTTGGTACCGAACAAGAAATGCGGTGTGTGCGAATAGAGAAAAGGGTGTGAAGGATTATACGACAAGAAAAAGAGAAGGAAGCAGAAGGAAAGTGTCAAGAAGAAGCAATATATATTATAGAAGTTGTGCAAGGAAGGTGGGCATAAGATTCTTGACTCGATATACTGCAGATAGAGATTGTGCTCTTAACTGGAATTGACTTCATGCATATGTATATGCAGCTTCATCAGTTCATGTTTTGTGTATTTTTTAATCAAATTTTTTTGTATTAATCGGGTAGTGAGTCCAGTGAGTCTTACGTGTAGTGAGCATTTTGGCAGTGTGCCCTTGTAAAAATCACCTTAATCGGTGTTCTATAATTGAGAATTAGCATTCTCCGTGGTTTTTCCCATCTTGGGTTTTCATGTAATTTTAGGTGTTCATTGTGCATGGTTTTGTTATGTTCTTTCATGTTCATATATGTTTTAATTATTATCTGATTGATTTAAGATTGCTCCAAGTTAATTAAAGAAATGGAAAGTGTTTTGTGATAACTGATTCACCCCCCCTCTCAATTATTCGAATTGTTTAACAATTGGTATTAGAGCCTAGTCCCTTGCAGATAGAGCTTAACTGTTTGAGGGAGATCTTGGCAGTTTGAACATATGGCTGGAGATTATTACTTTGATGAAGAACTGAAGACAATGTTAGATGATATCAAAAGCATAGAATCTGAAATGAGGAATTGAAAGAAAACATCAAGGAGGCAAATTCTTGTATCTCAAAGCTAAGGGAGCAAATCTGGAAATTCAAAGCAATACATAGAGAGGTTAGTGAGGAATTAAAGGAGTCAAAGGAAAGTGATGTGAATCTAAAACTATAGTTGGATGAATGCAAGAAGACTGAAGAAAATATCAAAGATACCATCAAACAGAAAATGGAAGAATGGAAGAAGACTAAAGAAAATATCAAAGATACCATCAAATAGAAATCAGAAGAAAATGAGAAATTAGATCAAGAGTTAAGAAGGCTGAAATTAGAAGCAAGAGTATGTGAAAGTAGCATAATTTTGGATCAACTCTTGTCCCTACATAAATGTTACAAGGATAATAAAGGACTTGGCTTCTTAGGTGAAAGCTCAAATCAAAATACTAAGGGTAAAGACAAAGCAGTTGAAGCTAAAGCAAGATCTGTTGCAACAAGCTAGGTCCAAAACTCTAGAACATCTACAAAAAGACCTTTGGTCAGGCAACCAAATTCTCAAAGGTACTTATCGTTTAATGGTCATTGTTTTCTATGTAAAAAATTTGGACATAAGTTTGTAGAGTGTAGAAGAAAGAAGGAACTAAGTACTCAATGCTTTAACTATCACAATTTTGGTCACAAAGCAAGTCATTGTAGAAGTCAATTATCTAATCTGGCTAGAAGGAATGGAATGAATAATCTATTTCATGGTTATTGCTACTTATGTCATGGTTATGGTCAAAAATTTAATCAATGTAGATCTAGGGTTCACTTAGTTGAGTTGGGACAAAGATGTTACAAGTGCAGTCAATGTGGACATTATGCTAACACATGCAGATATGTTGCTCCAAGAAAGTATGAAAATAAAAAGGAGGTTGCAGAATCAAATGAATATAAGAATAATATCGTCATGGTTTGGATGAAAAATGAAACAAGTGTGGGGAGCCCTTTCATACCAGATCTTGGTACAAGCTCTTTCGGAATCTAAGCCAACTATCTTGACTCAAGGGGAGTTTTGCAATGCATTGCTTGTCAGTTCCCCCTCTCTGAAGTAATATTGATGTGTTTTTCGGCATGACTAAGTTTGATCTAAATGGTGATGTATGATGAAGCTTAATCCGGTTGATTGAAAAGTGAATTACACTTGCTGGCATCATCGATGAATAATTTGGCAGTGAAATCATAATGAGAAATTAAGGATAAAAGATAGAGTTTTCAAATCATTTCTCACAGTTTGCAAAGAATAAGAAGAGGTTTTTGCTGAGCAATAAAAGTATTGAAGAAGCTAAGATTCATGATGATGGAATATGTGTTGGTTGATAGTGAATCTAGTGGCAGTATTCCACTGAGGATGAAGGGAGTAGAGGTTGACGAATTTGATTATCGGAAGATGATGGAAATGGAACTAGGGTTGAAGATTGATGAATTACAGAATGTAAGTGCCTTGGGTATGGATCTATGTGGAGAATTCCCCCAGATTGTTGAAAAAGAATCTATCTTGTTCCTGTTGAGTCAATTCAAGGATGGCAGCATCATTTTGGACAAACCCTATCTGATCACTAAGGAAGCCATTGAAGTTATTACTGGATTGTACAAAGTTGGTGATGTCCCTAGGAATAAAATGGTTAAATACAGAGATGTGGAGGAACTCACGAGTATCGACAAAGACCCTGGATCTCTACTGATAAATACCATTGTTGATCCTATAGTAAGGTATGTTTCTTACAGTATCTCATACAAAATCTATTTCCAAAATCGTGAAGGTTCTACATCTGCTATTGTTGTGTATATTTCACATAATATGGTGAAGGAAAATCAATAGTTTGACCTGTGTATCCTGATAATGGAAAACCTAATTGAGAATGTCATAATGTCTTTGGTTGAGAGTTATCCCTCCTGGTTTGGGGCTCTACTAATTTTTTTAGTATTCTATTCTCTGAATTCATTACCGTCGAAGGAGAATGTTAAGTGGAAGTTCGACATCCCTATCAGAAAGCAAGTTTACAGATATTTGGAATATTTGGAAGATAAATCAAATGCATACAAATTTTATTTCTCATCCTTGTAGATGGATTTGTGCTCCGATGTGATAGTGTCAAGTGTTATTCCTATCAGTCAGTTTAAGGAGGGTTCATCCTCCAGTAAGAAGGAGCTAGAGGTTTACATTGGTGGTTCCCCTCCAGTACCTAAAAGGAGGAAAATTAACACAAAAGATGTCATCACTATCTCAGAAGAGGAGAAGGAAGAAGAGTCTTTGCCTGATAAAGATGAATTTCATTCCATGTTGGATGAGGGTGATATGAAAAGACTGGTGAAATTTGTAATTTATACTCTCCGATAAGTAGGCCTAGAATTGGAGATGCCTTAGTTGATTATGTGCTCAAAAAGGGTATTAGTATTTTTGTTGTTTCTGACTCATTACCAGATCATCTGGTAGAAGTTGTTGAAGAAAGGTTGTTGCAGGAAGGATCTTAAGGACATAAAATCCAAGCCATGATTGAAAGAAGGCATGTTATATCCAAACAAAATTTATCCAAACACATTAGTGAGACAAGAGAATTCATTAAGGAGATGTATGGCATCTACAAATACTGTCTCTAGTGGCCTGTTGTTGTTGATAATTTTAGAAGTGGAAATGGAGCTATTGAATCTGAAATGAACGAAATTCGAAAGTGTTTTGACTTCTTCAAAGATAAATATGGAAAACAAAGAATAATATTTGGTGAGTTGCAAGCTAAGTTATTGTCTACTCGGAGATAGAGGGGAGATTTGGTTAAAACTTTCTGGCTGATCAAAGAAATTGTTGAGGTTTGGTTGGATCATCTCTCTAGGATACTTTCTGATGCAGAGGATTGTAAACAACAGTGCCTATCTTCAGACTGGTCATCTTCATTTGGGTTGTTGGTTCTATAGGACAGTATGTGTGCCAGAATGGTTTTTGCAGTGCAAGCTTGGAAGAGGATTCTTCCAATTGTGAGAGAAAGGTACAAGAAAATATTTTGTGTGAAAAGTGTTATTTTTACTTGATTTTCTTAATGTTCTTATTTGTCCCTTTGCCTTTGATGGAAAAAAGGGGGAGAATATGAAGAGAAAAACAAAAAAAAAAGAGGATTTGAATTGCTTGACAAAGGGCGAGCGCTTGGAGTCTTTTTTTGTGTTTTTGAGTTTTTGTTGTTTTTCCATCAATGCCAAAGGGGGAGATTGTTGAGAATTTATTGATTTGTCATTGTTGCCATTGATGTCAAAACCTAGGATCTAGACGTTTGTGCTTTGGATGATATACAGAAATGATCTATCATATTGTATGATATGATGTTACATAGTGTGGATGTTATCCTTGATTCGGATATGGTTGTACTTCTTTTTGGGACATTTGTGGAAGACAGTCAATGCAGAATAATGAAGACTAATCTTTTGATATTAGTTGTTGTGCCTAAAGCTTATTTTGGGTATCCTTGCTATTTGTACATTCATGTAGCATGTTACAAGATTTGGTATGTATAATTGAATTCCTCTGGTTGGTACTAAAATTGATGATGATCAAGATTTGGTCTCGGTTGTGGCATTCTTATCAGCTCCGAAACATATCTCGTGTAATTCAAAGATTTTTGTCTTTTGCTAATTATTCTAGGTGATGAACTTATCTTATGTATGACCTATTTATGGGTCCCTTGGTAATGTGGTAAGATATTTATGTGTGACTTATCCTTTGGGTTTGGTGCTAGTGTGTCAAGACTTATTGAATATTTCAAGGTTGTTCTTCAAGCTGACATCTTTTGCTAGGCCGACTCACTTTTTTCTACGAGTACATATATATATATGTGTGTGTGTGTAGAACATATTTTTGGTATTGAACAAGAAGTGTGGTGTGTGAGAATAAAGAAAAGGGTGTGAATTATTATGTGACAAGAAATAGATAAGGAAGCGAAAGGCAAGTGTCATGAAGAAGCAATCTATATTGCAGTTTTTGTGCAAGGAAGGTGGGTAGACGATTCTTGACCGGATCTATTGTAGGCAGATATTGTACTCTTAACCAGAACTGACCTCATGCATATGTAGATGCAGCTTCATCATTTCATGTTTTATCTATTTTTTAATCAATTTTTTTTGTATTAATCGGGCAGTGAGCCTTACCTGCAGTGAGCATTTTGGTAGTGAGCCTTTGTAAAAATCACCTTAACCGATGTCATCTTAACTAGTGTTCTATAATTGAGAATTAGCACTCTCTGTGGTTTTTCCCATCTTTGGTTTCCACATAGTTTTTGTTGTTCATTCTACATGGTGTTGTTATGTGCTATCATTTTCATATCTATTTTAATTATTATTTAATTGATTTATGATTACTCTAGATTAATTAAAGAAAGGGAAAGTGTTTTGTGATGACTGATTCACCCCCCTCTCAGTTATCTGGACTATTCAACAAGAATAACCAAACCTTTCAGGTTTTCTATTAGCATGCATAGACCTCCTCACAGATTAAGGCTAAGATTCTTCTTCTTGATCAAAATTTTCAGAGCTACTTGAGCTTTCCTCACTAACAGGTTCACTAGGAGTACGTAGTTCATCCTTATCTGGACTAAAAGGAATTTCAACAACCTCCTTTTCTACTTCTTTTTCCTCTAGCTATAGATCAAATGTAGAAGGTTTTAGCTCATGGAAGATCACACTTTTGTTATACAATACCTTCTTTGTAATTGGGTTCCAAAGCCTATACCCTTTCACACCAATTCCATAATCGATAAAGATACACTTAACTGCCTTGTTCTCCAATTTTGATATTTTTTCACTAGGCACATAAGGATACTCCTCATAGCCAAAGACTAATGTGTCTCAAAGAGGGATTCTTACTATACCATGCTTTCATAGGTCTCTTGTCCACGAGCGCCAAAGTGGGAGATCTGTTAATTAGATAACATGTCGTAGCTATAGCCTCGGCCCACAAAATTTGTTCCAGACCAACACTACTTAGCATACTTCTCGCCCTTTCCATCAATGTTTTATTCATCCTTTTTGCAACTCCATTTTTTTGTGTAGTGTAAGGAGTATTTTTATGCCTTTTAATTTCATGGTCCTTGCAAAACTTATCAAAATCTACAGAATAAAACTCACCACAATTATCCATCCTCAAACACTTTATTTTTCTACCAAGGTTTTAAATTCCTTAAACTGACTAAAAACTCAATTTTACTTTTGAGAAAATAAACAACTGTCCTCAAATAATCATCTATGAATGAAACAAAATACATAAATTTTGATAACAAAGGAACATTAACTGGACCAAACACATCAGCATGAATATAGTCCAAAATTCTAGAAGATTTATGAGGACTAGAATAAAATGAAACATAGTGAATGTTCACAAAATTCAAACTCAAGATTACAATCATCAAGATTTTCTACTAGACTTTTAATTTTCAAGGCTTTAAAGCCTTTTTCACCAATGTGGTCGAGTCTTTGATGCCACAACATTGTCTTCTTTGTTGGGAGCTTCACCTTTAAGGAATTAGCACTCACATGAACAATTTCCTCCTTCTCTACTTGACTTTGCAGAAGCACTAGTATATTGTATTGCACATGCATCTAGCTTATACAAAGTGCCAATTTGTGAACTCTTAGCTAGCACCATAGATTCTCTATTCATTCTACAAACACCATTCGAGAAAGAGACTTGCACACCAGCATCATTAAGTTTACTTACAAAAAGTAAATTTTAAGCTAGACC
The DNA here is from genome assembly GCA_007115665.2 of Sequoiadendron giganteum. Lineage (NCBI taxonomy): Eukaryota > Viridiplantae > Streptophyta > Pinopsida > Cupressales > Cupressaceae > Sequoiadendron > Sequoiadendron giganteum. The sequence continues at coordinate 326,760,338 of CM021107.1, read as the reverse complement.
TGATATATGCATCACATGATTGATTCCCTTCACTCTTCCATCAGGAAACTAAATTCTAACTCTTCCACATTTAACAATATCTAGGTGAGAATCATCACCCAGATACACCCTTCCACCAGCATACTTCCCATACTTTGAAAACCAATCCCTATGAGAGGTCATATGAAAGGACACATCTAAGTTGATCAGCCAAACATCATCTGATGCTTGAGTCACCAAGGCTGCTATGAAGGCATCTACATCGCTCTGAGAAGATCCATTATCAGAAGAGTTTCTTTTGTTTTTCTTCTTATTCTCCTCTTTGCAGTCTTCTTGGATGTGTCCAATTTGCCCACAATTCCAAAATTTCACCTTGGAATTTTTACCAAGAGACTTTGATCTCCCCTTTAACTTTGATCTAGAATTCTTATCCTTATTTTTGCCTCTCCTTTGATCTTCCTCAAATATCAAGGGCCTCCTTGTCCATCTCAAAATATTTCCTTCGCATTCCTCTGACAACACCAAAGAAACCACATCTTCCATCTTGAAAGTGGTTGTTGTACTCCCAATAGCCATTACTAGGTGATCCCATGTGTCAAATAACGAACACAAAAGGAGCATGCAACGATCCTCATCATCTATCTTCGCAAACACAACCACCAACTGAGAAATGATCATGTTAAACGCATTCAACTGATCTGCAATAGACACTCCTTACTCCATATTCAAAGAATACAACTTATTCCTTGGGAATAACTTATTTAACAAATATTTTCCCTGATAAATGTCACCAAGCTTCTTCCACAAAATTTTCGGAGTCTTCTCTTCATGTACATTCAGGAGAACTAAATCAGCCAAGAACAGTCTAATCAAACCCTTGGATTTTAATTTCATTGCATCCCATTCATCTTGCGAGGTTTCTAATGGTTTTTTAGAGGACACTATAGTCCATAACCCTTGATCCATGAGAAAATCTTTCCATTTTGAGTTTCCACAATTCAAAATTTCCACCATTGAACTTCTCAAATTCTAGTCTTCCAGATGTGCTTGCCATCTTAAACCTGCAATAAATTTACAACCAAATTTCTCTGCAAAACTCCCACTGAACAAGATCAACAAAAAAACTTGTCTTATCCACAAGGACAACAAAGTTGGCCAAGCTTTGATACCAATTGAAAGGAAAGAAGAGTGTTAAATATGCCTTCCTAATGCTAATCTTTAGGAGAGAAGCAAATAAACCACTTAAGACTTTGCAATTGCAGTTCATTTAAGATGCACATACAAGAATAACATAATAAGCAATAAATAAAGAACACCATATTTACGTGGGAAAACCCTTTCAAAAAAAACCCACACACCAAACCAAAGATCACTTGTATTATAGTAAAATGGCAATTACATACAAGTTACATAGCTATGCTCTTTCAGGTGTTGATTTACAGAATCAATTCAGCAGCATTATATTCACTCTAATCTTCAACCAATTTCCCCTTGACCCACGGTCAATTCATCTATTACAATGCAATACACTGCACTACCATATTCAATATGATTCTACATTACATTACATACTTCTCTATATATTTATCTTCCTCCTTCAGGTCAGCTAAACCTGCATTGTCGTAGTACTAACTTATTGACCAATGAGCATCAAGATATCACAGGTAGTCACATGGTTATCAGGTAATTCAACTATTGCCTTCAAGTTGAAATCGTCGAGCTAATGAACACATTGATTCACAACAACGACATGCAATCAACTAAAAACTCTATGACATGTGTCACCACCTAACTCATTTTTTAATCACCATCGAGGAGACCATGTAGCAACTATCGCCTCATTTTTTTATCACCATCGAGGAGACCACGAAGTCTTACCAACAAATCTTTACAAACTATCGCCATACCACAAACACCACCAATAAACCATCATGGGATGGTGGTATATATACTACACCACCACAAGTCACTTAGACCAACCATCGAGGGACAGCAGGTCAAACACCACGCCATCGCAAGCCACCACATGGGCTAATTCAGGGTGGCAGTATGGCTCGCACTACCGCACGTCTCCTCATGGATTGTCGTGGGGTGGTGGGATGACTCTCGCACTACTGTCAGCCAACTCCATGGATTTTTGTAGGGTGGTGGTATGACCCCCACTCTACTACAAGTCTCTCTAGCCACTATCATAGGGTGGTGGGTCACACCACCAGCCCGCACACCTCTTAAGTGCACCCAACGATACTGTGGTAAAGCCCTAAATGCAACACTTTGATAAATTTGAGTTTGATGGCAACTAAGTTGGGGTTTCAACAGTGATTTTGAGACACACATTCTCAACACTATCAAGTGTGTTTTCAACCATAATAAATGCATTGTTGAAATAGCAACGCACTTGTTGACCATTTTTTACCCTACATTTAGCTACATAAAAAAGTGTGCAAGAAAAGTTTGTTTGGGTACATATCAGTGGTCCTGCATCAATTGATTGTTAGAACTCACAGACTCGATTTGTGTGATGTAGAGGAAGTACACGTTCTGCCATTGTGTCAAGATCTCTACAGGGTCTCTCTCAAACTCACTCAATTTCTCAAACTCTAAGTGTGCAAATGAGTTTTAAAATGACCCCTAGCCCCTATATATGCATAAAAATTAGGGTGTTTTTACCTAATTTCATGATGGAAACCTAGGGTTTTAGTTTGGTGTATCTATATTTGAACTTGACAACTTGTTTTAATTATTTTATCAATGTCCTAGAGCTTATTAATCATTCTTTATGCAGCTAAACCAATCTTGTATTCATGTCATAAGCTCGACCAAAAATTGGTCTTTTTTGCTTGAACTCTCGAGGGGGGAGTATACCAATAGTCATTCCTTCTGCTGGGGCACAGTGGGGCATCAAGAAAAATCAAGTAAATTTTTATTTTTGATTTAAGCAGCATCAATTCTTTGAAACAACGCAACGATTGCATTGCTTCAAATAGGGGCAAAATTTACACACCTAAAACTGTCCTAACAATATCGCATACTTGATTTTGCATGCTAACAACATTTTTAGTCTATCTCATCTATTTCCTCTATTTAATTAAATAATGTCAATTATTTGGTTAAATTCATATTTTATCCTATTAATTAAATAAAACAATTTTATTTAGTTAATTTATTATTCTTCATACTAATTTCATTCTCATTTGATTAAATAATGCAAATTATTTAACTAATTATCATTAATCACACTTTGATTAAATAATTCATGATTATTTAATTAAAGCCTCTAACCTCATCCACTTGCACAATAAAATAATTTTAATTAATTTTTTAATTAGCTAATTTATTTCAATCCTCTAACTTCATCTTCGAATTCAAATATTTCCCTTCAAATGGAAATATCTCCAACATTCCTCCAACATAATTCCTAAAAAATAGGGAATTAGTTGAGTCTCTCATGGATTTGAGACCATTGATCTAATCTTTGATCCATGCTTCATGGATTATCAATCATTTGATTCATCCTTGATCCATGTTCGCTCCTTTTATTTGATTTCATCTGTTGATTAGCCTATTTGATCTTCACCATTGATTCTAATTTCAAAAATCTATAAATAGAAGGCATTTTTCCATAATAAGGATCTACAAGCTTTCAGTAGACTTAATCTCTTAAATTGAATCTCCAATTTGATCAATTTGAGTACACTTGTGAGGTAATTTCTTCATCAATTATCATTAATTGCTTTGCATATCATGAATTTTGCCTAAATTGCAACACTCCACATCCATGAAAGGCATAATCTCACAATGAGTTTGAGGTTTGCTTTCATAATTAGCTTTTATTTGATCTTTGTTTGAATATTTCATATTTTGAAAGATAATTTTCTTTGTAAACAATTTCATTGAGAATTGTATATTTGATTGATCATTTTCTTTGTTTTAATAGTTTAATCTAGCTTTAATTGATCAATTGAGTTTATACATTCACAGGTTTAATCCTATTTTAAGGATTTATTTTGATATCAATATCATTCTCGCTCAAGTTGTAGAGTTATTATGTAAATTTCAAAAGTCTTGGCTTGATTATGTCAAGTCACGTTGAGATAGGAGTGGTGGACACATGATCCACGAATCTTTTTTAGGATGTGATTATGCTTTAAAATTATTTGGCCAAACTAATGCATAAGTGGCATGCATTATCGATCCATAGCATTCAATAGGTTGTAGGCTAGCTAGATGTCATACTTAGCTAGAGGGTAGCAAGGGTTGTGTGACAAGTTGCAAACAATGGTCATTACCTCACTCAGTTCTCGAATGACATGGTACAATTGCATATCCCTTTTTATCCTCTACCCTCGCAAAGGGTAGGGCCACTTCCACTAGGAAGGTGTGGTGGGACTATCAGTTTGTGATTAAAGGTAAAGCACCTGAATAATTATTTCCCTCCACTCAGCAATGTAATACACCAAATACTTGTTACTCAAAGACACATTGCACATTGAGACAATGATTCTTCTAATTGTATATTGATTATTGCATATTGTACTTGAATGAAAATGGAAAACTATATTTAGCATTTGTAATAAATTATATTGTTTTAATAGTTTGAAATTGATGTATTTTAATTATGTTGATAAAATTCAATGAAATCTTGAAATATTATATTTTTAAAAGATGTTTGGGTGATTAATCTCTCATGGTGATTTTGTTTATGGTAGATTTACTAATTACTTTTGAACGGTATTCTTATTTAATATGAGATAAAGAAAGGTAGTTTTCGATATGAGCATACTTGGGTTTGTTACATTGTGATCGACAACTTGGTTGCAACATCATTTGTCTCTATTTCATTTAGATGGGTTGTTTTATATGTCTCATATATCCTAGTACTAATTTAATTTTACTTATGGTTATTTCATTATAAAAGGGTTTGGGCCCTTTCAAAAACCCGATAACAAATAATAAAAGTCAAGAAACATGATGAATGGAATCACTATTCTAATTTATTCATCAATGAATGGTAAAAATAAATTAAAAGGAGAAAGAATCAAAGGAAAGGGATACATCTAAATGATTGTGCCAAATATGAACAAGAGTTAGATATAGGAAATAGATTGTACAATGAAAAAGTCTTTTTGAGGAATGGATCATATGTTGTGTAAGGAAAGTTTTAAAATGAAACAAATTTGGAAAGGTGACCCTAAGCTAAGGTGGACTTCAAATGGGAGTTTCCAATATATTAATTTTAAGATTTTGAGGAAGAAATAAATTTGTCGTAAGCAAGATTCTCTAGGAATCAATTTGGACTTAAGAGGATAGAAATATTCAAGAAGAGGAAAAGAGAAAAGGAGGCAAATGAAGGATCTCTAGAGAGGATCTTCAACCCCATGTGACTCGTTAAGATAATGAAGATTTTTGTTATGGAATTTGTGGAAATGCAATAAATAATAATATAGTTCTTATGCAATGGATCTACAAAAAAAAAATATTTAATGAACTTTGATGAAAGATGACAAAATGATTAGTCTATGACCAATAAAATCAAAAATAAAAATTGAAAAAGGTTTCACTAGTCGAAGCACAAAATGGATTCATTTGAAAATAAATATTTATAATAATATGAAGAAATTTGATGCATGTAGCCTCCAATGGTAAACACAATAATAGGAGATAAAGCCTACATAAAATATTGTTGGATATGTGTTACGAAGAATACCAACTTTACATATCTAGTACCATAAAATGAACTTGACAAAAAGCTTAGTAAAAGTGTAAATAAACAATGCCCATAAACCATATTAAGACATAGATTCATTCTCCACATTAATACTTCGAGAGAAAAAATGTAGATTTTAGATCTATGAAATTTTCAAAAAAAATGGCATGTAAACCAACACTTAGAAAGGAATAAGAAAGAGGAAGAATAATAGATAAAACACACAACACAAGATGTACATGGAGAATATATTTTTCAAAAGAAAAATCCCTCCAAAGCAAAGAACTAATATATTATTCAACAATGCATAATAGTTACAATGCAATTCAAGGATCTTACATTAACATAGAGAATATAATCCTATCACTTTGGAGGTGAATGCAATGAATTTAAAATAATAATTCAAATGAACCATGAAGTGGATTTTCTTGTGCTTTGAGAAAGAATTGTGGATGCTCAACAAGTGTACAAGTTTTTTGACAACATAAAGATGACATGATTCCTCAAAAATGGATCAAAGATTATTTGTAAAGCTCCTCCAATTCCTAAAATAAATTAAAGATTTGTAGATTTTTAGATGAAAGTGTGGATGGTGTTTTCTAGATTTATAATTTAGAGTTAACTAATTTGATTGACTAGTTAACTCGATTGATTAGTTAGCTAATTTGACTAACTAGTTAACTATTTTGACTAATCAATCAACTAACTTTATTTTTGAGTCAACTAATTTGATTGAGTTAACATCAACTAGTTAGTTTACTAATTTGATTGATGTGTGAGAGGTGGAACTAAGTAAATTGACATGATTGAAATGTGAGATTGACTTATTAATTGTCTGAAAAATTTAGTTGATGAGTAAAATATTGATGAAAATAGAATGATTTATTTTATTTAATTGGGTACATGTGCATAGAATAATTAGAAGATAATTAATTGTGGTGATAGGGTGGGTGGCCCTCCAAGAGCGGGGGAGGGCACGTGGCGAGTGAAGTGGGTGGGGATGGTGTGTTGTTGTCAGGCTTTATCTGTTGTTAAGTTTTACCCAGGGGTGGTGTGACGAGATGTCCACATTGGATGGAAATTTGGTCGAATCCCATGTGAAGAGTGACAAGTTGGAGCCCATTACGGGCACTCATAACATAAAATGGCATGTTGATAATGTGGCGGATATTAAGTACCAATTCGCATGTGGATGTGATAGCCCACAGAGAAGTTTTGTCTGGTATTTGAGGCCGATGACGGTCTCTCTCGTGCATAGTGTCATGGCATTAAAGCCATTTCCTTTCGAGCATTGTTTAATGATGGGTGTCTAGAGCTTTCTTCGGGTTTAAATGCAACGAAGGAAGTTGTAGCAGCCATGACTAAAAACTTGGCTTTGGTGTTTGGTGTGTGCATCTTCTTGCGTTGGCTTTTCTGGGTGGTTGGAAGATCTTTGTAATGGCAGGGCATTCATGTTTTATAATTGAAGTGTCAACAGAGGGAGTGGTGGGGTTTGGTGCAGATACGCCCATCTCGTTGGGTGCCAAAACCTGGCAAACGGCTTTTGAGGCAATAACAGACCAACACCTTAAAAGGATAATGATCATTTGCTGGTCACAGCGGTGAAGATGGTGTTGGGTGACAGGCATGTTTCCAGAAACAAGTATGGGAGGGACAACACTTATGTCACCTCTAGGTTTCTAGTGTCTCTGCTAGATAGTTGTGTGTCAAAGGTGGAGGCCAAAGTGGTGTTGGGAAAAATTTTCATAAGGGATTTGTTGGTGGGTGTGGATGAGGTGTTGAAGGTTGCCATTGTTGGACTGGTATTCCTCGTCTTGGTGATTTGGAGTTGTTGAGGAATTCAGATGAGGCAAAGAAATTATTTCCCTTTCTGCTAGACTTAAAGGGTTTGGCTCTTATGAGACATAGAATGACCGTCGTAGTGACTTTGGAATACATCAAAATAAAATTGGACTCATGACGATGCAGGACATTGAATGGATTTTAGAATTTGAGGCCTTTGCCAAGCTTAATGTCTTTCTGTGAGTGGAATATTTAGGGTTTGAATTATGCTTTGTTTGCTTTATGGTTTAGTTTGGATCTGGGAATAGGTGTTAAAAGATGAAGAATGGTTTTTTGAAATTGTGTATAGGTGGAGTATATGCATCTTTGTGCCAGTTAGGAAGTGGCGGTTGGGTGGTGGTTATCTATGATGATGGGTAGTTTATGGTCGAGTTTGCATTGGGCCTATGGGACGAGGTCTTTTTGTGTTTAACTCTCACAAGTTTTTGGATGGGGGTATAAAATGGGTGGCTAAGTAATAAAATCAATATGGTTTGCATGGTTTCTAAAGTTATCCTGCATGAACAGACCTTTGTAAGCTTTTAATATTAATAAAAAATAAAACTCTTACGTATCAAAACAAATAGGAGATAATTAATTAGTTAATAATGATTAATTAATTAAGTAGACATAGGTAATATAAGGAAGAATGAGATTAATTAATTAATATAATACAATTAGTTAATCAATAGGGGAAATTAATATGGAAAAGTTGATAAATAAATGACATAATGAGAAGATGAAGACAACAAAATTAATCAATTAACAAATAATAATAGAATTGATCAATTGGAGCAACAAAATTAGTTGACTAAGATGACGATGGATGTAACTAACAAGGTGGCAAAAATCTAGGTGTCTATATTTGTCCCTCTTTGAAAGGGTGTTGCATCTAAAAGAATCAAAAAATAAATAAAGAAACAAGTGAAAAAATGGATATTAAAACATGCCCCAAGTGGCATCATGTTTAGGTGCCCCCTCAAGAGGGTATGTAGATATGAAAAGATCAACACTCAAAATGAAATAAAAGAACTTGAAATAGAATGGATGTTAAAATCAAAGGATAGAATACAATGCATGTTAGTTACGAATAGTAAGTCAAAAATAAAGGTGAGTATGAACGATGTGATGACATAATTGTTATGTGTTGTACAAGAAAAATCTAAGTAGATAAATGATAAGATGCACCATGATATGGAATACCGTAATGGCATAGTATTGATGAATGCCCCAAATAGTGAGAATTACAAGCAAATTAAAAATACTCATTAACCTAGAAGAAGAAAATACGCAAGGAGGTTTGATTACGAATTATAATTTTTAACAAACTGCAATGATATGTTTAAAATTAATTGGGACTTCAACTCAATCATGGACTTGTTTGATTGTGTGGTTGAATTTTTCGATATGGTTGAATTTTGCATTTTTTTTGGATTTACAATGTCATTTTTTTTTGTTTATTATTATGTTGATATGAATTCAAGAGTGTTAAAAGGTTGATGTACCAAGTTTTTTCCAAAACATGTCTCAAGACTCTATTATCCTTATCCTTATCAAGGTCAAAGTAGAAATAAAGAATGGATGTGATGGATAATGACAAGGCTCATTGAGCCTTGTGGGAATTATATAGAATAAGACATTCCCCCAAGTATAGGTACTTGTAAGCAATAACTTACACATGAACAAAAAAATGGTTTTCATCATGATACTTGTAAATAAATGATTCGCCCATGAACAAACTTTTTCTCTTTACTTTTTATTTATATTTATGTGAAAACATTTGAAATGCAAACTATTGATAAATTTATCGTTCATATTCATCTTGAGTGACCAACTTATATGCTCCTCGCCCAAATTTCAAAATAATAACATAGGGTCGTGCTTGTGTGTCCTATAGATTTTGTCAAACATCCTTAATCATTGAGTCATTTTTCACTAAACATATGAACAAAGAACCTTCAAAGCTCCTAAGATACAAGTTGTTGCCAAGAAGCGTGAAGTGGGATGCATGTTGAATGAAAGATTTTTGTTGGATGGATGGAGCATGAGATATGAATGAAGGTAAGTGAAAATGTTATGATGCCAAAGGGAAACTAAGAACAACAATCTCACGTACATTTCAAAGTGGAGGTATTGTAGGTTGAGACTATTAGTAGTTCAACCAAAAATTGGCATTATTTGTTTATCTTCTTGTGTTGTAATAAGTGAATCGATTGGGACCATAGAATCTATAGATTTAGAGTTTGCACAAGGGATGCCTTTGAATTTCATGTGAATGAAAGTCTTTTAATGCCAACCTTTTTTGAGGATCAAGCTTGTCGTTTGGAGCACAGTACTCTTTGTTGAGTTGTTTTGTGGATCTGAGAATAAAACCCAAGTTTCATTATTTAACATTTTCTTTTTGCTAATGTTTGCTCATGGTTTTGGCTCCATTTGTAGAACAATACAAAAAAAAAAAAATCTAATTCTAATTTTATGTGATTTTGTTACCTCATATACAAAAATTTATTTGAAGTGTTTGCCTTAAGTATCTTCCAATTTGAATTTCTAAAGCATGCCTTAAACTACCTAGCACATTTGTTTGATTTACATGTTTATTGACTGATGTTTTTGTTGATTGTGAAGTCCAACCACTACCTCTTTGTCTTCCCCTTCTCATGACTTCATTTTCCCTAAAGAGAACATTGTATACTTTGTTATCTATTTCTTTTGTACACAAATGAAGACTTTGTATTCCTACTGATGCAAGTAATAAAAACTATTTTCCCTGCTTTTATTGTTGACGTAGCCAATCTTTGGTGAACCACATAAATTGGTGTTATTGTTTATCTCTATTTGTGTATTTAATTGTTATTCTAATTTTATTAGTTAATTGATATTTTTATCTACACTATAAACTCAACAACTGGTATCAAAGCTAAGACAATTTAGAAGAGATGAAGGCAAAATTGAATAAGTTTTTGGACCAAAACTTTGGCATGTGGAAATTGCAAATGAAAGCACTGCTAATTCAAAAAGACCTCACAATTACGTTAAAGGAAAAGTACAAGAAACTTGTTGTTATTACCGATGAAGATTGGGACATACTGGGCAAGAAAGCAAAGGCAACCATTATCCTCTCTTTCAAGCAATGTGTTGTTCAATGTTGCAAGAGAGAAGGCAACGAAGGGTCTACGGGACAAATTATCTCGTATGTATGAGATGGTTTCAGCATCAAACAAATATTACCTCATGAAGAAGCTTTACAACCTGAAGATGAACAAAGGTTATCCGACATCATCCCACTTGAATGAATTTAATACTTTGATCAGTCAATTAACTTTTGTTAGTATTAACTTAGAAGATGAAATAAAACTTAATACTATTGTTATGTTTTTTACCAGATAGCTAGGAAGGAGTTGTTATGGTTGTTAGTAACTCAATATCCAAAAAGAAGGGGAGTGTTTTAGTTTTTGATGAGGTTGCAAGAATTCTTCTGGACATGAGAAGAAAAAATTCAAATACCTCATCGGGAGATGCTCTAATTGCCAAGAAAAGGGGAGATCCAAAGAACGTGGCAAAAATAATAATAGAAGAAGATCCAAATCTCGAGCTAAAAATTCAAGTTGTTGGTTTTGTGGCAAGGTCACATTAAAAAAAATTGTTGGTCTTACAAGAAGGCTAGAAATAAATCAAAGGAAGATGAAGCAAATGTAGTTTATGTTGAAGATGACGAAGTAAATGTAGTTTATGTTGAAGATGTGGGTGTATTAATTTTATCAATTGGAGAAGTTGAAAATGATAGATGGGTGTTAGATTTCAATGCTTCTTTTCTTGCAACTTCATGTCGGGAAGTTTTCAAAAATTATCAAGAGAGCAAACTTGATAAGGTTCATCTTGATGACAATGAGTCATGTGATATTGTCGGCAAAAGGGATGTTTTATTGAAATTGAACAATGGTAATAGTTGGTTGTTGCGGGATGTACAACATGTTCCTCAATTCAAGAAGAATCTAATTTCCACGGAACAACTTGACACTCAAGGTTGTTGCATCACCTTTGAGTCAAGCACTTGGAAGGTGACCAAAGGAGCCTTGGTGAGTACAAAGGGCTGCAAATTAGGAACTTTATATGTGCTAGAGAGTCACTTTGTAGTGGTAGCTGAAATGGCAGTTGTGAACAACAAGACGAAACTTTGGCATGAAAGGCTCGATCATATGAACAAAAAGGCCTTAAATATTGTTCAAAAGGGATCAACTTCCAAGACTAAAATCTATTGATTTAGAGCTATGTGAGCATTATATTTTTGAAAAACAAAGGAGGATCAACTTCTCTACTCAAGGACATGACACGAGGGCAAAATCGTTGGAGTTAGTACACTCTAATGTTTTTGGTCCCACGAAAGTAGCTTCAATTCAAAATTGTTGGAGTTAGTACACTTTGATGTTTTTGGTCCCACAAAGGTAACTTCAATTGGTAGGTCATCTATTTTGTTACTTATCTTGATGATTGCATTAGAAACTTCAATTGGTGGGTCGATCTATTTTGTTACTTTTCTTAACGATTGCATTAGAAACTTCAATTGGTGGGTCAATCTATTTTGTTACTTTTCTTGACGATTGCATTAGAAACTTCAATTGGTGAGTCAAACTATTTTGTTACTTATCTTGAGATTGCATTAGAAAAGTTTGGGTGTATATGCTGAAACATAAATCTGACGTATTTGGCATCTTCAAGAATTTTAAATCACTAGTTGAAAATCAAATCGGTCATAAAATTAAGTGTCCACAAGCATATAATGGTAGGGAGTTTTGTTCCATGGAGTTTGATCAAACGGATTAAAATTATTCCTTTCACCCCTCAAGAAAAGGGTGAAGTTTAAAATTATTCCTTTCACCCCTCAAGAAAAGGGTGAAGTTGACAGTTTCAAAGAGAGCTCGTAGCATGCTCTCGAATGCCTAATTGGGAAATGAATTTTGGGCAGAGGCTGTTAATACACGGTTTATCTGATTAACTGAGGTCCATCTTTTTGAGATTTCGGAGACATGGTTTGAGAAGGAAAATTTCATATGATTGCATGCGGGTGTTTGGTTGTGAGGCCTTCGCTTTCATCCCACTGGAGAATCGAACCAAGCCGGATGCTAAGTCAAAGAGGTGCGTCTTCATTGGATATGGAGAAGCTTCATACGGTTACCGTTTGAGGGATCTGGTGGCCAAACAGAGATATTGTTTTTAATGAGAAGATTGATGTCAAGAAGGATGGTGATAAAAGTGTTTTGTGTTCAAGATTTTGCATTGGAAGCCACGCCAAAAAATGGGGATGCAGAGTTGCAAGCCGCTGCTAAGGAGGATGCCTCGACTCTAAATCCAAACGTGAGAAAATGATTGGAAGAAAAAGTTGATGCTGGTGAAAACAATGGATGGTTCCCTGATTTTGAATGATAAGTATGATGCTTATTAGGATTCATTTGCCTCGACAAGTCCTTTGACTAGTACGCAGAACATTTATACTGAAGGTGTTATTGACTAGGAACCAAAGCATTTTGCAGCAAATGCTCTCGAATTAGTGGATTTTGAATTGAACCATGCAGATGCAAACATCGAGGTGAACGAGGATCTAATATAAACTACATTTGCTTCTAAGTACCTACCACTGATGATCCCGTTATATGGTGCCCTGCAAGTGAGGATAAGGCTATTGTTTTTGCCACTGACACAATCCTGGCCACACTCTTGTGTGCTCCCCGATCAATGTATTTTTGGGATATTGTAGTCCAAAGGGTGGGCAACAAGCTGTTTTTTACAAGAGCGATGTATCTCGATTGGATTTACTATCTGTAAATGAGGCCTTGCGTTTTTTACAAGAGGGATGGATCTCAATTGGATTTACTACCTGTAAATGAAGCCTTGCAAGAGACTTTATCGAAAGCAAAGGATGACATAAATTCTGCTCATTCTCTTAGTGTTGAGGCAGCATATATAAAAATTCTGGTTAGAGATGGCAACTCACGCAGCTTGCCTTCTTTCCACCTGAATAACCATCGCCTGCGAAGAAGATTCCGACAGCTACTGCACCTCAAGCATTGTTGGCCAAGGTGCCTTCTAAAGAATGGAGGAAGAGGAGGTCGAGGTGGACTGGGGGGGTTCCATAATCAAGATGTCGGATATAGCAATTGTGGTCGTGGCAACTACAGTGGTGAGCGATTCAATCAAGAATATGATGAATCTGAGCGGCCTTGAATGCAATATGATAAGCTTTTCAATACCCCTTTTACGATGACGTCTCAAAGTAGCATGGACGCTAGGAAGCCATGGGACACTGGAAGAAGATAAAGATGCTCTACTCTTGCTAGTGTAACATCCCCGGCCTAGCAAAGACGACAGTTAATGTGTAACAAAATTCGCTGGTGATTAAAGGGGAATTCATTGACATCTTTTCCATGAATTCTCTTCAGATTTGGAAAGCAAATTGGGAAAAAAGCCTATAGTTTAGGTCCAAGGTACCCTTTATCTAGAACATAATTAAGTCATGTCCACCACCGAGGAGTGGGAGAAATCATTCCCACACAATCAAGAGCCATCATAATGATGGGGTGACTAAGACTGATGCAGATTCTGAAATGGATAGACGGGCAAATGAGCAGCTTGATAAAGTGCTCAAGACAAGGATTGGTTCAGGCCTGATAAGGGGTTTGCTAATATTACTGAGAAAGGTGGGGCCTAGGGACATATCGGCAGAGTTTGAGAAGGATGCAAAAGAGGCAGATTCTTTTGGGTTGAATCAGTTCTTGACAGAGGTAATGCAAGGGAAGAATGCAATGAACTGGCCGGTTGGTCTTCCCTTCTCATGACTCTTCATTTGCCCTGAAGAGAACATTGTACATACTTCACAATCTCTTTCATTTGTACACAGATGAAGACTTTGTATACCTACTGCACGTAATAAAAACTATTTGCCCTACTTTTCCCGTAGACAGCCAATCTTTGGCGAACTACATAAATTGGTGTATTTAAATCTGTTTTGTGTTATTTAATTGCTGTTCTGATTTTATTAGTTAATTGAGATATTTTTATCTGCACTGTTAACTCTAACAGTATTGTCTCCGATCATTTTTGTGAAAACATTGCAGGTCTTAAAAAAAAAATCAACCTAAGAAAATACAACACTACAATCCAGCAATCTCCCCAATGTCAACTTTTCATTGCTAACAATCCAGCAATCTCCACAATGTCAACTTCTCATTGCTAACAATCCAGCAATCTCCCCAATGTCAACTTTTCAATGCTACCAATCCTTTTAACATATTCAAAAATCTCCCCAATGTCAACTTTTAAGTACCATCAATCCTTAGGGGCAAATAGAGGCAAAATAAAAAGATGTGCACAGCTCTCAGATTCATACCGAATAGTACAGATCCACACCTACAAAAGTGATACAAATCCACAAAATTGACCCAAGCAACATTCCAAGCCCAATAACATCCAAAGATACAAGGCATATTCAGATTACCTCTTTTTAAATTAGGAAGAAAGAAAGTCTTTAAACGTATTAGTGCATCAAAATATACCGTACATACAATGTATCCATCAAATCCAGTTCTAATGCTAAGTACCTTAATTTGTTTCATTAAAGTATTAAAACAACAATAATGGCATATTAACAAATTCAGCGTTCAGACTAATTAATCTATGTTTATTTGTACGAGTTATATGCACGTTTAATTTGAGTAAAGCAAAGAATAAGCTGAGGCAAATATTAGTTTCCTTTACAACTTAAAATTGAGATAAATATCTGTCCCGATCAAACATCAAGAAAAACAACCAAAAATAATAAATATATTGCCAGTCCCCATTTGATCTAGCATCCACAAAACGACAACACCATTCTGATATCTAACAAAAAACATGACCCATCGAGTCACTCTGATATCAATTAAAATGTGTAATGCATGCTCCATCTAGTCACTCTGATCTACAAAGCAAGTTGTCCCTTATCTAGGAAATCTGATAACACAAATGTATGCTCATCTCATTACTAGGTATAGTATCAGGGGAGATGTGTGCTTCATCTAGTCAAAATCTTCCAGTTTCTGATCACTGATGATATGTGCTCTATCTTGTATAAACCAACTACTATGGGACACACTCACCTTTGAAGTTTAAACTCCACAATTTCTAAAATATAAATTTAATTTACTGTTCTGGGAAGCCATCCCTCGTGTAGAATAATTCCTTGCAATCCCATTTAGGTGTTCAATAAAATCAATTACATTAACTGAGATAGCTTTATACCTTATTTTACTTAATTTAAAATATACATTTTGTAGGGTTCATAAAAAGAGGGTGCTTCTGACTGTAATTGTGTAATACTATGTTGCATCAATGTTTAGGATTACACTCGTGATCAATCATAAGGAAGTGGAGAACAATCTTGGAGTATGTGATCTATCATAAGGAAGTGGAGAACAATCTTGGAGTATGATTCCCAATATATTAATGCAAAACACAACTAGAGTTTCAGCCATGAGCACTATTGTTGACTGTATAATTTCATCCACAGCATTTCAGGTATACCATAATAAAAAAAATACTCATCTGAAAAGAACAATCACCAATAATTTGATCAGTAAAGAGCTACACTACTTTGCTCATATTCTTCACTTCCCTCTTATTTGAGAAATGAAAATGAAAAAAATACAACGATACATCTTTGTTCATTGAAAAGAACACAATAAATGATGTCCATTTAAATAAAAGAAAAAAAACAAGAAGAAAACAGAGAAAACTTATCTCTTCGTTAAAAAGAGAACAATGAATGCATCTCTCAGGATAATATATTAAAGACCACCACAGAACGTGAAGTAAAGCCTCAATATTACACAAAATTTAAGACCCTAGTTTTGCTGGGGGAAAAACTCCTAAGCTGCCAAAACAGGAGATCGGTAATTCAAATAGCTGCCAAATCATAGCAAAATATGACTCAGAAGACACTACCAAAGAAGCTTAAGGATTGAAGCGTCTTCTTGGTTATTAAATGAATTACATCATGGAACTGAAAAATAAACTCACAATAAAAACTTAAGTATATCTTATTAGTATCCACCACTGGCACTGCTGTCACCAGCATCAAATCTGCCACCTCCACCTCCATAGCCCCCTCCACCACCACCACCACCACCATAGCCTCCACCACCAAAGCCACCACCACCACCACCAAAAGTTCGTTCTTGTGCCAAGTTCACTCGTATGGTACGCCCGTGAAGCTCCTGAAATCAGAAAGAGCATTAACATTTTAGCAGTTTTGACAGAGCATACCAAATAACACCAGTCAACCTAGAACAGACAATTTGAAAACAATGCCCCTCACTCAATTGAGTTCTAGATCCACAAAACCAAAAACACGTCTGTAAAATTGCTCATCTATCTAAACTCTAGAGTATAGCTGGAAAAAAAGTGTTGCGTACCATATGACTAATAAACAACGAGAAGGGACATTACAGTTACAGCCCAGCACCAACACCAACAAGGACACTTCTAACTGATTTAAAGATTAAAAGACAACCGCAGGATACCAAATGGCAATTCAAAGCAAAACCTTGCTACAATACATCTGAAGGTGACTATCATGGAGTAAAGAACAAATAAATCATCACTGCACATTGTTCTTCAACCTATCAAAATTTCGCTATCATTCGTTTCTCAGCTACTAATCATTGTAAATTAAGCTAAGTAAGAAAACTTCAAAAATAGAACAACACTCAGAAGCTACATTCTCTTCACAAATAATTAATAGACGAAGCCACGAAAGCAAGTATACCTTTCCATCCATTGCCTCTATAGCTGCATTTGCCTCCTCCTCAGAACTGAAGCTGACAAAGCCAAAGCCTCTTGGTCTCCCAGTCTCTCGGTCATTGATGATCCTTGCTGCAAAAATCGTTAATTCATAAAATAATATGAAACTGCGGCCAATAAACCTAAAAGGACAGTCCAATCATTTGAACGAAGAATAATAGGCTAAACCATACATACCATCTACAACTTCCCCGAAAGTGGAGAAAGAATCTCTGAGAGTCTGATCATCAACCCCATAGGAAAGGCCTGCGACTCAACCAAAATCACGCTATCAGACTTTTGACATATTAAAACCACCTGCTCAACGACCATTAAAAACATAATACCAAAAACCGTAGAGTATAAACATAACTACTGATACTGATCTTGTTAAAAGATAAGCACTCGAGGCCACACGCTGAACCTTGAACCCCAAGGAACTTAACCCCTAAAGCTCTGAGCCTTCACCCCAATATATTGGCTCGGTCAAAGATGCGCATTAGCTTCAATATTCCCCTACAAGCTCTTTAACCCCAAAAGCAAAAGCAAAAGCAAAACCTAAACCCTAAACCCCTAAAGTTCAAACATTAAAGCCCAAACGCCGTAACGTCGAATGTTTATCCTTCGTCCCTGAACACCTAAACGGCAGGCATCAAACCCCTAAACACCTAAACGGCAGGCATCAAACCATAAATTCTAAACCCTTAAACCCCAAATACTAAACAGAACTTTACAGGACTTATTTGATTTAACGCTCAAACCAGACCCTCAAACCATAAAACATTAAAAGAAGATGGTTATCATCTATGGCAATGGAATTTGAAGGGAAAAAAAATGAAGAGACAAGAGGCAGAGACAGAGACAGAGTTAGGATTACCTCCGACGAAAATCCTGGACGACATGCAGCGTGCAGCATGGTAGACAGATGGAAGCGCACCAAACCCCACATGCTTAGTTATCGATTGCCGCAGCAGCCCACCCAGCTTAGTCGAAAACGCCATGGCTGCGTGAGACAATAAGAAAGAAAAAGCTTGCTACTTGAGTAACTTAAGTATCTTCAGAAAGTCATTAGGAAATCCCTAAAACCACCTTAGCTCCAGTGCCGCAGATTCGAAGGACTATTGAGACAACAAATGTCTTCTAGATGTGAAGTAGGGTTAGGTAGGAGAGAAAAATGTAGGCTCTACGATGAATTCGTTTTGGGCCGTCGATGAAATCGGTATTGAAATTGCATTCTTTGCGTCCAAGCAAACATTTAGGGCTATTGTTTACCTTGGAAGGGAAAGGATTTCGAGTGTTCTCTTCTATTAAGAAGAGTTTTTTCCAAATTTTGGGAATAAAATTAAATTTGTTTTAACATTAGAAAAACATTATGGGACTGAATTTTTAGGTTTAATAGTTTGTAGGAAAAAGTCTATTGGTTAGATATTTGGACTAATTAAATAAATAAAGTATTTAATGATTATTTTAGACAATTAAAATGAGTTGGAAACGATAAATGTTATATCAAAAGTGGAAATTAAATGAATTTAAATGTAATACTTAGATTTTTGAGATGGGGAAATGATGTTGAAGATGTCTATTCGATAGAAAAGTGGGAACACAAACTAGAGTTTTGGGCCCTAACTGTATGGTCCCATGGGGGGGCTTGGGCTTCTATTTTCATGGATCAAGCAGTCTCATGAAGAAAAAAAATTGTGCTACAGGATTAATTAGAATCTTTTCCAAAAAAATAGGAGCCCCTACCTTTTAGAAATGAATCTTTCAGCATGAAATTGAGGTGGGGCTAGAAATTGCCCCTACAGCTTAGGAATTTTTTAGAAAGTTTTTATGCCACTTGTTTATCACTTAAAATTTTAAATTAAAAAAAAAAATTAAAAATGAGAGAATTTATATTTATTTATTATTTTTTACCAAAAATACTCCAGTTGAATCCTTAAATTTTGGAGCTCAAACTTTTAAGTTGAATTGCAAAATTGAATTCATGGGACCACTAGCCTTAAAATATTCCTAAAAAATCTAAGCAGCACCCACTTAAATCTTTTAGGAAGCCCCCCTCCATGAGACCATACCCTAAGAATCTTGAGTGTTGTGTTTATACCCTAGTGATGGCAGTAGGAGAATAATCATATGGTATGCAGTGTAAAGTACTAATGTGTTGTACCTTAACAAAGACCAAGCATGCATCATATGGAAAGTAAACAATCATATATAATAGAATCATTGACTTCCTTAAAATATAAATATTTTATTATGTATGATGTATGATACAAAGTATTATGTTCTTACCCTCTCTCTCTTTCTTATTTATTTCTCATACTATTATTTCATATCTTACATCATTGTAATATTATATACATATACATGCAATCGGGGACATGTCCCTTATAAAATATGACTTTTCTTTATATCGGTCAGCCTTGTCCTCCACATTCCATTTGTGGCTAGTTGTGGTAAGTGATTAAGGTTGTTGTACCTTTGTGTTATCTTTTGCCAACATCATCCCCCATTTAGAACTATGTCTTGTCCTTAAGGCATGCAAACTAGTTAATTCATAGGTAGGATATTCTTTTATATCTCTTTGAGTTGGAGGAATGTGGTATCCCATTGAGTCTTTGCTTGTTGGAGCACCTGTACTTGGGTATTCACCTAGACGATGATCCTCTCTACCTTTAGTATAGTAGTGGGGATTTGTATCTATTGGGCAAAATTCTTTGCATCATGAAGCAAGCCAATGACATGGGCAAGTATGAGGCTCACTACTTCTCGTACCTACTTGATTTATGCTTTAATTATCTCTCTTTGGTCCTATAAGTATTGTATTTGAGTGTGCAATGCTTACAACTATGTTCTTATTGTCCCATCCATATCATGCATTGCATCATATGTAGTGGCTACTTGTAATATTTGTGTCTCTATCTGATTTATTTAACCTTTGAGTGCTTTAGTCATTGTGGCCATTGTAGATCAAATTGATACAAAGTATTAATATCATTGGTCATGCTTTATAGCTCGTATTAATGTGGGAGACCAATTGTGTGTGAGCTACTACATATTTCTTCCTCTCCTCATCCATCTTAGTCTTTGCAACTTCTACTAGAATGGTGGTGCGGGGTGTTGAAGCTTGATTATTCATTTCTAGTATTACTCCCTCTTCTGGTTGCTTTAACTATTTCCTTAGTGACTGTATTGTGTCTCTTTGTAGCTAGGCCATTTTATTTTGAATGGCACTTATGACATCCTCCAATTGCTCTATATTTTCCATATATTATTTTAGAATATCTTCTCTTGTTGTATGATGGAAAATATCCCTAAGTTGAAATTTTTGGAGTGGTGAGGTCCCTAATAAGTCCACACATGTTCCAACTAATGGTAGTTGAAGTAACTGTAGAGTTGCCATTGGTTGGATTTAATTATTTTTGTTGCAAAAAATATTTGATAGATTGCATTAGGGACATTGTAGTGGAAGATGATGGCCTATCTAAAGAGAGGAGTGGTTCTTTATGTGGTCCTTGCCCCTTAGATTGACTAGTTTGGTGTGTCTTGTGCTTGTTGGATCTCATTTTCTTCTTACATTAACGTCACATATGATTTTTGGGTCAATGTAATGCTCACTTGTTGAATTTGTTGTTTGCTCTGTGGATTTTGTAGCATCAATCTGTCTACCCTTTGTTTAGAGTGGAGTTTTTCCAAAATTTGCTCCAAATTTTGTTGTTGTGTTGTGGGTATGGATGGAGTGATCTTTGATAATTCTTTCCTCGGTCTCAATTACTTTTTCCCTCTTATCCTTGAGGGATGTTGTTAATTCTCTAAAAAAAAATATGGTATTCTCCAATGTTGTGGAGGAGGACACCATGTATATAATTATGGCTTCTTCAATGATGGCCATATTTTCTTTTCCCATGTATGCATCTATGTCATTTTATGGAGCATGTCTTTCCTATATAGGCCACTAGTTAAGAGATCTACATCCATTATTACTTCTTTTTCTTTTTTCTAGTTCTATATTTTCCCTTTTTGTTGTTTTTTATTTTATTTTACTTTCCTTTTCCTTTGATTATATGTCCAAGATATGAATCTCTTTACTTTTTATCCCTCTTTTTTTCTTCTTTTCCTTCTCTTCGTGCTCATTTGGAGCAATGCCTCTGAGGCATCCTCCATCGATGGTTTACTCTATAATGGGGTTGTAGGAATTTGTATTTTTGTTCTTCCCTTTCCTCATTCATCCTCCTATTCTTGGGATTCCCTTTTTTCAAAACCCAAGGAGCCCAGTTGCAATCTACTTGATCTCCTAGGTGTGGAAGTTCCTTGTTTTGAAGGCTAATGTTTTGGAATTCCCCACTTGGCATTTGATTTTTTGATATGTTCCTCTTATTTATTTTTGCTCAAATTATCCATATACTCCTTGTATGTGGTGAATCTCTTTGCATTAGGGTCCTTTAGCAGCTTCAATAGTGTTGCCACATATGACTCAATCTACTCATCACTAACTTTGTATGGAACTTGGAGTATCCATAAAACCCTTGGCTCAATTGCTTTCATTTGATGGGCTCTATAATTAGCTAGTTTTCCTTTTACTATTTCATACTTTCCATCATCTCTTTCTGCTAAGTTTCAAGACGTTACCAAAACCTTTTATACCTTTTATATACTTTTAAGCAATCTTAAGCACGTGGAAATAGAAACATGTTATGGTGATATGTGCATATATGAATTCATGAATGTATGAAATTTAGTAAGATTTCATGTTTGAATTATTATTGTTAATTAGAAGGATGCCTTAGGAATAAGACTAACATTTGTAGTAAGAAGAATGTCAACTTGCAGCAACGGGTTTCTCAACCCGCAGTATAAGGACAACAAATTATTGCAGAGAAGAAGTCAACCAGTTGGGCCGGGACACTTTCAAAAGAAAATGGGGGTGATCATTTATTGATCATGAGTCACCCAAAATCACTCTTACATGTTGATGAGACAACGAGGAGAAGGAGTCTAATTGCAACATAATTGAATTATGATAGAACTATTATATGAACAAATTTTTGTTATGAGTGATTAAGTTGTTGGACATAAAGTCTATATTTTAGTTTTCTACTCCTGTTTCATATAGTTATTTAAAAAAAAACTCAGTGCCCTTCTTATCTTTGAGGAGAGTTGAAATTTATTTTATAAGTCTATTTTCAGTCCAAAAATAATGAAACTCCTTGTAGGCCCTATATAGTAGGATATTTTGTCAAGGAGGAGATCTAGTTATCTAGTTACTATTATTGCTAAGTAGTTGCAAAAACATTATGAATAGATTGTGTGTTATTTGAAAAAAGATATTTAACATATTCCTATTAGATTTTGTGTAATAAGTTTAGTGTTAGGATCCAATAAAGAGAATTGATTTGATATCATGATTTATTGAGTAAGTGGGTGTTTGATAAAATTATATGGAAGTAGCAACTCAAGCAAGGGGCCACTTAAGGTACTGCTAAACCACTTTAGTTTCAATTGTTAAAATAGATAATGCATTGTGAATTCAGTTGGTAGTTTCCAGTTATGTGTTTTTGAGTGCATGTGTTGTAATTTATGAGTTGGATTTTGTAGCTTAATGTTTTGTTTCATCCTGCAAAGAAATTAGCTAGGTTAAGACATTATAGTTCAATAGTTAATAGTTACAATCTTTAGCATTAGGTAATTGTAGCATAAGGTAACTTTTTATATTATTTTACTCTATTTTGTGAATTAGTAGTTTATTTTGATTTCCAACTTCTATTGTATTTGCATATGTTCATTCGCCTATGCTCCATTGATGTAGGATGTCCAAAATCTATGAATGCATATATTTTGCCAACACTATCTAAAGTTTTACAACTCCTTGGTTGATGATTTAATACAACCCTCTTGTGAAAGATGAACTATTCAGTTAGGGATTCTCGGGTCCTCTTAGTCATGTGTATACCTAGTAACACCAAGTTATTTAGACATTAGAGTGGCCCCACACCATCAAGGGGTATTCCTTATCCATCAAGAAGATAATATCATTGATATATTTGCAGTTCATATCATACGATATCTTCTCTTGATCCTACATTTGTTGTTGGATGGTTTTGAAGAACCTCTAGTAGATTGCAATGAAGGAGGTAGCATCCTTGAAGTGTTTGATGTGATCATTAATTTTTGAAACTATTGATCTATCACTTTCTCATACTTTTCTCACAAAGGCTACTAATGAGTCCATGAAGTAAAATGTGAGGAAAATGATAAGGGCACCATACTTGAATTGGTAGTGGGTATTTTTGGTGCATTAGATGTTTTCAAGGAGTTACACTTACTGTACCTCACATAGGTCTATCTCCTTCCCTTGCACTATCATTTGGTTGGTTGTGTATATGGATGTCACAATGGTTGAGTCCTCACAATTTTTATAATATTTTTTTAGGCATGCCCATAGTGGCTTATTGCACTATAGGATTGATGATATTTATCACATCTAGGCTCCTCCCATCATACATTGTATCAGTCAATTATGTGCCCTTCTCATTCTTTATTGTCTTCTTTAGGGGGACTTCTCCTTGTGCACAAAGCCTTGTCACTACTTGTATGGATTCATTTGTGATGTGGTAGGTTTTATCCAAATAGATGTATTCATCATGTATTATATTGATGAAAATCCTTATCCAACCTTCTTCTTTGGAAAATTTGGGAAATCCTTTCATATGTCTAATTTTTGCTTTTCAATATGTTGGTATTGCGGTAAATATTGTTTTTGGCTTGGTTGTATCAATTTTTTTGGACTACCTAATAGTTAATCACTATTAGGGGTACATGGATATACTTGTGCATATCTTCTATACACATGCCATTTGCAAGCACCTTTGAGAATGGCCCATTTGGATCTAGCTCCATGGCTTTATATGGGAACTTTTTGTATTTTAGTTTTGGTTTATGGGAGATGTCTACCAATGTTGGGGTATCCATTTTTGCATAGGGTAAATAGTAGCTAGACACATGGGTATCAAGATATAGTATGAGCTTGAGTGAGCAAGGATGAACAAGAGTGAACAAATGTGAGCATGATGTTTTCCAACTTCTTGCACAAGAGCTCGACTTAGTTGTAATGGACTAGTAGAGTTGTAGATATGTATTTATAGGATATAATGTGGGATTTGTATTAAATGCATTTATCTATTCTTACTTTCCCACACTTTTCTAGTCATTAGATATTTGCAGCTAGTTTACATCTAAGGATTTACACTTTTAATGTTACGTAAAATACATATAATAACTATATTATAAAGGTTGCTTGTTTGAGATAATTTTTTCCCTTTATTTGATAGGTTGATGATAGTGTTTTAACCTTGTGTCATTGACATAATCAACTAGTAATTTTCCTTCAAGTGTTCTCAACCTAATTGCACCAAAATTTAAAAT
The DNA here is from genome assembly GCA_007115665.2 of Sequoiadendron giganteum. Lineage (NCBI taxonomy): Eukaryota > Viridiplantae > Streptophyta > Pinopsida > Cupressales > Cupressaceae > Sequoiadendron > Sequoiadendron giganteum. The sequence continues at coordinate 326,735,602 of CM021107.1, read as the reverse complement.
TTTGTCTATGTAGTATGGTCCTATCCATCTAACCTTCAACTTTCCTTGCTTCTCAAATTTTATATCATATAGTAGCACTATATAAACTTTGCAAAATGTTTTATATCTTAAGTTCCTATCATGCTAGGATTTTTGGTATTAACTCTCTAAATCTTGATGATATACCACAAGCAATCTATTTTCATCCAAATTCTCAAAATTTTCCAATCTTTTCCTTAACGAGTCTCCCTCATTCAACCTTAAGTAAGTGCAATACAAAAATTTGGAATGATAAAGTTGATAGGTAGGGTGACATCCAATCCATATACTAACTCAAAGGGGGTAAACTTAGTAGATTTTTTATAGGTTTTTTGTATGCCCATAGTACTGCCGAAATCTTGACACCCAATTCGTTGTGTTGTCATTGCACAATTTTTTCAATGTAGTCCCTATAATTTTTTTCAAGGCTTCACTTGCACCATTAACCTATAGGTGATATGGAGTACTCTTATTGTGGGTGATCATGAAAATATTCAGGATTTTCGCAATTACCTTGTTGATAAAATGCTTACCTTGGTCACTCGTGATACTAAGATGGCAACTAAATCTATCATTATATATTCATATAGGAATTTTATGGCAATTTTAGCTTTGAAATCCTTGGTTGGCTCTACTTCTACCCATTTTATCAGATTTTCCACACCAATGATTATAAATCTAGCTTTTATGTATTTTATGGGAGGAATGAGAATTGATGGGTCCTATAAAGTCTATAGCCCATTTTTCAAATGGTATTTGTGCAAGGACTAGCCACAAGGGTATCTCATCCATTGTAGTGGGTTTGCCTACTCTTTGGAATATATCACATTGTTTGGCATACTTTTTGGCATCTTGAAACAATCTTGGCCATCATAGTCTAGAAAGATTGACCTTCTTTGTAATGACATCTCCAAAATTATGTCATCCAAAAATTCCTTCATGGGATTCCTTAAGGATATATTCTCTTTCATGTTGAAATACCACTCTTCTTATGAAGTCATCTTTCCCAATTGTGTGTAGTTCCTCCTTGATCAATGTATAGGATAGTGACTTCTGTAAAAGTATTCTTTTATCCTACAATGAGCCAATTGGTGGGAATTTTCTAGTACATATCAAGCTTACCACCTCATGAAGATCGTCCAATACCATGGTGACCCTAAATAAATTTATGCCAGAAATATCTTCTTTCAGGTTGTATAAGTTTTCTCTTATTTCTATCTTGGATAAGTAATCAAGACCTTACTTATTCTTTCCCTCTTGATATAATAACAACCATTTACATATCCTTCCTTGTGTAACCAATATATTAAGTAGATATTTCAACGGTTCATGTTTTGTGAGAAAGGTGAATGGTGTAGACAATAAGTAATGTCTAACTTTTTGGAACACATATACCATTGTTAGAGATTCTCTTTTTGTAGTCATGTAATTTATCTTTGCTTGAGAATTTTTGTAGCTTGCAAAGGCTATGAGATTCTCCTTGTTCCCTCTAAGTTGTGCTAATATTGTACCAATTGATATTCCAAAAGCATCTACATGAACATGAAATGGTAAATCCCAATTTGGAGATATTAGTATGGGAGCCTCCACTATATATTTATTTCAATGTGTGAAATTATTGTTGACACTACTCATTCCATTCAAAAAAAATTATTTGATTTTTTATTTAAAATCTCTTTCATAAGGTTTTTTCTCATTGCATAACCTCTTATAAACTTATGGTGGTAACCAATATAACCCGGAAAGGTTTTTACATTGGATGTTATCTTTGTTGGTGGTAGGTTCTTAATCAATTTTACTTTCAAAGGATCTACCATGAGTCCTTTTTTACATATTATGTGTCCTAACAGTGTACTAAAGGGTATTGAAAAGAAACACTTCTTCAAACTTAGGGAAATTTGTAGGCTCCTAAATCTTTCCAACATCATGTGGAGTATTTGGACATGGTCTTTTAATAACTCATATACATTTTCCAATTATCTAGGTATACTTCCAAGAATTCATCAATAAAATCTTTAAAGGCATTTACCATGATACAACTGAAGACTACTAGTGCATTATTCAACCTAAAGGACACGACTATGTACATAAAAGAGGCCTATTCAATTACAAAAAAAAAATAGTTATATTCTCCTTGAATTTTGACTTGATGGTATCTAGAGAAGTCATTTATAAAAGAGTGCACTTGTCTTCTGACAATTGATTATATAGTTTCTTTTATGAAAGGTATAGGAAATGGATCATGGATACATGCTTTGTTAAATTCTTACAAGTATACAAAAATTATTATATCTCTTATCTTCTAATTTTGGACTACCATCAGTCTTATCCACTCTATGTCTTCTATTGGTTTTATGATTCTTGTAGCTAACATTTTATCAAGTTCTACCTTGACTTTCTTCATCATGTTGGGGTTTAGTTTTTAGGGTCTCTTCTTTTGTGGTTTTACCCCTTCCTTGAGTTGTATCTTTATTATTATTTCATCCTCTTTAATCCTTTTTAGGTTGGTAAAAGTGTAGGGGTATTCATATTATAATAATATTTATGTGACTTCCATTACTACTCTTTCCTCGTAGTAATCTCCAATCTTTGCTAGTTTGGGGTTTCCTTCAATGGCTATATTTTATCCTCACAATTTTAACGGTTGATTATAATATTTTTCTTTAAATTTAGTATGGGGCATTATAATCCTTTCTCCCTATTTATCTTCTATATCCAATGGTGGTTTTTCCTCAAATTGTCTTCTTGGTGTGTAATGTAGCGCCTCCTTCTAAAATATTGGTATTGTTTCTCCACCCATTCTATCAATTTCCATATTCCTTCAATATTTGGTGGTATTGGTGTTTATTGTTGAGTACATGTTGTATCTTTGTCTAAAGGTATGAATAAAATTTATTTTGTCTTTTGGAGGGAATTTTGGATATTCTTATCTAGGTTATAAAAGGAAAATGTATGTAAGAAATCCTAGTAGAGTTCTTCACAATCTTCAATTGTTGCCCTTCTTTCTTGGTTGATATACCAAGTATGGGCTACTAGTGTAAGAATATAATATAACATTTGTATAACTAGTCTTGTATTGTATACTCTCTAAGAATTCTATGTGTTGATACAAGTGTTTAAGTGTTCTTACGATGAAATTATACCATCATGCCTAGGGATTGATTGGTATTCACCTTCTTCTAGTAAATACCTTGTTGTATTAGAATTTAAGGCATGCCAACAAGGGATATTGTCCTTGTGGGTGTTCCACAATATTTTCATGTTGCAAATTAATGTGTTCCAAGGCATCTACTCTCAAATATTTCCTATCAAATATTCTCTCAATTTCTTCCAAATATGTGTTGACGTCTTCTACACTAGAATGTTTTCGTAATTTAAAATGTGAAAATTTGCATGAAATATGATGCAAATGTCATAATTTTTGGATGGTGGTTGTGGTATGTTGTTCAAATGAGTTTTTTCATGCCCAAAATTTTCTCCTTCTTAATCACATCCCAAACCCCAATTTTATTTTTAAATTGGAACTCAAGCAAGATATATAACCAGGGAAAACATACTAAGCACATTTGATGGCATCAAGTTTACGATGTCATCTTGTATGCACCATGCATAGGATGAGGAAGTGGTAGGTACAATCTAGTCTAATAACAACCCTTCCTATAACTTATAACCTTGAAGGCATAGATAATTAATCTAAAAGAGGACCTCAAGGAGAGGATGCACATCCATGAATAAGTTCCATATTCTTAACTAGAGGTTTATCACTAAAACTAAAGGTAACAATGAAATTGATAATAATAAATGTTCAACTCATTCTAATTTGAACAATCAAGGACTAAATAAATTAATCAATATTCTAAAATTCTATTAAAAACAACAAAATATTAAATGAATGTAAATGTGTCTGATTGTTTGATTGAATTGCATACTAATATTTAGTCTTATAACTTGGGACAAACATAATCATATAATTTTAATTCCTATATATTCATCTTATATATATATATATATATATTGTTAAATTTAAAGTTTGTATTAATTTTAAGATTTGTTTTGACCAATTTATTTTCCTTACATTTATCCACAATTCAAGTATGACTATTTCATTTGATCATTATTCAAAATTAATACACTTGAAAAGCTCTCAATTCTAACTTTGAGGTTTGAATTCTTGAAAGTAATTCAGGTTGAATATTAAATCTTAAATTTAATAAGAGAATTAAAGAGTTTTTTTTATTATTAAGTTGGTTTCTTAAAAGGAAAATATAGTCTTTTATTTTTCACCAACAATAAAATAATAATTAAGAATAAATTAAATAAGCATTTAAATGTCCAACTAGAAACTAATTACCAACTAACTTGAAACTCTATATAATCTAATTTCTTCTTGGATTTTCATTTACATTCTCTCTTTTAAAATTAGTTCTTTTGTCATTCATTTGTTGGCAACATGAGCATGATGGTGTATGGTGTTGTCATTGATGTCAACCCATTGTATAATTGATGGTGTATCAGTATGAAAATAGTTTGAGGAAGACCAAATATTTTTGGGAAAATTGGCACTAAGTCCCAAACTAAGATAATGTATTTTCAATATAATAGAGGAATAGTTTTATGGTTCGCATTATTTCACTTTGCATTATCTTATCATGCGGTTTTGAGGTGATAATGGTATGTATTGAAGGAGTCCATATCCAAATTTTCAATCTTTTATATCTTCTATAACAAAATATATTAATGACAGAGTATCAGACTAAGTAGTGACAACGTTACTAGTGCAAATTTCATGTTGGAATGTTCCACATTCCACCACAAATGATTATCATGGTTTGTAGATTTTAGGAAGCTCTTAGAGATTTCAGTTGTGTGCACATTCTAAGTTTCAAGTGGTTTGGTGTTCTATGTGTCAAGTTTTGGATGAAAAATTAGCTCTTTCAATGATTGCTTTATTAGTTTATTTATGCGGTGTTGACCTAAGGGTTCTTGGGGTTGTGCAGGATTGAATTTTGAATGGATCAAAATCATAAGAGTATCTATTGTTAAGGCTAGAAGGCATATATCTAACAATTAAATGCAATTTTGATCAATAATACAAAGAAATAAAACACACATAAAAATTATAGTAGAAACAAGACGACACAGAGAATTTAATGTGGTTCACCCAATCCGAGCTACATCCACCAAACCGCAGCCATCCAATGATTTTATTATCCAGTGCAAAACCTATTACAATTATGTAAATAATTGCTTCACTGCAACTCTCATACAACCGCTTATTTCAAGCTTTTTAGAAACTTCTAGAATTAGGGTTCTACAAAGTCGATTTTTTCCTTTTTTGACGATGAATCAAAAAAGTAGGGGAATTTTTTTTTCTTAGGGGCTGTTACCCCCACACCCCGACGAGGATACATGAAGAGTGTACATTATAGCATGATCAGTCACCACATACCAACATCTATAGGTCATTTCGACCTATTTTGATAAATAACACGCTTTGGTTACTTCCACAAGGCATGTATGTTGGATTTTTGAGTCGATAGGTTTTGTAGTCACACATTTTATACAATTAGGTCGACCTAGTTGTTGGTGTGAATGATTACATAATATATATATATATATATATATTATATAAGGATAATCCATGTGTTTGTGAGTGAAGAGAGAAGATCATAAGGTGATAGTGGTAATCTTGTGCATCCACATAAGAGTGAAAGTGAAAGATGAAGTGTGTTAAGTTATTTTTCTGAGTAAAACAAGGAACTGTGTCCTCAACATACAACAAATGCATTATAAATAGTTCAAACTCTGGAAGTGAGCCATTTTTGTATGTTCATTTGTATCAGGAAGAAGTGATCTTCCTTGGGTAGTGAGCCCTCCTATTTTTTGGACAGTGAGTCCTTTAAGTTGTGATCTATTATAACTGATTATAATATATAGTGAGTTAATCTTCACCGTGTTTTTTCCCTTTCAAGGGTTTTCCACGTAAAATCTTGTGTTTTTCTTTTGATTGTTGTGGTACATGCTTTAACTTATTTTTTCATTTATGAAGTTTCAATGAGATGCTTAGTAATGCACTTTTAAGTTATTGAAATCTAGGGAATACTAATTCACCCCCTCTAAGTATTTTGTGTGTTCAAAAATTGGTATCAAAGCAAGGTTCCTTCAATTGGTTTAACAACTGAGGTAGATCTTGGAGATTAAACACATGGAAAATAGGAAGTATCATATCCCTTTGCAAGAACTTATGATGGAAGGATCTACTAAAGTAGATCGTGAAATTGATATGGAAGGAGAACTCAGATCTACTCTTGATGATCTAGATAAAGCAGAATGTGAGAATAGAGAACTGAAAGAAAATATTAAGGAAGTTGATGAGCGTATCAAGAAGTTGAGGAATCAAGTAAAGAAATTTAAATATCAATTCAAGGAAACAAATAAGCAAGTAAAATAATCAAATGATACAATCACTCATCTAAAAGTGCGGGTTGAAGAATAAAAAAGAGTTGAAGACTGCTTGAATGCCAAATTGAAAGACAAGTCTATAGAATGCTTAAAGCTCAAAGAAGAGATTGTGTCTTTGAGGAAAGATCTAGAGAAAGCAAAGTCATAAAGACAAATTCAAGAAGATCTCCACCTTGCTTGATGATATGCTTTCTATTCAAAATCTCATAAGGATAAAGAAGGATTAGGGTTTGAAAAAGGAGATAACTCAGAGGAAAATAAGACTCCAAACAATGCTGAGAAGAATAATAATGAACAAAGGGGGACTAGAGATAAGAAGAGCAATATCAAACATGTTCAAAACCAGAAGAAATATTTCAAGAGACCTCCTCTTGGACAACCAACTGCACAAAGGTATTCATCTTTTAAAGGTCACTATTATTATTGCAATAAATTTGGGCATAAAGTTATAGAATGTAAAAGCGGGATGAATCAAAAATTTCAATCATTTTTTGGTCAATGTTATGCATGCAATAGATTTGGTCATAAGGCTAGTGAATGCAGAATACAGATGATGAATGGTTACAATAATGGCATGGTGTTTCAATCATTCCATGGTCACTGTTACTCATGCAATGGGTTTGTTGTGCATAAGGCTTTTGAATGTAAATCTAAAATGGCAAGAATTAAATGTTCTCTACAACAAGGTGTCATATGCCATAAATGCAATAAACCAAGACATATACCTAAGTTTTACAGAGGAAAGAATGTGAAACCCTTTGTTCCACAAAATAAGATTGATCTAGTTAAATAAAAGAAGATGAACAATATCTAGAAGAAGAAAAAAAAGAGAACGATGTGAAGAATGAATTTGTGCAAAATTTTGGTGCGGATGTTTCCTCTAAAAACTATATAAAGAGAATTAGCTCTTGAGGAGTTTTAACATAAAACTTTCCAAAACCCTACCAAAGATGAGATGTTGATGTCTTCAACATACTAGTGCATGGATTAGTTGATATGTTGATGAAATTTCTGGTGAGAAATCACTTGATGCAGAGATTTGTGAGGTGTTTAGAAGTTCTTGTGATGATATGGATAAAGCTTGATAGTTTTTTACCTAACTTTTCATTGTTGCATTTAATGTACATTTTAGGTCACGGGTGAAGTGTTTATATTTCATTTTGAATATGGCAAGAGGAGAGCATAGAAAACACAATCTGAAGCATTTTTGGAGTGTTGAACAAAACCCTACCAGCAAAATTCCACAAGGTATTTACAATATCTTGCAAACCATAGTTCAAAGAATTCCATAATGTTTATTCCTCAAGTTGTTGATGTGGTTGAGAAGCCAAGACCTAAGTTTAAGAAGCACCTGCACAAATCAATGGAAACGAAGAAGGAAGATGCATTCTCTAGGGTTCCTATAAATGTGTTGCAAATAAAATATGTGTGAATTTAAATTCATTCAAAGATGGATGAATATAATCATCGAAAGCTATTGGATTTTAGGGACAAAGAGCTAACTAGAGATGATTTACTGTTGAAACTAGAGTATGTCAAGAAGTTGGATGTATGGACAAAGTTTCCCAATTTATGTTTTGAGGATGAATGGGTGAAGTGTTTTCTAAGAAAAATTCACAATGAATTTATGCGGTTGGACATGTTGTATATGATTAGCAAAGAATCAATAAGCTTTATTACCAATTTGAGCTCCACAAGACCTATCCCAACGATGAAGGCCATAAGAACGAAGTGTTGATGAAGCTTACAGGAGACAAATTTGACAAGCATGCCCTAACAGTGGATGATATCAAGGGTCTAATAGTTAAATATGCCTCAATGATGATTGATTACAAGATATTTTACATAAAAAAAGAAGGCTCTACCATTGCCACCATAATTCACATAGTGCATCAAATAGTGAAGGAAGGTAAAGACTTTGATCTATGTGAGCTCCTACAATTACAATTGTTGGAAAATTTACAAAGCACGAAGGAGAAAAGGTACCCTTTTCGGTATGGTACTCTTATCATTTGCTTAATGTTTTAATTTTTGAATGAGTTGCCCAGAGTAAAGAATGTAGTATGGCAAGATAATGTCCCTATATTTGTTAAAATCAGGGATCATTTGATGAGATTTCTAGATAGTAAGTCTCGTAATTCAATGTTTTGGGGATTATTCAAACCATTTCAAGAACATATGCAAGAGAGAGAAAGAATTATGGATAAATTTGTGAAGAAGTATAAGAATGAGAAAACATTTATGGTTAACAAAGATAATTGCTACATGGAAGTAGTTGAACCTAAGACTGTTTGGGTTTCGAAGTTACCTTATGATTTAGTTGAATCCAATTGGATTGGCCTTGTAGAGGTTTTATTGAGAAAACATAGAGATTCAACAATAGACAGGTTTGGTACATATGAGGAGATAACAAAGAAAGAGAAACTAGAAAATAAAAAGAAGGATATTGAAGAAAAGGTTGGACATATGAAAGTTGAGTTGGAAAAAGATTTTGGTACCCCTATGAACCTTGTAGTAGAATCTAAAGGCACATCTATTCCTCCACAAACTATACTGAGACTAAGAAGGTCAGACAAAACCTTATCCTCCACACCTATTGTTTCAAAGTCCTCTGAAAAAAAACCATTAGGTGGCTCTAAGAATATAGATACATCTAGCCTCCCTGAGCAACAAAAGGCTCCAAAGAGAAGAAAGAAAGAATTACCAAAAAGGGACAAGTATATCAATTAAGAGGAAGAAGTAATATTGCTCTACAAGAAGAAAGGAAGAGGAAAAAGTAAAATTGGTCTACAAGAAGAAATAAAAAGTCTCTCGGGAAGAGACTAGTACAAAAATGGGAAAGGAGAAAGAGAAGACCCCTCTGGCCTGTGAGCATAGTCACATGAAGCTTGATGCACTGTTCAATGCTATAGTAGCGTTTGGAATCTTGAAGCATATAACTGAAATGTATCCAGATGCAAATAATACAAATAATGCAAATAAGGCAACAATTGAAGAGGCCATTGTCAAATACATGGTGACATTTAATGTTGGCCTAGGTGAGATAGTGGATCCGTTGTCGGATGAGCTAAATGAAGTATTGAGTGCAAGAAGACAAGAGGCAGTTGTAGAAGATGCAAAGATGAAATATTTTTTCTTGGAAAATATTTGTTCCTCATTATCTAATGAGGAAAAAGTTAAGATGTCTTAGTTGCAAGTTCAATAATTCAAGATAAAGCATATATTAAATACTCTTATGGGTAAAGATAAGGATGATATAAAGAAGTTAAGGGAAGAAACAATGAAATCAACTGAAATACTTCTTAAAGAATTAAGAACCTCTCTGGGCGATGAAGATGAAATGTAGCAAGACACATCCCTCTCGAAAAGAAATGAGTTATTCATAGAGCAACATGAGCATGAGCAAGAAGAGATGATGGTAGATAACACCCTCTGGATGGGAAAAAAACTACAAAGTAGAGAAAAGAAGATGAGAAAGGATTCTTAGAGAAGACTGAAGCTCAAAAGGAACAAACTATATCTCCTCTAAAAGTTGAAAAGATTGTAGAAACGTGTTTTTTCAATGGAGAGAAGGAGAGGAATGATAAAGAAATAGGAGAAAGCACAAAAATAGGACATGAATCCTCTACACCCTCCAGAGATTCATTCAAAGATCTTTTGGATATGAAAATGTAGTTCCAACCAGTGGTGTCTACATAACAACTACAAATTCAAATGCAACAAGGTCAAGTGGACATAGACAAGATCTCTCCCCTTCCATAATTTACAACTTGGTGATATTTTTCATGCCTTCACAAGAAAGGAGATACTACAAACTCACAAGAAAGGAACAAAATTAGTTGATGAGGTTGTTAAATTTTTTGCAAGAAATCCTTCTCGGAGTATATGTTGCAAGGTGTGCACCATTGGTCTCCTTGTATTGTGTAATGCAGTGCTCAGGTTTGTGATATGGCTTAACCGCCTCTTGTGGATTCATTGAATCTAGTGGTTGTATTGAGAATTAACAAATCAATATTTTGGTGCAATGACAATCATCTGTGCAACAATTGGTATCAGAGCCTGGGTCACAGGTTTGAACCCCTCACTTATGCTAGGGGGGATTGTTGCAAGGTGTGTTCCCTTGGTCTCCTTGTGCTATGCGGTGCGGTGCTCAAATTTCATGACATGGATAAATTGTCTCCCATGGATTCATTAACTCTAGTGGTTGTATCGGGCATTAATAGGTTGATCTTTTGGTGCAACAACAACTGTCTATGCAACAATATCCATTTATACTTCTTTGGCAAGCACACAATAGTTGAAGTTGCTACTAAATTCTTTTAAGGAGTACTTTATAATTTTGGAAGAGAAGAGTGAGAAGGAAGTAACAAAGAGATTGAATGATAAGAGGGTAATTGATGCCTTAGATAAATGTGCTAAGATACATACCAAGTTTCAAGGCAACTTGGAGGATGTTCAAAAGTGTTTGGAGGAATCCAAAATATAGTTCCAATTTCGTTTGAAGTGGTCATTGCCTACAAAAAGTATAAAGGATCAAATGGACTCAATTGAGTCCCAAATTTCATAGGCCTTAGGTGTATATGATCCAGTGAATGATGGGGATGGAACAACTAGAGTGATCATTGAAAAATATACACAGTCAATTATTTTTACTATAGGAACAAAAATAAAATTATAAAGTAGTACAATCAACTTTGAGATATGGTAAGTCTAAGGCTTACATCTTTAATTGAAGCTTTGGCCAATGCAAAAAAGGTTGTGCAAAAGACAACAGTTCCTAGCTCTTCGAAAGAAGGAGAAGACTTCTATGTATAGTTTGAAAACCATAGCTACATGATTTCTTTCACTAAGAAGGATTAGGAGGCACACTTTGCAAAATTAAAGGCAACATAATCTAATTAAGGTATATATTTCTTTTTGAATTATATAGACAATCTTTGATCTCAATGTAAATTTGTGGAGTTAGTAGAGAGTGTTGTGGCACAATTTTTTCTTTTTGGTAATGGATAACATAGTCAAGGGGAGCTATTCTCATGTAGATATACTAGTAAGGGGATATAATATGGATTTACTACCATTTGCCCTTGATGTTAAAGGGGGAGTGGAGCAGAGAAGTGTGAAGTGTGTTTCCATCAATGACAAAGGGGGAGTGATAAGCCAAGTTTTTGGCACATTTTGAGCATGCTTTTACAAATACTTTTCTGCTTTTCATTATGCTAAAACAAAAATTTAGTGCTGATTATGGGACAAGACATAAAATTTTTATGCTTAATAGAATAAGTATATTATGCTAAATATTTCCATAATTATTACTTTGGAATGTTTTATTAGTTTGATGAAAGCCTTATAACTTTGTGTGATGGCAAAACCTTTCCTATAGTCTCTACTGTTGAACTTCCTGCAACCATGTCTGAAATAATGTTTGCTTTAGATTAATGCTTAAATGAAGTGATGGATCATATTAAAGGTTGAATGTGTTGAGCTAACTTTATGCCTCAGGAATAGCTGTCAAGATATTTTGCAGGTACCATGTTGAAGAAAGAATTCAATTTCCACTTGAAGGCTAAAGACCGAATCAATGAAGACTGGTTTAAACAACAAAAGATAGGGAGGTAGTTTCAACTCATCCACCATGTAAGAAGAGTGTTCCAAAAATCTAGCTCATGCATCTTGATGGCGCATGAATCTAGGATGGTGGCACTTTAAGACTGATGAACCGATTTGACTTAGTTCTTGCATTTCCATCCACCTCTTTACTTAGTTAGTTGAATGTAATAAAGAGTTCCCATTTTATAAGGGAAGGTTAGTTAGTCATTAGATTCTATTTCAATAAATAGCCCATTCTACTTTAGAGAAAAGGCTAGAAGATCACTGTTGTAACACATTTTTAGTTTCCAGAAATATAGTCAAGAGATTGCATGCTATGTACTCGTCTATCTTGAATCAATAAAGTTTTTATGAACTTTACCACCTAATCTGTTGTTTACCTTTGGCATTTCCTAAGGGGGCCCATTTAGGGAGTTGTCCATTCTTTCATTCTACAAGTTAGAATAGTTGCACTTCCTTTCGTAGAGGTTAAGGTGATTGTTCCTGCACCTGGCGGAAACACAAAGTTGTCAACTATTCTTGTAGCCACTAGATGCAGAATAGTTTTGTCTTTCAGTTTTCATTTCTAAGCAAGTTTATTCAGTAAAGTTGTTTCCAGCTACTCAAATTCTAGTATAAGTATCTTTAGGAAGTCATGCATGTTTGGGAAAGGTGATTAGTGCATATATTGTGCTGACCCATTTCAAGTTTACGTCCCTAGGTTGATGATTAAATGAGGTTCTTTAGCAAGTTATGACTGCCAGTTGTGACGTTCAAAGCCCTGAGTAGAGGAATTCATGTTCCTAGTTATTAAACTGATTAAAGGACACTACATTTTTGGCGTCATTTTTCATGGATGGTGTCAAACTAAAGACCTATTGCAGGCATGCTTATAGAGAGTTTAAATTTCATTTTAAGTATTTAGTTTAGAATTCAACATTCCAGCATTTTCATAAGTTTAGCCTACTTTTGTTGTATGCTTAGAAGAAGAGACCAATTTGGGAGATTCCTTCCTGGAAGAATAGATATTGAAGAGATTGAACCAAACCTTTTCCAAGAAGACCCATATTTGGATGTTGGCCAAGATTTAGTTACCTCATCCTCTTCCTCAGGTCGGAGCTTAAACTTATTTGATGAACCTGATGATCTTAACCCACTTGTTCAACATCTGAATAATTTGCAAACTTCCAATAACCAAGGCCCATCAAATAACTCGCGCCCTTGTAGTTCACCAGCCAGGAGATAATCCAGGAACACAACCAAGGATGGAAACTCCTACTTTTCCATTTCCAATTCCTGACCTGCATGAAAATAATAACCTCAAGAACATCCCTACCTCATTACTTCTGAAGTTATATGGAATTATTACACAGGACCCTCATACCTTCTTATTTAATTTGACATCCTTTGTAGGAGCTATGACTACACAACCTCAACACACAAGCTGAAGTTATTTCCCTCTAGTCTAAAAGAGTCAGCCTTGAGGTGGTTCATGGGATTGGGAAGAAATGTAGCAACCACTTGGGATGTAATGAAGGATTTGTTCTTGAACAAATATAAATAATATTATAGAGGGAATGATATGAGAGGAGATGACATCTTCAAGATGCCACAAAAGGAGGATGAAACCTTGGAAGACTATGTGTCAAGGTTTTTGTTCAGTCTATAGAAGAACACTAAGCATGAGCTAAATGAGGAATCACAAAAAATTATCTTTCTAAGAGGAGTTAATGATACCTACATGGAGGCACTTGACCTCATATCAGGAGGTGATATCACTCAAAGTGATTGGGATGATATCAAGAAAATCTGTTTCAATTACTCCAGAGCATCTGTAAAGAAAGGTAGGGGTTTTAGACCCTTTGTGACAAAAGGAAATGGATCTAGAGTGTCTAAAGGGGAGATTTCTAATCTCTTGTTTGACTTCAAGCAGGATATCATCAATGATGTAGCTACTCAACTAGACACTATGCAAGCTAGAAGGAAGAAGGAGGAAGTTGAGGCAATGCTAGCTGAATATTGCCCTCATTGCAGACAAAGGAAGAAGGATTGCAGATGCAAAGCAATAGCCAATTTGGAGGTACAACATCTTGCCATCAAACTCAAAAGCATTGAAGGAGAGGAAGAAGTTTTCTTCATTGCTCAACGGAGGACATGGACCCCAAGACAAGGTATGCCTCAGGACCCTTTGCAAAATTTTGGTTCATATAACAATCAGTGGCAGAACCAGTACCCTCCAAATTATGGACCTTAATCCCAACCTCAATGGAATAGCCCGTGGTCCAATGCTTAGCAAAACCATTGGCAACCTCCTCAAGGGAACTGGCAATCACCATAGAAAAATTAGTGGCAACCTCCACAGGGGAATTGACAGCAGTCTAACCAATGGAGGGGAGGCTAGCAATGGCCAAATCCACCCACTGGTTTCTTGCAACAACCCCAACAACAATCAATTATGCCACCTCCTGCAACTAGTCAAAGCTAGAATCCAAAGCCAACCCAACTGCCTTCTCAAGCAACACCCAATCCAAATAACCAACAGTAGCAGTAGCAACAAGTTTATTTTACTGACCCTAATCATCAGCCTGCCTATGCTCTCAACTAGAATAATATCAATTTACGTTCAGGAACTGTGTTACCCACACCATCTCCTCCCATAATCTCATAATTTCCATCTGAGGAGATTGAGCAAGAAGATACCAATGACCTAGTTCAACCCAATGAGCCAGTGTAGAATCCATCATTGCCTAAGGTACCCAATAAACCCTCACCTCCTTTCCCACAAAGGTTGGAAGGTGACGTTGTGAAAAAGAAAGAAGAGCCTACCTTTGACATCCTTGATCAACTAAAACACATATGTGTGAAATTTCCCTTGTTCCAAGCAATCAAAGAGGTACCTATCTATAAAAAAGCTATCAAGGAGTCATGTTTGAAGAAACCAGGGAGGAAAAAGAAAGACCCTCAAACTGTCCATGTTTTAGGTCAACTCTCTGACTTAATGCTAGGGAAACTTACCATCCCAAAATATTCAGACCCTAGTAGTCTTGTTGTGGAGATCAATATTAATGGGGTGCAAATTCAGAATGCTTTAGTAGATCTTGGTGTAGCTATCAATGTCATGACCAAGGACCTTGTGGTAAAACTTAGTATTTCAGACCTAAGGGCTACACCTACAATACTACAGCTCGCTGATAGCTCAACTATCAAACCTGATGGGGTACTAGAAGACCTAGTAGTCACCTTGGATTCTTGAGAGTATCCTGCTGACTTTATGGTTTTGTCCCCAAAAGCATCATTAGGAGGATACCATGTTATACTGGGAAGACCTTGGCTGGCCACTGGTGATGCTTACATTGGATGTAGGTCGGGTGACATGACAATCTCTGATGGGTATAAAACAAAGAAGCTTACCCTTTATTCTCTAGCCCAACCCCAACTTGAGTCTGGACAGGCTGTTTGGCCAAATTTGGGAGAAGAAGAGGGCGTGAACTATGTGGCCAATCTAATGATGATTACCAAAGGGCCTTTCATTTCCCAACAAGAAGAGGAAGATATACTGTCCAATGTCCTCTTGAATAATTATGGTATTGACTACCCTCATTGTGAAGAAAATCCATGCTCCTTGCAGACCATTCTTCCTTTGCCCATATCAACTAATTATCTTGCAACAACTGACTTCTTGCACACCTTATTGCCCCACGAGATAGAAATTCCTTTCCTACCTGAAGTGTCTATGGTTGAATTAACCTCGCAGGTGGAGGTAGCTATAGGAAAAACATTGAATATCAACAATAACCTTACAAGTGAGCAACAAGAATCTATTGTCAAAATGCTAACTAATCATAAGTTAGCTTTTTCTTGGGAATATGGTGATATGAAGGGTTTAGACCCAAAACTATGTACACACCTCATATTCATCAACAATGAGTTCAAACCTGTTAAACAACCTCAAAGAAGAATCAATCCAGCCTTGAGAGAAATTATTAAAGAAAAATTGTAGAAGATGTTGACAAATGGCTCTATCAACCCAATATCGGATAGCCATTAGGTTTCCCCATTGGTTATCATTCCTAAGAAAGGATGAAAATGGAGAGTGTGTGGATTGCAGAGAGCTCAACTTAGCCACATAGAAATATTACTTTCCTCTTCCATTCATTGATCAAGTTCTGGATAATTTATCTGGTAAAAAGTACTTCTCATTCTTAGATGGTTTCAGTGGATACAATCAAATCAAGATTTCTCCAGAGGACCAAGAAAAGACTAATTTTACATGCCCTTGGGGAACATTTTCCTTCTCAGTTTGGCCTTTCGGTCTTTGCAATGCACCTGCAACATTCCAAAGAGCAGTAATAAGTATTTTCTCAGATATCTCATATGACTGCATGGAAATATACATGGATGACTTTACTGTTTATGGTGCAACATTTGAGGAAGCTCAGGACAACTTGAAGAAGGTACCACATAGGTGTGAAGATCATAACCTCTCACTAAATAGTGAGAAATGCTTCATGATGATGCAAGAAGGAATAGTGCTTGGTCACTACATTTCTGCTACAGGAATACAAGTTGATCCCTCCAAAATTGAATTCATCTCTAATCTGCGTTTTCCTACCAAGCAAAAGGACCCGAGAAGCTTTCTGGAACATGTTGGATATTATAGAAGATTTATTAACTATTTCAGCCAAATAGCAGGACCCCTATATAGTTCGCTAAAGAAAGATGTAGAATTTTCCTGGACAACAAAATGTGAAAAGGCATTCCTTGATCTGAAAATTTCCCTTACACAAGCACCTATTTTGAAAGGACCTGATTGGTCACTTCCATTCCATAATTATGCTATTGGTGTTGTCTTAGGACAAAAAGGTGGTTCAACTGAGCATGCACTCTACTATATCAGTAAAAACTTTTAAGGAGCCATACTCAACTACACTGTTACAAAAAAAGAAATGCTAACAATCATCTATGCCCTCAACAATTTTAGGCATTATGTTAGAGGCTATCAAATATTTTTCCATACCGATCATCAAGCAATCAGGTATCTCATGAACAAGAGCTCTATTACAGGGAGATTGGCAAGGTGGTTGTTGCTGATGTAGGAATTTGATATTACAAATGTGGACAAGCCAGGTAAAGCCAATGTGGTTGTTGATTTCTTGTCTAGAATTTAAAGGCAAGATGACTCTGCACTTATTGAGGATTCCTTTCCTGATGAGCATCTTTTTGCCATCAAAGTGATTCATCCATGGTATGCAGATATAGCAAATTATCTGGCTGTAGGAAGAACTCCTCCTCAATTCTCACCTAAGGAAAATAAATTATTAGTAGAGAAAAACTTTAATTTCTCTTGGATTGCAGACTGCATGTTCTATACAGGACCAGATCAGGTCATGAGGAGATGTGTACGAGAAGAGGATACTCATGATATTCTGCATGCAAGCCATGATGAACCTTGTGGAGGACATTTTGCTGCTAAGAGGACAATAATGAAAATTTTAAATATTGGCTATTATTGGCCAACATTACACAAAGATGCAGCCAAATACATCAGGAGATGTGACATATGCCAAAGGATGGGAAGGCCAACCAGATCAGATGAGATTCCTCTATTTCCACAAGTTATTGTTACACCATTTGACAAATGGGGACTGGACTTTGTAGGACCAACTAATCCACCTTCAAATGGTAAGTCTTACATCCTTGTATGTATAGATTATGTAACAAAATGGGTAGAAGCTAGACCTATGAAGCATGCTAGGGATAATAAGGTTGCAGAGTTCCTCTATAAGGAAATCTTCACCATATTTGGTGTTCCTAGGGAAATAGTGACAAACCAGAGAGCATAGTTTACCTCTACTCTGATTACAACCCTAGTTAATGAATATAACATAAGGCACAAAAAATCAACTCCTTATCATCCACAGGCTAATGGCCAAGTAGAGATCACCAATAGGGACATAAAGGCAATTTTGACAAAAACTATAGATTTTCATAGAAAGGACTGGGCTGCAAGGTTACCAGAAGCTATATGGGCCTACCAGACTACATGGAAGACTACTACAGGATATACACCTTTTGAAATGGTGTATGGTAAAACAGTTGTGATTCCAATAGAGTTTGAGCATAAGTCTCTCAGAACAACATTGGAAATGGACATGGACTTAACAACTGCACAAAAGGAAAGAGTCATGCAGCTCAATGCCTTGGATGAACTTAGAAAGAATGCCCTACAACATACTGAGATGATACAGAACCAACGAATAAGGTGGCATGATAACTATATCAAGGAGAAAAAATTCAAAGTAGGAGATTGGGCTATGTTTTATGACTCAAGGTATAAGGACAGTCAAGGGAAATTGAAAACCAGATGGTTAGGTCCATATGAAATAAAAGAGGTATTCAAAAATGGTGTTGTACAATTTAGGACTATTGATGAGGTCAGGTTTAAGTTATTATTCAATGGGAATTGCCTAAAGCTCTACTTCAAGCCCATTGACAAGGAAGAATTTATGAAACAATTCGAGTTTATGCAGGAGGCCATT
>CM021107.1:326406729-326716897 GCA_007115665.2 Sequoiadendron giganteum | reverse complement strand
AATTGAGTCTCAACTCACTTCCCTACGCCATGCATAAAAGACCCTAAAACCATCATAATAAAGGGGTCATCCATGAGGATCCCCATTCCATTCAATCACTCCATCCGCAATCCATACACTCACTCTCTATATGCCGCCTCATCCAACTGTCATTCATCGTACCATCCACGTTTCTACGGATCACAATTTTCAATGAAGAAGTGAAGTCACATTAGGTAATCACGGTGGGTTGTTCCAGGTAAGCTCCACTTCACTTTAAGATTGCTTAGTTGTTTCATTTATTACATTTATTTTGGTATTAATTAATGCAAACTACATTCATATACAACTGCAATTTCTTTCTTCTTTTCCACACGATTGAGCATATTTTTCTTTCTCATAACTATAAGCCACGTCATTAATCTCATCATTGCAATGCCTTGTAAACATCAATTGTCACTATCTTTTTGGCCTAAGCCCCAAATATTTGATAAACTGTGATAAACGATCAAAATAACTGTACTTCCTACAATAATTCTCTAGAATTCCTTTCGCTCCTCCATGATTACTATTTCCTTTTAATAAGATAAGATGTTTGAAATCATTTTCCTATTTTTATGCATCTTTTGAAGAGAGGTTCAAAATTTTAGGTTGAGGGGAGACAGAGTGCAGTAAAATTGGTTTGCAGGAAGTTACATTGTGTAAGTTGAACAAGCCAGGTGAAGTATCGCCCTGGAAACATAAAATTGCAGAGAATTAAGGAGATGGGAGGTGATCCAATTCAACATGAGCCTACATATCATAACGTCCTATTGCAAGATGTATGACATGTGCCAGTATTTAGACAATATGGATGGCTTAATTACTTCCTGAAGCTTGAAAAATTTGATGAGAGAATTGCAAAGGAGTTTACGAGGACATTCCAAGAAGGAGAGGAAAAAGTTAGGGGTATAACAATAAATGCATCAGTTGACAGAATAGCAGAGATAACTAGGTTGCCACAAACCGGTGAGTTATTCCCTAGAGGAAGGGATACACGAAGTGCCAGGGTGGAGTTTACTCGGCCGAATGACCCTCCTTTACGAGTAGATAAGCAAGGTGCACAAACGATGAGTCTGCCGCAGGACTGGGTATCATGAGTAGGGTACATAATCAAATATATAACCTGTGAAGGTTGGTTTTCAGTCTTACATTCTCATCACTTTAAAATCTTATATCATTTATGCCATGGCTTATTGATGAATATCCCTGATTTCCTGTATAATTTTCTATGTAATAATGCTTATGAATTTAAAAAGGGTCGGGTTAACTTTGTTTCCCACCATTGCCTTATTAAATTACTTGTTGAAAAATCTATTAAAGATGTCTTAGGAATGTACTGGGAAGAATTCGTTATCAATTTTAACCCTAGGATTCAAAATGTTGGACCTAGAGGGAAACCTCTCACCTTCAAGCAATGAGCCTCCCAATCCATAGGTCAGTCCTTTGCTATTGTGTCTCCTATTCAAGAATCATCTAATTCACAAGATGAGTTCCTCTTTCTAAGAAAGTGTCTAAGCACCCAACACAAAACCCTGTCATAAACCCTGAGCCTTCCTCCAAAGATAACAAAGGGAAGTCACCCATAATGGTAGCTCATAAACCTGTCAAAAGAAGCAAATGGGAGACTCCCCTTTTCCTGCAACCAAACCCTCAAAGGAGCATAAGATAATTCCTACTCCCGTAAGAAGAAGCTCTAGACTCTAGAACTAGTAAACCCGCCAATCACTCGATACTACTCAAGCCACACCACCAACCTCAGACCCTTCCATCCCTGTACTCAAGGAGGTAGAGTCTGTTGTCGAAGAAACTATGATTACTCCTAAAGGAGCTGGCCTGGATGAACTAGAAACTATTGCAGAACAGATACAAGAGGGGATGAAAGAGCAATTGCAAGAAGATGTGGGATGTGTTGAGAAGGAGGAGGTAGCAATTATAATTCCATCAGAAGAAGAGGGTGAAAACATTGACATGATTGATGTTATGCCTACTGATTAGGAAGAACATGAAGTCTGGCAATAGAATGATAATTTGGGATAGGAAAACTCTAGGCAGTCAAGTGATACAAAAATAATTGGAGAAGTAGAACAAGACAAAGTGGATGTAGTTGAGGAAATACAGAAGACACCTGCATCAAGTCATAATCATAGGCCTCTGTCCCATGTCATGATTTTTTTTGCAGGAATGACATGTTTTGAAGAACTCCAACATCAACAAACTACTTCTACACTTGAACTTGGGAGGTTACAAAGGATAATCCAGTACAAGAATCTGGAAATTGATAATTAATCGACACTCACAACCAGGTAGTGAATCTTGTTCCACAATTGATGCAATGTTGAGCACCTTCACATGTCTATGCAATGTACCTCAGGGAGCTATATTTGAACTTCCAATTGATCGGAATTTGGAAAGGTAAGAACCCTTCCTTAAACACCCTGGAAGAATTTTATGAAGCATACAAATATTCACCTCTACGCATCAGGAACCTCCTGTGTGAATTTTATTTGCACAACTTGGTTGTACCCCAGGATAAGGAATGGAACCCCTTATGTTATGTTGGTGATATTCACATCAGCGCTCTTATCTCCTGGATCATTAATGAGATAAGCAAGGGGGAACAATTTAATAGTCATAAGCATGATGAAGTCAATATGCCATTATCTATCAGGAATGAATCTAGAAATGGGATGGGTATTTACTTTGATTGGAAGAAATTGTGGAGAGATGAAAGAGCTAGGCCACTGATTGAGCTTTTGAGACAAGAGATATTTTCTCAGTCTTTCCAAATTATAAACAATGATCTTAATGCTGCAACCTTGCACATTCAAACCAAATGGGAACATCTTCCATTTCAATTAAAAAGGGAAAAACCGCACACTCCCAATGCCTTGTATGTAGCAACCAGAAGGGCATAAAGATACATGAGGAATGCCAGGACAAAAAAGGAAAATTGGTTACCCTTAGTTATGCAACTACCTATTCTCCTATGGCCATTACTAGCCATACAGGGAGACAACAACACTTATAATAGAAGCTTTGAGGATAACATATGGCAAAGGTTGGAGGCAATGCGAGCTCACTTCTGGAGTTTCCAACATGGAGAGTGTGGACAACAACTGAATGCTGATATGAGAAAATTTTCCAGAAGAAGAAATGCCAGACTTGCTGAAGGGACCAACAAGTAGATGGTTGAGGGGAATGATGAGCCAAGTTTTTGGCACATTTTGAGCACGCTTTTACAAATACTGTTATGCTTTTCATTATGCTAAAACAAACATTTAGTGTTGATTATGGGACAAGACATAAAAAATTTATGCTTAGTATAATAAGTATATTATGCTAAATCTTTCCATAATTATTACTTTGGAATGTTTTATTAGTTTGATGAAAGCCTTATAATTTTGTGTGATGGCAAAACCTTTCCTGCAGCCTCTACTGTTGAACTTCCTGCAGCCATGTCTGAAATAATGTTTGCTTTAGATTAATGCTTAAATGAAGTGATGGATCGTCTTAAAGGTTGAATGTGTTGAGCTAACTTTATGCCTTAGGAATAGTTGTCAAGATATTTTGTAGGTACCACATTGAAGAAGGAATTCAATTTCGACTTGAAGGCTAAAGACCGAATCAATGAAGACTGGTTCAAACAACAAAAGATAGGGAGGCAGTTTCAACTCATCCACCATGCAAGAAGAGTGTTCTAGAAATATAGCTTAGGTGTCTTGATGGTGCATGAATTGAGGATGGTGGCACTTTAATACTGATGAACCGATTTGACTTAGTTCTTGCATTTCCATCCACCTCTTTACTTAGTTAGTTGAATGTAATAAAGAGTTCCCATTTTATAAGGGAAGGTTAGTTAGTCGTTAGATTCTATTTCAATAAATATCCCATTATCCTTCAGAGAAAGGGCTGGAAGATAATTGTTGTAACACATTTTCAGTCTCCAAAAATACAATCAAGAGATTGTGTGCTATGTACTTGTCTATCTTGAATCAATAAAGTTTTTATGAACTTTACCACCTAATATGTTGTTTACCTTTGACATTTCCTAAGGGGGCCCATTTAGGGAACTGTCTATTCTTTCATTCTACAAGTTAGAATAGCTGCACTTCCTTTCATAGAGGTTAAGGTGACTGTTCCTGCAGCTGGCAGAAACACAGAGCTATTGAATGTTCCTGCAGCCACTAGATGCATAATAGTTTTGTCTTTCAGTTTTCATTTCTAAGCAAGTTTATTCAGTAAAGTTGTTTCCAATTACTCAAATTCCAGTATAAGTATCTTTAGGAAGTCATGCATGTTTGGGAAAGGTGATTAATGCATATATTGTGCTGACCCATTTCAAGTTTACGTCCCTGGGTTGATGATTAAATGAGGCTCTTTAGCAGGTTATGACTGCCAGTTGTGACGTTCAAAGCCCTGAGTAGAGGAATTCATGTTCCTAGTTATTAAACTGATTAAAGGACACTATAGGGAGATTGCTGGAAACATGATCATGATGGTGTATGGTTTTTTCATTGATGTAAACCCATTGTAGAATTGATGCTCTATCAGTATGAACATAGTTATGAGAAGACCAAGTATTTTTGGGAAAATTGGCTTAAGTCCCAAACTAAGTATATTTTCAATATAACAGAGGAACAATTTTGTGGTCCACATTGTTCCACTTTGCATTATCTTGTCATGGGTGAACCACCAAAAACAAAGAGGGGAAAGAGGATTCCCTAATGAGCCTCTAGGGTTTTTCACCTAGAAGCTAAGGTTAGGAAATGTGGCTCTCTTTCACACCTTTTCATTTTAGGGTTCATTCAAAGGGGGATTGATTGGGGTTTTGTGATGTGTGTGTGAATGTGTCTAAGCACAATAAACTGAAAAGGAAAGGATTTATTGGATGCTAAACTATTGAAATGCAAAGTGTTGGAAAACACATAATGATATGCAAGCATGTACAAGGTGACCTAGAAATGTACACTAAACTAAACAAAAAGATGTGAGATCTAGAATGTGTGCACCTAAAAGCTAAATAAGGTTTTAATGGAGATCTGGAACGTTGATGAAATTATTGCAAAATCCGACTAGGAAACTTGTGCTAATCTGGGTGACCTAGTCCCAGATCTGGAAAAACTGGTTTGGAGCTCGTTTTTGCCAAATGGGTGTTTGAATATGTAAAAATCACTGAAAAACATGTCCAATTGGAATAGGTCACCATTGTTGGTGACTTAGTCCTCTTTTTTGGATTTTTGGAAATTCAAAAGGGGAAACAAAATCCCTCGATCTGCACTTTGGTTCTTCATAGGTGTCCACTACTAAAACTCTGATTTTCAGGCTTGAAAGTGACTTTTGGTGGATGTTTGGACTTTGCAAGAAAGGAGAGGTCTTTAACAAGTCTTCAAAGCCTTCAATGTTCTTCAATGTTCCTAAATATGCAAACACATAAGGAGAGAGGGAAAAAATGTTGATTGTTAGGGCATGGGGGTTTGCCTTAGTCAAACCCCTTTTAGGTAACTAAACTAAAATGATGAAATAATGTAATGAAACATGAAACAATGGAGTAATGGAGTTAGTAACTTTCCACAATGAGAGATCTTGAGTTGTTGCAACAATCTTCCCTTGAATGCTTCAGAAAAGATGTCTTGCTGACTTGGAATGCTCAAACCCTAGCTTGCTTGAGAGGAAGGAGAGAAGAATGATTGAGAAGACTAAGGTGTGTGAATAGGATAGAAGAATTAGAGATTAGGGTGAAAAAGATGAGAAAAACCCTTATTTATACAAGTTACGCCCTAATTTCTCAAAAATAATACCATACAGGCCGACCTTAGGGTTTAGGAGACAAAATCCCAGAATAATTTTAAGTTAAATTTGAATTTTATGCCACATGGGACTAGGTCGCCCAAGGTGACGACCTAGTCCACCTGGGCAATTTTGATTGGTTTTTGGGGATTATCATGTGGTTATTGATGTTTGTCGAGATTGTCTCATGAAACACACTAAAATTAGGCATGTATGTGCATTAAGGGGTCATTATAGCATAAGAAAGGGTTGATTTAGTGATGACAAGCCTAGGAAAGTGTGAAAATGTTTTACAACACCTTACAACACTTTGAAATAAGGCTTGGAAAAAGGGGTAAAAAGAGGTTGAAAAAGGTCCAAAATCTATAGGCAAGGGTCCAAATGAGTGAAAAGTGTCAAAGGCTAAAAATTTTGATGACACAATGGGTTTTGAGGTGATAATGGTATGTATTGAAGGAGTCCATATCAAAAAAATTAGGTTTTTATGTCTTTCACAACAAAATATATTAATGATAGAGTACCAGACTAAGTAGTGACAAAGTTACTGGTGCAAAGTTCATGTTGGAATACTCTGCATTCCACCATAGATGATTATTATGGTTTGCAAATTTCATGAAGTGCTTGGAGATGTCAGTTGTTTGTGCATTTTGAGTTTCAAGTGGTTTGGTGTTTCATGTGTCAATTATTCGACTAATAGTTGGCTCTTTGAGTATTGCTTTATCAGTTTGTTTATGTAGTGCCAGTGTAAGGATTTTTTGGGTTGTGTGGGACTGAATTGTGTATAGAATAGAATCATAGGATTATTTATAGGTCATGCCAACCTATTTTGATGAAGAACATGATTTGGTTACTTCCATAAGGCATGTATGTTAGAGTTTTGAGCCAACATGTTTTGTGTTCACATGTTTTATACAATTAGGCTGACCTAGTTGTTGCTGTGAATGATTGTAGAAGATATATATATATATAGAAACAAAGAGAGAGGAAAATTCAAGTGTGTGTGAGTGGAGAGAGAAGAGGATGAGGTTATAGTGGTAATATTGTGCATCCACATAAGAGTGAAAGTGAAGGATGAAGTGTGTAAAGTTAGTTTTCTAAGCAGAACAAGGAACTATGTCCATAACATATAGAAAATGTATTATAAATAGTTCAAACTCTAGTAGTGAGCCTTTTTTGTATGTTCATTTGTAATTCAGGAAGAAGTGATCTTCCTTGGGTAGTGAGCCCTCCTATTTTCTGGATAGTGAATCCTTTAAGATGTGATCTATTGTAACTAGTTATGATATATAGTGAGTTAATCCTCACCATGTTTTTTACCTTTCAAGGGTTTTCCACGTAAAATTTGGTGTTCTTTTGATTGTTGTGGCGCATGATTTATGATAGGCTGTCATTAGGTCCCATTAATTTAGAAGATAAAACTTCAATATATCGACGAAGTAGTGTCCAAGGTTGTTTGTAATAGAAGGTGACTTGACTAACTCTCTTAGATTTTCTAACTTTTTTGAGCAACTAACATTAACTCTTAAACTAAGGCCGTCTAACTATCCAACTGAAAAAAAATAGTTTATCTAAGGAAAACTGAAAGTATTTAAACTAGAAAGCACAAAATGACTAACCTAGAAAACATGGTAACTAAACGAGAAAGCACAAAAATAACTAAACTAAAAAGCATGTAAAATATAGAAGTAGAAAAACTTGTAAACAAACTATGGAACATCTAAATAATAATAGGAAATAATGGTTCATAACAATTAGCACACTACAGAAATGATAGACATCGAGTGCTCCAGAACTTCAGACTCTATAACAACAATTTTAATGACTTCTACAGAATTAACATAGAAAAATGACTATACTCATAATTATTATTCATGTAATAAAGATAATAGAAAGGAAATTACTCATCTATTTAATCTATTCTCCCTCGAGTGGCCAACTCGCGGGTTCCTACGTTCATTCTAAGGTCACATTCACAACATATTCAAGAGCTATTTCATTAAAAATAATTTCCATCCATAATTTTAACAACTCAGAGAGTGATATGCAATAGTCTCATTATTCATATATATTCAGAAAACATGTCGATAACATAGCAGTACCATTCTACATTATCTTTTGCTTCTAGAGATTGCATATTTATAGAAAACTTCTAACTAAATCCTATATTTCAGATGGCTTAGATTACCATTGAAAAATTCTGTAATAGATTGTAAACAAACTTTATGTATTTAAATGCCCATTACATAGATATTAAAGGGGCTCGAGTCGAGCCATGAATTCTTTAAACTTTTAAAAAATAAAAAAAAATTTAACTAAAAGAAATTATGATTTCGGTCCATCATCCTAAAGTTCTAGAGTATGTTTCCAGCGCCTATCTTTAATCTGTTCTAGAGCTCATGTTGTTTGAACGATTTTAATTGCTGAATGATGACCAATTACTTATCCTACAAAATACTTAAAACAACCCATTAAATCTGCATTGGCAAGATACTTCAATAAATCACAAGAAATAAAGTTTGTACTATTTTTCTCAAAAGACAAGAAATTATTATGCCTAAAGTTTAATTAATTGGAAGAGAATAAGTATTTTTCATGTATGAGGAAGAGATTTATTATGTTATCATGATGAGGATATTTTTACCTCATCACTTCCTCCCCTTCCTAATTCCTAGCAGGTCCTACCCTTTGCTGTGATCCCCGCCTTCCATCTCTATTCAATTCTTCATACTTAGCACTAATATCATACAAATCATTTGTTGTTTTATTAAAATCTTCAGGTGCACCTAGGAAGCCTTGATGATAAGTAACTCCTTTTTTCCACATACTGAAGAATCCATCATCTTGATCTCTATTAATATGAAAAACAGGAGATGGAAAGAGCAACAAGGGAGGTTTATACCTCATCCCTATCTAATCTGTTTTGAGGTTTTTCAGGATTTTTGCCAAGGTATTTGCTCTTCTAAAGGACCATTTGATGTTAAGAGGGGAGATCACTTCTCTTTTCTTTAGATATGCTGGTAATGGGGTGTATCTCTCTTCACAAGCATGCCAAGCTCTACCAATCAATTAATGCCCTTATTTTATGAAATGGTTGTAACAAAGTCAGAGGCTATCATCATATCTCTGCTTCATAGTTTTATCCACTTTAATAGCTAAAAAGGTTGCTTTAAAAGCTGCAGGTTTACTGTTGGGGCATCTTATCTGAAGACCCATGTTCTTTAGATAACATGGAATATTCTCTAGTACATTCTTGCCAATGAACCTGATTACGCATAGTAGATAACAAAGATCTCAATTACACTTCTCCAACAAAAAGGTTGATAAATAAATCAATATGTGTTTCCAATAGTAGATTGTGAACAAAGAATTCACATAGCATATCTTGTTGTTCAGGAGTTGATTCTATAAATAGTTAAAAAAATTCTCTGTCATTAGGGTCATGTGGCTGGTCATGATAAATTCTTAGCAATTTCCATCTTAATAATTGTTCATTTAAAAACATTGAATATAGTCTTGATGGTCTCCTACATGCTAATATAAATTCTCCTATTTGACATGCATCTTGCTTTGCCCTATAGACCCTATGAAATGGCTATTTCAAGAGTACCAAATCTTTTTTTAACTTGATATTCTCAATCTTAGCATCTTTCAAGAAATAGCATTGTTCCGTCCATTTGATCAATAATGGGGGAATTCAAACTTGGAACCATTCAGTTATAGTTGGTTCGATTTGAGTTCCTTTTGATTCCATTATCAGTTTATTGGTGCTTTTCTGCAAATCCTATTCTAGGTCCACAATCTTACTGAGAGAAACATTCAGTTCTTCACTCTATTTGTTCTTTTCCTCTTCAAAAGCTTGAGACATGTGCATAAAATTAATTTTCAAACTTTCAATTTGTTTATCCTTATCAGAAAAATTAGCATTACATGTCCTATTCTCTTGATTCCATTTTTGAATTTGTATATGCAATTCATTAGTAAATGTATCTTTTTCTTCTATCCGCAGTTTCAAATTTTGAATCTCCTGATCTTTTTTTCCTATTACAGTAATATGTATTGTTATTTCCTCTTGTTTTTGAAAATTTAAGCAGCATTTAAAGGGCGTTGTACCCTTCACAAGGACCCACACGGGCCAAAAAGGAACAAGTCTAAAAATCTAACATTGAAGCAAAAAGTAATAGAGACAACACTTTGACAACACATAAACCACATAAAGGCAGCCAAAAAATAGAACACCAACACAGACAACATCTAACTAGCATTATCCCATTTTTTAAACAGGAGGTCCACGACATCATCACCAACCTAGTCTTTGTTCTCCTAGCCATTATTACCCTCCAACTCCTCCTTGATAACAATGGATAGGGTGCTAGTGATGAAGTGGCCCAACTTCATTGTAAAGCAGGTCAATCCACAAAGCCTATTGTTGAGCGTGTCCATTTTCTTCTCCAAGGCACAGGGCTTCTCCCTAACGTCCATAGTCCCCGAGATCTCTTCAGGCTCATCAACCGGGGAATGCAAAGAAAGAGAGGCCGAGGTTTCTTTTGGTAACTTGTTCTCTTCTAGGGTAAACTGGGGCCCCTCCACATTCTCGTCCTCCTCTTCCTCAGTTTCCTCGTCCTTATACTCTTTGCTGTCAGACCACTCCTCCTCTGAATCCTCAATTACCTCTATTTTTTACTACTTTTTGCCAGCCACTCGGATCTCTTTATGGTGTTCTTGCCACCAGTCATTATCATCATTTCCACAATAGTATCTCTTTTTGAGTCTTTTCCTATTATGTTTTTTCCCTTCCCCTCTCTGACACTCAATTCCGACATACCTTTCTTACCATCCTTTCCTTTTTTGGCAGTGTTGGCCCTATAGGCATACTTTTTTGGGGTGGACTTCAAATCATAGAGGTTGGTTGCTGCATTAGCATGTGAATTACCCAACCCTCCCTTTAGTTTTTTGGTAGTCGGTTTGGCTTTGGAGTTTCCTGCGGTACCCAGATTGGATTTCCAGGGAGGGGTTTTTGACTCAGCCGGGGAAATATTCACAATAGTCAGGGGTTCAATTTCATAATGCACACAACCGAGATGGCTTTGGGAGGACAAAGGGCCAGGTGGAAGTGGTAAAGTCTTAGGATAAGCCCTTGATGGAGTGAAAGAGGCGGGAGGTCATTGGGGTTAAGGTTGGTTAGCTCTTTGCATTTCTCAACCGAATTTTCTAGGTCCATAAGCAAAAAGAAGGGAAAGCTAAGCAACATCTTATGTCTTAAATAATTTAACAGGGGAAAATGATAGAAGAAATAGGTTTTGAACCTACCTTCCAAGGCAACATATTTCATCAACGCTAAGCACACCTGGTCCCAAGGCTCTAGAAGAGATTCTCACTCAAAACCCAACTGGTTCTGCACCGGTTCCTCGTTCCCCATGAAGAAATATTTCAAGATTTCATTGTCCTACTTCTTAGTGTGCTGAGGGTATGTTTTCCTGATACACAACATTCTGGTGGCTTGCGCGATAACTTCTTCACTAACTTCAAAAGAAATACCGCTTATCGTGACCCTTCGGTCCTTCCATGAATTAGAAAATTGGCTAGACAAATTAGTGTCATGGCCAACCAAAATCTCCATTAGAGGAGCAATGCCACCTTCAATATAGATGTGCCAGACTAATGGATTCTTCCAGAATTCATCATAGTTGTCTGGCTCAGTTCAAATGTGGTTGCCACCCATTCTATCCACCTACATAGAAAACCAAAGAGTTTGCAGAAGACACAAATTGTAAAATCCAGCAAGGCAACAAATATTCATCACAAGGTCATTTAGATGAGTAATGCAGCGATGGGTAATGATGCCAGCATGTAGGTCACACACATAGAAGGGAAAATCACCATAGGGTGACTTGAAAATGGAGTAAAATTGGATCTTAAGAAGATTGCGGCTAATGAAATAGGAATTGGCGGGCATGTAGGGTTCCTTAGCCTTGGAGTAAGTGCACGAAAAACAAGACAAGTTGGCTATATGGCTAAAAATAGAAATATTCCTATGGGTGTAATATGAGACCCACGCTAAACTAGCAAGCATGAAGGCACTAGAAGGAAGCATTCCTTCATAATGAGGGGTCAAATCAGTATTTAAACTCACAGCCTTACAGAGGCTATGATGAGTTAAAACAAGATATCACATAATCCCAAAGAGGAGAGATCACATGTTACGACTTCTCAAATTCATCAAAGTCACGTAATTTCTTATTCCCTTCATAAAGCCACATTTTTTATTCATATTACAAACCTCAAAATTTAAACCCATTGACCTATCAGCCACCTCAGTAATAGAGCTTGTCCACCAAGCCCAAAGGACAAACAAGTGGGTCCCCCAACCAACACCCAACACCCGAAGATCTCTAAACACATAATGAGTCGAACAGTTAGAATCCCTCCACCTGTCGGCCATCTCAGCATTAGTGCTCATCCACTAGACCCAAAAGACAATCAAGTGGACCCCCCATCCAACACCCAACACCCAAAGATTTGAATTCATCATGATAATTGGTTGCTTTGTTCTCTCAAGATGATATCTTGAATTTTTGGCGGTATCTTCTCCATTTTCCTCCAACATTTAGAGTAGCCCCAACAAGTGCTGAGATTAGCCAAGGCATCCACCACTTGGTTTCCCTCCCTAAATAGATGTGTCACTTTTTTACCCCTAAATTTGGATAAAAGGAACCTAGTGTCCAAAAAGATATCCTTAGTATTCTAGCCAATTAGTCTGTCCATATTCACAACATCAGTAATGGACTTAGAGTCTCCTTCAATGTGGATATTAGCGATCCCTAGAGAGACAAAAATTCTGAGGCCCATGAGCAGCACCCTAGCTTCTGCCAAAATAGAAAATTGAAAACCAATACCTCCATAAAATCCCGCAACCATAACCCTCCCATGGTGTCTAATCACACCAGCCATACTAGCCCTGCCTGGGTTGCCCTTAACAATCCCATCAAAAATGATTTTAAACCAACTTCTATCCGGAGGCTCCCATCTGGTATTTTTCCTAACTAAGGATTTCGAATTGTCAAACAAATTAGCCTCTAACCCTTGGTGCCAAGCCTTGACCGTTCTAATTTTGTAATCAAGAGGTCCCTTCTCTGGGAGTTTCCCATTAAAGAGTGATATGTTTTCCTCAATGAGCTGGATGGCAATGCCATAAACATCCCTAGGATTCCTCTCAATATTCCTGAAGACCCTATTGTTCTTCTCCTTCCATAGACACCAACCCAAAATAGGAGGAACCTGATTCCAAATTTCACCAGGCAGGGGATGGGAATAGGGACCACTCCAACCCAGGATGAAGGATAAGAGATCCTTACTCATCACCCAAGAGACTCCCATTTTTTTAAAGGTCAACCCCCAAACTTCAACAACAAATGGGCAGTGTAACAAGAGGTGACTGACAGTTTCCTCCCTTCACTTTCAAAGTAAACATCTATTGGGAATAAAAAATCCCCATTTCCTCAAATTGTCTCGGATAAGAATCATGTTATGGTAGGCCATCCACCAGAAGAAATTTATTTTAGGGATCATGTGGCAATTCCATATCTTCCTCCAAGGTTCCTTTGCAGTACCCTGGTTTGTCAGTTGTTTGTACGCCGACCTAACAAAAAGATCCCCTTGTTTGTCAAAGGTCCAAAAAAACTCATCTTCTCTATCATAAGAGGGAAACCTACTGGTAGAGAGGATCTCCTAGAGGGATCGGGCCAAACAAAAAAGGTAATGATACTAGGGACAATAGAGGATTACGTCCTTCCAAGCCCTAGCCCTAAGGGGTCTAGAAACATAATCACTGATATGGATACCAAAATACCTCTAAGTCGATCCCATAAGAGTCCTAAAATCAAAACAAACCAGAGGGGTCTCAATTAGCCATGCATCATCCCAGAATCTAATCCGATTTCCATTGCCCATTTTCCACTTAATCCCATTCCTTAGCAGGCCTTGTGTGCTGTAGATGCTCCTCCGGGCCAAGGAGTCATGGGGGTGAGACTCTGAGAGATAATTGATCAAAGGTCTATCCTGAAGATATTTGTAACTCAAAATTTTGCACCAATCCTTAGTGTTCCTTAATTGATTCCAACCAACCTTGGCCATCAAAGCCTTGTTAGTGTTGACAATAGTCTTGACTCCTAGGCCACCACAATTTTTGGCCTGATAGACCTTTTCCCATTTAACCAGAGCGAGTTTCTTCTTATCCTCAGTCCCAAACCAGAGGAAATTCCTTTGAATTTTTTCAAACTTATTGGCAATGTACTTAGGCATCTTAAATATGGAAAGGAAATAAGTTGGTATACACTGAAGGGCCACTGTGAGTAGTTGGAGTTTGCCAGCATGGCTTAGGATGGAGCCCTTCCACCCAACCAACTTTCTTTGGATTCTTTCCATTATCGAATTCCAGAAGTCAGGGGTAACCTCCTTAATCATGAGAGGGAGCTCGAGGTAGACCGAGGGGAGGGACCCACTAATACATCCTAGAACTGTAATCACTCTGGTTTGCAAATTAGGTGCACTGTTAAAGAAATAGATCATGATTTTATTGTAATTGATGCATTGACCAGAACATGAAGCATAATTTTTAAGGCATGCTTTCCATTTCCTGGCTTCCACCATAGAGGCTTTCCCAAAAAGAAAAGTGTCATCCACAAATTGCTGCACAACATCTGGTTCCAAGGAAGAAGCCACTCTGATGCCCATAATGGAGCCTTCCGACAAAAAACCAGTAAAGTTTCTGCTGAGCACATCAACAATCATGATGAAGAGATAGGGAGATAAAGGGGTTGCCTTGTCTGATCCCTCTTCCAACAGAGAAGAACCCAAAGGGGGAACCATTAACAAGAACAAAGTACTTAACAATATTAATACACTCCATAATGAGTTTGATAACCGAATTGTTGAACCCAAACTTAGCTAAAACCTTTAGGATGAAATCCCATAAAAAATTATCATAGGCTTTAGAGATGTCCCTTTTAAGGGCCATCCCCACATAGTTACATCTATCCATAGAATGGAGCAAATTGTGGGTGGTGAAAGTGACATCAAGAATATGGCGCCCAGGGACAAAAACTTTTTGGGTAGGACTGATAATTTTATCTAGAAGGGGCTTGATATGGTTCACTAAAATATTAGAAATTATTTTATAAAAGGTGTTACATAGGCTAATGGGCCAAAAAATTAGTCATGGATTGAGGCTCACCAATCTTAGGAATAAGGGAAATGAAGGTGTGATTTAGTTGTTTAAGAATCTTACCAGATTTGAAGAAATCCCTGGCTGCTAGAATGAGATCCCCACCCACAGTATCCTAGAAAATCTGAAAAAAGGTAGGAGGAAAACCATCAAGGCCCGGGGCTTTGAAAGCCCCCATGCTAAAGGTAGCCAGCAAACTTCTTCTAGAGAAACAATACTAAGAATCCCCTTATTATCTTCCTGGGAAATGATGGTAGATAAATGGTTGAGTAGCATATTGTCCAAAGTTAGGTTTAGCACCTCAGTTGGGGCCGAATAAGCCTCCTGAAAGTAGTTAGCAACATAAAGGCCAATCTGGGTAGGATTCGAAATCACCACACCAAAATCATCACTCAGTTTAGAAATTTGATTCCTTTTCCTATGCTTGATGCCTGACACATGAAAGAAAGAGGTGTTCCTGTCACCTTCCTTCAACCATTGGACTTTGGATTTTTGCTTCCAAAAGACTTCCTCATTTTTGAGAACCCGTTCCCATTCCATCCTGGTTCCGCTTTCCTGGCTGTGAGTCTGTTGACTATCATCTCCTTCCTCCATTTTCTTTTTTAAGGTCCTCAACTCTTCTTCTAACAATTTTTTTTGTGAAACACGTCACCAAACACACTCTTGTTCCATCCTTTAACCATGTTTTAATATGTTTGAGTTTGAAAAAAAATATTAAACATGGGAGAGCCATAGACAGGAATATTCCACTATTCAACAATTTTATTTTTGAATTCAGGGTGAGAATTCCACATTATCTCAAAATGGAAGGGGATGGGACCCACAACATGATGAATATTAGTGGTCAGCAAAAGGGGGTTATGGTCAGAGACCGTCCTGGGCAGGGTTATTAGATTAACATCTAAAGCATTACTCCAATGGGGAGATCAGAGGAAACAGTCTAAATGGACCTGAATCAAGTGTTCACCAGAGTGTCTGTTAGACCAAGTAAATTTTTGACCCATGAGCTCAATATCAATTAAACCCGAAGAATTTAGAAAATTAGCTAGGTCAGACATGTTGTTAGAGTAATCCAATAGGCCACCACTTTTTTTCGATGGAAAGAGAGGAGAGTTAAAATCTCCAACAAATAGCCAATGACCTCCCCC
Source organism: Sequoiadendron giganteum (assembly GCA_007115665.2). Taxonomy (NCBI): domain Eukaryota; kingdom Viridiplantae; phylum Streptophyta; class Pinopsida; order Cupressales; family Cupressaceae; genus Sequoiadendron; species Sequoiadendron giganteum. The sequence goes on along the minus strand of CM021107.1, from coordinate 326,700,721 downwards.
ATTTTGATTAATTTTAACCGCAAGGTCATGCCACAATGTACTCCTCACATTCCTTTGATTAGGAGCGTAATATTAATTATAGATCAGGATTCACCAAGGTAAGTAAACAAGGCCCCCACACTATTTTTACAGTGGAATAGTTTAGAGCCCAAAATTTTTGATGGATTCCAAAGCACAACCAAACCCCCCAAAGCACCCTCAACATCACTATAGACATAAGATGCATTTGGCCAAATAATTTTAGCAAATTTATCAAAAATTGCCTTCATCATTTTGGTTTCTTGTAGTAGGCTCACATCAATCTTATGTTCCAAAACATAGTTCTTCAGAGCAAGTTGTTTGTGGGAGCTATTGAGCCCACAAACATTCCATGACATAACTCTCATTTCTGACCTTTTTTTGAGGACACATCCAATGTCCTATGTTTACCCAGGGCAATCTCATTTTTCATTTCTCTCATCCTAGTGTGTTTCTGGGAGGGCCTCTCTAGCTTTGAGTCACCTCCTACATCTGCCTTCTTCTTCCTTCCTTTTTTCTTTGGCATTGTCCAGATCCCTTCTTCTGCAATCTTTTTAAGCTTCAAAGCCCCCACAATTTCTATAGATTCATCAACCATTCTGATGCTCTCTTCTTCCAAAATTTCACCATCCTCAATCATTGTCTCGCAAGTTCCCATAGAGACCACCGCAAATAGAGGAACAACAGCTGAAGAGCCAGGGTCCTGGGTCATTTGGATAGTCAGGGGTTTAACAACAAACTCCAAAAAGGCACTAGGGTTGACTAGGTTGGATGGTGGTTCAACAAAGGTGGGTGAAGGCGGAGGGTCATCAATGGAAGGTGCAACATTTGGAGAAAGAAGCCCAAAGCCCAGAGCCCTCTAGTGGAAGGGGATCGATTCCCGTAGGATTTATAAGATTCTCCAAGGTACAATCAACCTTAACCTCCCGACTGAAAGAGGATCTGTAGTTAGAGATAAGATGACCAAATTTTGCACACTTTTGACAGTAGACCACAACATTTTCATAACACACTGGTTGTGTCCAGTTACCAAACTTAGAGAACAAATTAACTATGTTTGGAAGGACTTTATCAACACAAATATTAACACAGAATCTCATAAATACTAACCTGGATTTCGACTTGGTAATAGAGTTAGTGGTGAAAAATTGACCCAATGAATCCCTAATACATTTGAAAATGACTTCATCCCAATACTCAAGAGGTAAGCCCAACAGCTGCACCCAAATTGGAGCTAACTTATTTAGATCTATAGCAGGGTCAAAACCCAACTTCCAACGACACATAGCCAAGCTATGTTTCCCATACACCCATGGACCCGTTGAAAGAGTCACCACCATGTCTTCCACAACCGTGAATCTGAATAGAAAAATACCATTACCCATTGTGCAGATCTCCACACTACCCTTGAGATGCCATTTTTCCGTCGTCCATTTTTGAACCATATCCACCGTTGGATGGAAAGAAAGAAATCTACCCACCACAAAATTCTGCATGGAGGAGAGAATCCTATCATAGACTGAATCAAGAATGTCAAAATCTGTCTCAGAAGTCATGAGAACCTCAGGTAAAAGAGGGGTCGTGGAAGAGACTTGCTTGCCATTGGATAACACATCCTTCTAGCCAACAACTAGAAAGATCTCCACTCTTGGCACAAAAGATTCGCCCGGGACCGCAAAGGTCTTCGAAAGGCCCATAGGTGAAAGCGTTTTCCCCACAAGAGTTACCCGAGGGACACGAGCCCAAAAGCGAGGTGCTCAGGTCAGGGGGGGACAAAGGGGGACTGTTGGGTACCCCCAAAACAAAGTCCACCATGCATGCAGGAAGTTCAAACGCAGGCAGAGGAGAGGGAAGCGGGAAAGTTTTTTCGTAACTCATTGTTAATAGTACATGGTTTCAAAATTGATGCAAGATTATTATTTCCTCTTGTTGCTTTACAATATGTTCTTTATTTTTTTTCCAATTGATTTCTTAACTCATCAATTTCTAATTTCAATTTTTCTAATTCTGCATTAGCACTATCATTCTCAGCTGTTTCAATAACTTTATTTACAATGGGGGACAAATTTTCTAAAAAATTATCCTCAATCTCCATAAAAGGTGGAGATTGTTCCCTCTCCTCTTCCTGTATTTACTCAACAACAATTTCTTCCTCTTTCTCTAGATGGGGAGGTATTTTATCAATAGGGGTTTCTTTCTCTGGAGACTGACAAACTTGTTTCCCTATTTCCCTTATTTCTATGTCTTTCCTCAACAACGATTTCTTCCTTTTTCTCTAGATGGGGAGGTATTTTCTCAATAGGGGTTTCTTTCTCTGGAGACTAACAAATTTGTTCCCCTATTTCCCTTATTTCTATGTCATTAATAAGATCCATGGTTTCTATTGGATTTTTATGTTTCTTAGACTTCTTCTTTGAAACACTTCCTATTTCTTGAACTGGGGTTTCTGTAGACTCAAAGGACAATCTCTTGATTCTCCTCAAAAGAGGAGTGTTATGAAAAGTAACAGTTGATATTCTTTTCCTCTTCCTCGGGAGAATGGTTCCTACATCTGCATGAATAGTTTCAACATCTCATGATTGATCTAGAGTTTCAATTCCTTGGTTAAAGACTCTGGCATTTCATCACCAGGGGTTGTAGGAATTTGGGCTTTAGGAGATCTGGAGACCTTAGGGGAAGTTCCTCTGGAAGGTGAGGCAACTTGTGTAGAGACTTTTCAAATTTCCAAAGAAATTTTTCCCACTTGCTTTCAGGTTTCTTTCAAAAATGATATTTATAGATTAATTGAATTAACCCATGGTGCTTCAACGAACCTGAGCCAGTCTTATATCTTTCTATGGAGGAACTAACAAATCCACTCATTAAGTCAAGAAAATTAACCCTAAGGGCAAGGTTTTCTTTCCTATGTCGCAAATGTATCAGCATACAAAATGCATGTCTTACCACAGTAGAAAGTTGGCCTTCATAGGTAAAATATTTAATAATCCATGCAACATTTGTTCCCTAGGGTTCTAATATGGAAGTCCTCTGAAACCCTTTATTCTTTCCTTTAGTATTGATAACTATCATGGGCTGAGGGTCTCCGTCTCTAAGAAATAATTCTAATAACTTTTGATATGTAATTTGAGAAGTTTCAGATAATTTAATACAAGAATTATCTAAACCTGAGAGGAAGGAAATGACTTTCAAACTCACCTGAAAATGATTCCCATGTAGTTTCACCTAACCACTGGAGTAATTTTCTGCAAATGCATTCACTAACTTCTCCTTGTATCCCTCAAACTTTTAAATAAAATCCAACCATCCCACTTCCTGAAACAAACTGGAAATATTGCTCAATCCTAGTAATTTATTCGTTGAAGCCAATTCTAATTTCTTCTGCGCACCCCCATTTTATGTCTCCAATCTATGATTCTACTGAAAAATTCAACAGTGCGAGAAGCTTGTGCATAATTGTTTTGAAGATATAATCAAAAAGTGATTATTTATTTTGTCTTTGTTTAGAGCTTTACTATGCAATGATGATAATTTGCATGGAGGAGTGCGAAAAGAGTGTCGTACTAGTAGTTAATCAATGAGTGGTGCAAGTTATTAAATTAGGAAGGGAGAACTTGTGCCAATAAATTACACCTTGTTCAAAAATAACTACTTACTTTAAGTAAAAAATTATACTTACATTCTGTGATCGCCTGAAGATTATGCACCTTTACCGATTTAATAGGATGATGGAATGGTATTGGTTGAGGTGACGACATATTTATTATGACATGAGTGAGGAAGCTTATGAATGAAAAAGTCATCACTGAGGATAGGTTGTCATAGTGGCTTTTATTTATGATGAAAAGATGGTGAAAATTAGAATAACCACAATGAGTGCGGATAAAAATAATAATAAAAAAGGAAGGCATGTGTACATAGGTGTGACAAACCAAAGCATCAAAAATAAATTCAAATTTTATGGAAAAAGTCAGAAAAAATGGAAATGGATAAGTTTTGAAGCACGCTTATGAACATGCGCTCGAAACAAATGAATAATTTCTGGAGCACGCTTTGAGGCATGCATTTGAAATGAAGAAGATAAACAAATTCTGGAGCATCGCTAAAAGATGCCGCTGGAGTAGCAACTGAAGGAAGATTTTGGAGCATCGTCACAAGATGCAGCTGTAGCAGCAACTGAAGGAAGGTTCTGGAGCATCATTGCAAGATGTAGCCGAAAAGAAGAAAAATGGCTATAAATGAATGAACTTGAACTTCTGGAGATTTTCTCTACCAATCACCATTCTACAGGAACAACTTATGATGTGATGAGTTGAGATGCAAGTTTCAGAGCATCTAGGCATCAAAGCTTACAAGTTCCAGAGAACTAAGGCATCTAAACTAACAAGTTATGAAGCATCATAGCAAGGTGCTCTGGAAGTTGTATTTTTATTTGTGAGAAGTCCTGCAAAATGAAGACAAAATGTAGTTAAGTCCGAAAATAAGAATTCATGAAGAATGCTTTGAAACAAATTTATACACATGTCTTTTTATTACACTTTTTTCAGATTTATTTATTTATTATTATTATTTGATATACAATATGCAAGGTTTAGATGGACTCTGCCTTGGCAGAGTCAATACATTGAATTTCTCCCTGCATTTCTACCAATTTTGTAAATTTTTCCTTGTTGACAGGTTTATGGTAGATACGAAGGTGATGACCATTTACCAAGAGATTTCGTGTATCACCATCAATGGGTTTCAGCTAAACTATCCATTCAAGAAGACTTCAAAAATTTCATATGGGCCCAGCCAATGAGTTATGAGTTTTCCTTTGTGATCTTTATATCTAGAATCGAAAAGCAACGCCCAGTCACCGTTATGGAACTCTCTCTCTTTAATGTGCTTGTCATGCCAAACCTTTCATTGATGTTGAACCAACTCATTTTGATGGACAACATCTAAACGAAGCTCATCCAACTCACTTAACTACAAAAATCACTCCACTTGGGCTCGTTTAAGATCTAGGCCCAACTCCATAGTTGTTCTTAGAGTTTGGAGTTCAGACTCAATGAGCAAGAGAGGTTTCTTTCAAAAAACAAGCTCATAGGAGTTGAACCCATTCATGAATTTCCATGTTTTGTTGTATGCCCAAACAACTTCATGCAATTTCCTAGCCCAATCTCTTCTCCCTAAATAAACCATTTTTGTCAATATGTTCTCTAACTCCCTATTAGTCACCTCCACTTGGTCGTTTTCTTGAGGGTGGTAGGGAGATGACTTCTTGTGACTCACTTAAAAATGGTTCGTGAATGCCAGATGAAATTTGGATATGAATTGGGGTCCCTGATCTATACCAATGGTTTTGAGAGCTCCAAACCTAAGAAAAATCTTATTATAGAGGAATTCAGTGATTTGTTCCTCTCTAGCAACTCATAGGGCCTGAAATTTTTCCCATTTAGTCAAGTAATCAATGTAAACTAGAATGTATTCTTTCCCTTGGGAGGAAGGATCTATGAGACCAATAAAATCCAATCCCCATTTCTTGAATGGTTCAAGGACAACCTGGGGCTGCAAGGGAATTTCAACAAAAGCGATTGGTCTTCCTACTCTTTGACATTCATCACAGTGATGAATATACTTTTTAACGTCTTTATGCATTGAAGGCCAATAGTACCCAATGCCCAAAATTTTATGAGAAGTTATTTTTGTAGAGTAATGATCCCTAGAAGGATCATCATGATAGGCCCTAAGGATACTATAAGTTTCATCTGCCTTGACACATCTTCTCAAGACCATGTCAGGGCCATAAAATAATAGAATCCCATTAATCCGTTCAAATGGGGCACTTTCTCTAATAAGTCGCTTCCTTTATTTTGATGTAAAACTAGGCGGTACTTATGAATTGGCTATATAGTTGGCAATGTCAGTGAACCAAGGTGTCTTTGTAGAAATAGAAAAAAAATTGTCATTTGGAAACTCATCTTGCATTGCTTCACAATCACCATCTTCTTATTTAATTCAAGACAAAATGTCTACCACTACGTTAAATTTCCCTGGCTTGTCAAGTATTGTTACATTAAACTTTTGAAGGATTAGTAACCACCTCATTATTCATCCATTAACTAAAGGTTTATTCATTAAATATTTTTTAGCTGAATGGTCTGTGTAGACAGTAACTTTATATCCTGTAATATAATGGCGAAAATTTTTAATGGCATGAACCACAATTGAGAATTCTTTTTCTATTGTCGTATAGTTTTTCTTAGGAGATGTCAAGTTTTTACTATTTAAATATATGGTATATTTACCCCCATTCTCATCTTCTTGCCCCAATATTGTACCAATTGCATGATTTGAAGCATCGAAATAGATATGGATTGAAATATTTCAATTTGGCCCACGCAGGACGGGAGTAGAGACAAGCTTCTCCTTTATTGTTTCAAATGATAGTTGACACTCAGGTGTCCAATTAAACTCCACGTCTTTCTAGAGAAGGGAAAACATAGGGGCAACTATTTTATTGAAGCCTTCTATAAACCTTCGATAGTATCCAACATGCCCAAGAAAACTTCTAACATCTGTTTGCGTCTAAGGAGTAGTTAGTTGTTGAATGACTTCAATTTTCTTGGGATCAACCTTTATTCCTTCCAATGAGATATGATGACCTAAGACTATTCCTTGTTCCACCATTATCAAACACTTTTCGTGGCTAAGGGATAGTCGACGAACCTCGAAAACCAATAAAACCTTATCCAAGTTATGAAGGGCTTATTAATAGGTTGAACCATAGACAATGAAGTCATCCATATAGAATTCTACACAAGCATTGACAAGATCAACAAATATAGCCAAAATAGCTCTCTGAAAAGTTGTAGGAGCATTACAGAGTCCAAAGGGAAGAACATGATATGCAAATTTTCCCCATGGACAAGTAAACATTATCTTATCCTGGTCTTCTGGTGCTACCTGAATTTGGTTGTAACCACTAAATTGGTCTAAAAAGGAGAAATATTTCCTCCCCGCCAAATTTTTGAGAACTTGATCTACAAATGGTAAGGGAAAATAATCTCAATGAGTGGATTTGTTAAGTTCTCTATAATCTACACATATTCTCCACTTCCCATTTTTCTTTGGCACTACAATTATAGGTGACACCCACTTACTATCAGAAATGGGATAAATAAATGCCGCTCGAAGGAGTTTCTCAATTTCAATTTTGACAATATCTTTTAATGCAGGGTTGAGTCTCCTCTATGGCTGACATATTGGCCTTACATTAGGATCAGTGTAAATGTGATGCATACAAAAACTTGGGAAAATTCGTCTCATGTCTGTATAGTCCCAGGCAAAATCCATAGACCTTTTTACCAAAACATTGAATAATCTATCCTCTTGTGTTTATGTAAGCCAACTATTGATGTTCAAGGTTTTTCCTGGCACTAGCATAGTTGATTTTGTTCTTGGATGGGCGGAAGTGACAGTATGTATCAGTCGTAACAAGGTGTTGAGAGGACAACTATGAGGTATAAGTCGATGAAATCTAGTAATGTCCTAAAAAAAATGACTAGTTCTAGGAATCATATTGGCCAAAAGACAAGGCATTCCCATAGTAATATAATTTTGTTCCATCTCGTGTACATCAATTGGTTGTCCCAAAATTTATGAAGCATCCACCATTTCCTCATCACTTGAACCTATGGCAAGATGCACTACATCACTTACCAACTCATCCTCTAATTCTTCTCCATGTTGTTTAATGAATACCATGGCTAACGAGGCCAGACTGTCTTGACCATTGGACTCTTCTAGTTCATCAACCCAGACTTTGTTATATTCGGTGGGTTTAGCAGGAGGGTACAAGAATAAAAGTTTACTGTCTAGACCATGTGAAATGGTCATTCCTCCTTCTCTGTAGTCAATTTTAGTTGTGAAAGTGGCCAACCATGGTCTTCTAAGAATTATTGGATAGCTATCTTTGGGTGTAAGTGACTAGATTATCTGAAAGTTGACTAGATATTCCCATCCATCAACTTTGACAAGAATGTTTTCAATAAGGCCCTTTGGAATGGCTATGGATCGATTTTCCATTTGTAAGACTATAGTTGTGGGATGCAAATTAGTAAGGCCTAATTTTTCCATCATGTCCATAGTCATTACATTAATTTTTTCTCCTAAATCCACTAATGCATTAGGTATTGCTACCTCATTAATTGTGACAGTTATAAGTGGACTACTGGGATCATCATATTTTGGAGCAACAATCTTTCCAGACAAAAAGTTAGCTCAATAGCCATCGATGAGAACAATATTTATTTTCTTTGGTTTCCTTCCCAGGATTTTAATGCACAGTTGTTTGATCAACTGGTTCAACTCCAGAATCTCGTTTATTTCTTGCAACAAGGGAACCTCTATTTGTAGTTGTTTGATTTCCTGTATTAACGCAGTTTCAGAGGTCAAAGACATTTTTAGAGTATCTTCTAGAATGGTCATTTTTAGACACTCTGAGAATGGTGCTTGAGTTTTCTCTTTTGGAGTGGTATCCTTTCTAAGATTAGCTGGAGACTGGCCTTTCTCCTCTTGAGGTAAGTTAGAAGCTACTACTGATGATGGTGGCAAAGTAGTGTGTGTGGTAATAGTTTGGGTGGGTGGAGTTGTTGTCTTAGGAGTTTTGGGAATAGGTTCATCCACAATTTATTCAATGGTTGGCGGTTGAAGTGTTCTACTAGAATGCAATTGAACATTTCCACAATGCATTGCATTAAGTCTGATGACATTGTCCTATTCAGTGGAGTATACCAGAGTATTTTGTCGATTGTTCTTAGGATTGGGAAGTGGTTGCACTGAGAGATGAGGTTGATTTATCTATTTAGTTTGTGGGGGATTCTGGGGTGGTGGTAATAGATTTTGTTGCTGATTCCTTTGAGGGCTAGTATAGAATTGATTTTGTCCCTAGTTCCATTAAGGAGCAATATGTTGTAGATACCACTGTTGTTGAGTTTGGGTTGGCCACTGCTGAGTTCCCCATGATTGGTTAGCCCAATCAGGGGGTCCCCTATAGGGAGTTCCCCAATTAGGTTATTGAGGCCAAGACGGAGTCCATTGATTACTAGTCTAGTTGTTTTGGGGTCTCCAAGTAGGATTGGAATTCTGTCCATAAGAAAAGTTCCCTCCTTGGTGTTGATTTACCACATTTATTTCTTCCTCAGTCTGAGCAATCCTTTTCTTAGAATTCTTGAGATTAGTAAGAAGCTCACATTGGTTTGTAGAATGGTTTTGCTCACAAATTTGACAAACATTAACCTTGTCGAGCATACATTCTCTCAAAATATGTTTATTTTGACACCTTGGACAATAGATGGACAAAGTCTCAAGGTTACGTGTCTTAGCTTGTATGCCATCCAGTGTAGTGTGTAATTGAACAAGTATGTCCATTTTTAGGTTCTCTATTTCTTCTCAGAGCTTGCCTATTTCATTGGACCCTCGAAAAAGAGTAGTTTTGCAGATTCCTCTGTGAGTACTTGAGAAATTCTGACACAATTTACATATGTCATCAAGGCGTAATTGAGACATGTCTCCTTGTCCCATTAGATCAAGGCTTCTTCTTGCATCCTCATCGAGTCCCTTAAGAAATATAGTCTTTAGAATCTCAAAACTAATGGTCTCTTCTCCACATCATTTAGACAAGAAAAGAAACCTATCTAGGTAGTCCTCTAGACTCTCATCCTCATTTTGCCTAAGTTTGAACAACTCCTTACGATTGGTTACCCTACAATAGCTCTAGTATTTTTTTAGGCAATCATTCTCCATGTCATCCCAAGACATAATAGACCCAACAACTAATCCCATAAACCATTGCATGGTTGTATCCTTCAAAGTATAAGAAAACAACTTCAGCTTCTGGTTATCATTTTTATAGTCATAATTTTGACAAAGGACCTTAAATTCGAAGAGAAATTGGTCTGGGTCTTCCAAGGGAAAACCTCATAAAGTTGGTAGGAAAACTGGAGAGATGTTTTTCAGCATAGTATCATCATTTGCATCTAGAGTGATTGGATAAGTGAATGTTCGTAGAACCGAAGGATCATTGTTGTTACGGTTGGAATTATTTTGGTTAGCTTCAACCCTTCGATCACCGATGATGTCCAGAGGAATGTGTTCCTCCTGGATAATTTCCTCAATGACTATTTTTTATTCTTGGGGACCTTCAGGAAAATAATGGAAAGTTTTTGGTGGACCAGGCTCAAATAATCATTCAATAGAGTGATCTTCTGAGCCTTGGTCCTCCCTATGTATGATTGGAACACTGTTGTTAGGTCCCATTACTTTAGAAGATAAAAATTCAATATGTCGACTGGGCAGTGTCCAAGGTTGTTTGCAATAAAAGGTGACTTGACTAAATCTCTTAGATTTTCTAACTTTTTAGAGCAACTAACATTAACTCTTAACCTAAGGTCGTCTAACTATCCAACAAAAAAAAATAGTTTATCTAAAGAAAATTGAAAGTATTTAAACTAGAAAGCACAAAATGACTAATCTAGAAAAAATGATAACTAAACGAGAAAGCACAAAAAGTATCTAAACTAAAAAGCATGTAAACTACAAAAGTAGAAAAACTTGTAAATAAACTATGGAACATCTAATTAATAACAAAAAATAACGGTTTATAACAATTAGCACACTACGAAAATGATAGACAACGAGTGCTCCAGAACTTCATACTCTAAAACAACAATTTTAATGAATTCTACATAATTAACATAGAAAAATGACTACACTCATAATTATTATTCATGTAATAAAGATAACAAAAAGGAAAGTACTCATCTATTTAATCTATTCTCCCTCGAGTGGCTAGCTCGCGGGTTCCTACATTCATTCTCAGGTCACATGCACAAAATATTCGAGAGCTCTTTCATTATAAATAATTTCCATCCATAATTTCAACAACTCAGAGATTGATATGCAATAGTCTCTTTATTCATATATATTTTGAAAACATGTCGACAACATAACAGTACTATTTTGCGTTATCTTTTGCTTATGGAGATTACATATGTATTGAAAAATTCTAACTAAATCCTATATTTTAGATGGCTTAGATTACCATTGAAAAAGTATATAACAAATCGTAAACAAACTTTATGTATTTAAATCCCCATTACATAGATATTAAAGAGGCTCGAGTCAAGCCATGAAGTCTTTAAACTTTTAAAACATAACAAAAATTTAACTAAAAGAAATTATGATTTCGGTCCATCATCCTAAAGTCCTGGAGCATGTTTCTAGCGCCTATCTTCAATCTAATCTGGAGCTAGTGTTGGTTGAATGCTTTTAACTGTTGAATGATGACCGATTATTATCCTACAAAATACTTAAAACAACCCATTAAATCTGCATTGGCAAGATACTTCAATAAATCACAAGAAATAAAGCTTGTACTATTTTTCTCAAAAGACAAGCAATTATTATGCCTAAAGTTCAATTAATTGGTAGAGAATAAGTATTTTTTCATGTATCAGGAAGGGCTTTATTATGTTATCATGATGAGGTTATTTTTACCTCATCACTTTACTTGATTTTTTTTATTTCTACATTCTTAATGAGATGCTTTGTAATGGACTTTTAAGTTACTGAATTTCAAGGAATATTGATTCACCCCCTCTCTCAGTATTCCAGGTGTTGAACAACCACATCCTTTGTATTTTTCAAATTTCAACATTTTGAAGTAAGGGGGAAATGGTAACATCGTTATGATTCTCTCAAATGGATAAGGACATAAGTCTTAGACAACATATGATTTATTAGTCTTTCCCATTTGTATATCTTGAATCCTTTGTGTCAAAATTTTAATTTGTGAGGATATATCCGTAGGAGGATTGTTCGCTAGTGGATTGTAAGTATTCTATTATGGGATGGAAAATGAGTTGAATATTAGATTTTGATAAGGAGGGGTGTTTGTGTTGTATGGATTGTAAGGAGTGTATTGGGTTTGAGGATTCATTTGGAATTGTGGATTATTTTGTGGTGGAGGAGGTGCATTATATGAACCATATTGATTTTGAGGAATGATGTTTTGTTGTGGTTGGTATTAGGTATTGTAAGCATATGAATTCAATTGATCAAATAACAATGAAATGAAGCAATCAAATAGGCAAATGATTAAAAAAGACAATACTCTAATGAAATTCTATTTGACAACATTAAGAAGATTCAATTAAAAGCAATAAACACAATTCAAAGAAAATGAATCTAACTAATGTGCAAACCTCTCAATCCCATTGTGGATTGATGCATAATGAGTGGATGTGGATGCAGATTGTTCATTTTTATGCATTATTCATTGATGTGCAAAATCTTGATTGAAGATTGATTCACAAAAAGTTTCTCTCAAATTGCTCACAAATGAGTAATCAATTCGAGACAATAACTTTGCTATCAATATTATGGATGAATTCATGTTAAATGGTGAAGTATTTATAGATTTCCTAGATTATGATCAACAGTCGAGATGAAATTGGAGGATCGATGAATGAAATCGAATGAGAGATGAAGACATGGATCAAGGATTGATCAAGTGGTTGATAATCCATGAGACATGGATCAAGGATTAGATCAAGGGCTCACAAACCAAGTTCCATCAAGATTCCTTAATTCATGGAGAGGAAGTTGAAGATATTTCAAGCTAGAGGGAATAATTTAAATTTGAAAAGGGAATATTCCATGAGGAATATTTCTTATGCAAGTTGGAGAGTTGGAGGAAAATTAGCTAATGAATAATTCATGAAAATCATTTAATTGTGCAAGTTGGAAGAATTAGGAGTTTTAATTAAATAATTAAGAATTATTTAATCAAGTGGAAGTATTAGCATTTAATTAAATAATTTTACATTATTTAATCAAAAAAGAGGGAAAATGATGAATTAATCAAATAACCTTAGTTATTTAATTAATAGGAGATGAAAATGAGTTTAACTAAATAATTAGATATTATTTAATTAAATAGAGGAATTAGGTGAATTATGCTAGAAATGATGTTAGTAAGTGAAATCAGGTGTGTGATATACTTAGGACGTTTTTAGTTGTCTACATTTACCCCTCTTTGAAGCAAGGTACTTGATGTGTTCTTCAAAGAACTAATACTGTTTTTAAATGTAAATTTAAATTTATTTTTTATTTTATTTTTCATGATGCCCCACTATGCCCCAATGAATGAAGGACTGCTGTTATGTTGCCCCCTCGAGAGATTGAGGGGAAAAACTAATTTTTGGTTGAGCTCAAGATAAAATGACAAGATGAATTCGACTGCATAGAGGAAGCAAAATAAGTCCTAGGAAGCTTAGATGTTTGATGTAGATAAATTTTATGATGTACAAACATTCATCGGTCATGGGTAGCCTCATGTATATTTTGATGTATACCACACAAAAATTTGATAATTGGATAGAAATGTTAGGATGGATAGAGGAATGAGATAGAATAAGATAGAAGTAGAAGAATGAGATAGATAGTAGAAGAATGAGATGGATAGATGTAGAAGAATGAAATGGATAGAATAGGATGATGATGTTGATCAGGATACCAATAAACCTATGATTATTCCAAGATTTTATTAAAGATGAGATGAGATGGGATAATATTTTTTCTTTTGCTCTTAGATAATGTTTTTCATTATAGAAATCCTTATTTTTGATATAGAAAATAGACATGATGCACCAAGTTACTAAGAAACAGGGTTTCATTGTATCTAATGCAAGGATTTTGACTATACAAATAGATAGGAGTATCCTTGTTCATACACGACATACGAAAACCTTGTTTGATCATGTGAAAGAATGAATCCATCAAAGTAAGGAGACTAATACAAAAAAGGTATGAAGAACCTGATATGTCCTAACCATTGTTTTACTTGAGACTACCCCCACACACACAAGGCAAGTATTCATCGAGGTCGTATTAAAACAACATCCAACAAGCACAACATACAAAAGCAATGATAAATGCCTCATTCATATATATCTAACCCATTTTGTGGACATCATCGAGAGATCATCAGAATGGAGCAATAAGAGAAATCATAATAAAAGATAAAAATGAACAAACGGTCAATGTTATTCATATCTCTTGCCAAAGAGTGTTGTTTTAGATGATATCCACTGATTTCTATTGTAGGAAAGATATATCCATAAGACATATTTTGATGTTGACTGGTTGATAATTGTTTGATAGGGTGTTGATATGATGTTGACTAACATGTTTGATAATGATCAAGATTTTGGGTTTGCTTTTGATATTTTTGGACAAGTGTTGTACTTGTTTCTGTTTGTTTTACCAAAGGTGACGAAGATGATAGGTTTATTATGGTTGAAATCTTATCGTGGGTGAAAGTGAGATGAGATAGGTGATTTTTTTTTCAAATATTTTAATTTTTTGACTTTTTGAAATGTTTTGAGGCTATTTTTGGTATTTCGAGGTTATATGAATTTTTTAAAATTTTAAAATGTTATGAGGTTGTTTTTGGGTCTTGTGTGATGTTTTCTAAATGTTTAGAGTTTTCCAAGGTTAGACTAAGACAAAAAGACCTAAGGGGGGGAAGATCTATGCCTCGAGGGCTCATTGGAGATGGTCTTACCTACGTAATTGTGCAAAGGCTTCATAGTTTGATTATTGGATAGGGATATTAGCACATGATGGCTAATAAATGTTTTTGATTTTGATGTTTTAGACCTTTTTATGGATTTTTTACTTGATTTGGATGTTTTTGGATTTTTAAGATGTTTTAAATGTTTTTGAGATTTTTACTTTTTTTGGATGTATTTGGATTTTCAAGATGATACCTAGATCACGATGTTGATATCACATTGTGAGATATTGGACATGGATCAAGAGTTATTCAAAAGAAAGATGCAAGTACCTGCCCCCAATTTCTATCAATGTTTGATATTTCATGAGCTTATGCATATATCAGGATAATATGTGAAGGATACCAAAGATTTATCATGTGATAGGCTTATCAAGATAATGCTAGATATAAGCTATGGGATTTCATGAGATGAACATGTGATTAAATGGAAAATATTATGCCAAGATTTTTCCCTGAGCAATATTGAGGCGTACGCCGAACCTTTATCAAGATCAAGAGAATTTAGAAAATTTGGATGAAAATGGATCAGATGGATGAAAGGAATGCTCAATTTATCATGGAGAGGATGAGATGCTTCCACCTGAAATGGTGCACATAGATACATTCTAATCATTATGCCCCTTTTCCAGGTTTTCATCATGGTCCTTGCCCAAAGCGCCATGGAAGTGGTTTTCATTGGAGGACAATTTGTTTCTATACTATTTTCTTGATTTTTTGAATTGTTTTTGAATTTTTTAGGAATTTTGAAGGTTTGGATCATGTTGACCCACCTAATGGTGCCAATGTAGATTTTTTTTCATGATGTGCCAACAATACTATTATGCCTTGCATAACCACCCCATCTTTTGCCTTGGTCAAAATGGGTCCCCCCCTTATGTTTTTGTCCTTGGTCGTTTGTCAAACAAAGTTTGGAGTCTTTCTTTTCCAACACTTTGTTTTTCTTTGGTTTGTTTTGTCGGAACCGGAACTAGAACTAAATCGGGTTTTAAAACTTCTTTCAAAAATCATTCTGATTCCCATCCCGATAGTCTTTCTTTTGACTTTGTTTTTTTTCTTTATCGGAGCTAGAGCCGGAGTGGAAGTTAAGTCATAATTTATTCAAAGTTTCAAAATCAAATACCGTTCCACCTCAGCCTCTGATTTTTGGTCTTTCATTTTAAACTAGGTTTTTATGTTAAGTTTTCTCATTTTGGTCTTTTTCTTTTATTTTGTCATTTTGTTTCGCTTTCTTCTTTGTTGGTGGAACCGAAACCGGAACGGGAACCAAGTTGGAAAGTTAAACAAGTTTTTGAAATAGTTTTCATTCTGATTCCGCTCCTGCCATTTTGTGGTTGTTGACTTTACTGAAGTCGCACAATAGTCATGTGCCATTTCCCTCTGTAGTTTCAAATCCACTCTACCACATTTATGGCATTAATTATAGGTGCCATGCATGCATGAAACCTCAAGTTTTTACCTTAATTAGGGATTAACGCGTAGTTATCATCATTAATGTTAAGAGATCGAAGAGTGAACCAAAGTTGTAGTGGAGATTTTGTGCGAGTGATTCAATTGAAGGAGAGACAGTTGCGTGCGAATTGCTTCAGGGAGTTAACCTATTTATTTGCGTTCGAGGTAGGGTTTTCTATTCTCGTATTTCTTTTTTATTTTGTGTTTTGTGTTTCTGTTCGTCATGGATTGTTTGGTTTTGGGAAAATTCGTGATTCTCTGTAAGTTCGTGTGTTTTGTTTATTTTGCTTTTGTTTAAAGTTTTCTTGTTTTCTTATTTTTCTTTATGGTTTTGTTTCATGTCTGTTTGTTTTCACGTTTAAGTCGTGACCACATCGTGGTGCCCTAGTTTTTAAAATACATAGGTTAGTTATGGTTTTTACAGTGAGTAGGGTTTGGTAAATTGTTGTTTTTACTTAGAAATCTTGTTTTGTATCAATATGGTTAATTTAAATAGGGTTAAATTCATGCCCTAGTTATTTGGAATCGACGGTTTTTAGTTTAGGGTTTTGATGTGTTCATGTTTTTAATTTAAATATGATGCCCTAAATAGTACAGTCGCCTCTCGGTCATATGGGGATGGTTTTATTAGGTTATTTTTAAGCCCCTTTCATTCCTAAAATGACCTAGTCCTTAAATCAGGAAGTTATTTATTAACTGTTAAAAATCACTTATGATGTCATGGTCATTTTAGGCGGAAGCGGGATCGGAATCAATCTAGATTTTGAACCATGTTTTCTAATAAGTATCGATTCCATTTTCATCCTGTCTTTGACTCCGCTTATAGTTAGAAGAAGGCTTTCAAAATAACGATAACCTAAGCGGAAGCGGAAGCGGAACTGAATATGAAATTAGAAAAAAACTGAATGAAACCAAATCAGTTTCCATTCTGGTTCTGATTTCGGTTACCATTCCAGTTCCAGCTCCGGTCCCACTTGTTATTATTGTAATCTCAATAGCAGTTTTTGCTCCGAGCTCGACAGTGTTTCAAAAGAGACTATTTAGAATGTTTTTCTGCTTGGTTCCACCTCCACTATATATATGAAGGGTAAGATTTTAAAGCATATTTTTTGTGATGTTTATTCAAGGATCTAATTAGAGGTTTTGTTGCAGGAAGCTAAAGAATTTCAGGAGTATCAGGAGAAGCTTCCCAAAGGAATCGGCCTGCAGAAACATCAAAGGCAACAACTAAGCCTAAGAAGATTAATCTGGAGTAGTTACCTTATACCTTGAGGTATAACCATAGGGTTCTTGTTGTCACTACAAGTAGAGTGGAATTAGATTGGTCTAATATACCTAACACAAATCTAGGCCAATACAATTATGAGGAGTTATATTCAAAAACATTCATTAAGGATATAACAGGGAGAACTTTAAGAATAGTTGAGTCCGACCTGACTCACATCACCTTATTTCCTCTATCCATCCAATGCCCGAAGTTGATTTTGATAGCAGCGAGAGCTTACAATCCAGACACTAGGCAATGTATGGATTCATAGGATAATGTAATTATATATCTCACTCCTCAAATGTTTCAGCACATGTTTATTGTCCTCGATCCAAAGAACCTAGTACAGTTAAATGAGGTAGATGCTTTAGAAATATATAGCAAACACAAGGAAGCCAACAAAGCTCACTTGAACAAGAAGTGGTTGAGGACAAAGAAGAAGTCTCTGACCAAGCTCCATGATGAACCAAAGAGAACATAATTTTACAAGGAAGTATCTGACCTGATAATGATGTTGTCTAGGGCCTTTGGGAAGAAGGATGAATTTCATTTCAAGGAGTGGATGTTTCCCTTCATACAAACAATATTTAATGACACCCAATAGTTTGATTGGCCGATGATTGTCTCAGATACCATTCATGACCGGTTAACTAGAATAAGGGAAACCAAGAGATTTTTCATGACTTCTTATGTTGTCTATGCAACAGCTAGAGGAGGCATCTTTCTAGGTTTGAATAGAGTGGGAATATTGGGAGAAGCTGATGGACAAAAGAGAGTATGGAATCATTATGATCAACTATCTCTACAAGTTTCTGAAACACAATTTAGGAGAGTTAATTATGCATTCTTAAATGTAATCATTAACTAGCTTAATGGGGATGTAGGATACAGATTGAGCTAGGAAGCCATGGCCTTTATCACAGAATGGGGATGTTGGTGTATCCAATACCCCAAGTTCACTTATTTCAGGCTGGCTGGATTTGAAGGTCATCCCCACTTACTTCCAAGATGTTGTAGCAACATGATGGTTCTAATGGAATTTGTATATCAAGATCTGGGGGTCAATGCCCGATTTGGGTTGAAGCACAAGACATGTTGTCATATATTTCCCATGCAATTGGGTGAATACAGTTGCCAACATCTTGTGGGAGCTAAGGTAGTTTGCAATGAATTGATACATTTAAAGCTAGGTTTGTACACTGCTCGCAAGCATTTTTATCCAAAGAAGAAAATGAATGCTTTGCTGCCTTCAATTTTTGACAAACATTTCAACCTACTAGAAGACTTCTAGAGTGATCTTCAGGATGAGTATGACCTCAGGAAAAGTAATTATGAGAGGTTTCCTGGTGCACTCATGGTAGAATTTGGGATCAAATATGACATCCATGATACATTAGTAGATGATGGAGTTGTGTTGGATCCATCATATGAAGCATTAAATATTGGCACCAAAAGTTTGGATCCAGTGGATTGGGATGGCGAGGAGACCATTGATATCAAACAAATAGGGAGACTAGTCTTGGATAGGAGTATCCATTGGGTTGTTCTAAGAACCAAAACTCCTCAAGGACAAGCTCCTAAGAAGGGGAAGGGGTATAAAACAATCAAGAGGAAATTGCCTTCCAAGGAGCCTTTGGAGTTCTTCCCTCTTGACATTGAAGAGATTGAGCTTGAAGCCTCTACTCAAGATTTACTTGGAGTACAAGAGGGGGATGCCCAAACAGGACCGGTGGTTTCAACATCAGCAATAGGTGAGTCATCTGCTCAAGTCTCTCTTACAAAGCAACCAAGTGAAGAGATGCCTGAAGGAACTCTTCATGGAATAGCTGAAGCATTAAAGGGAAAAGGAGTAGAGAGAGAGATCCATGAGGTGGAAATAGACACTGATGAGACCTTATTAAAGAAAGATGCAAAAGAAAATATGCCTCTAGAGGAGGAAATTGAACATATTCTAACAGAGGAAGATCAATGGGCCCTATTTGAGGTAGAAAAGAAAGCTTCAGATGCTCAAGCACATCCAGAAGCTATGGAGAAGCAAAAGGAACTTGATGCTAAGGCACAAGCTGATGCCTTACTTCAACAACAAAAAGTGGAAGTTAAGCTAAGGGCTGATGAAGTGTAGAAGCAGCGAAGGCAAAAGGAGCAGGAGCTCAAGATCAAAGAAGAGAATGATAAGCTGGAGTTAATACAAAAAAATCATGATCTAGAGGAAGAAAAGGCAAAGCAACGAAGGGAAAGAGAAGTTCTCGTGGCCAAATTGAAGCTTGCTGAAGAGGCCTATAAAAATAAAGAGGAAGCATAACGTGTGCAAAAAGAGAAACATGTTGAGGAGTTGATTAAGCAACAAAAGGAAAAGGAAGATGCAGAAAGACTTAAGGCATTGGAGGAAGAAAGAAAATGGGAACTTGAGAAGAAGAAAAGTTGAAGAAGGAAGAAGAAGACAAGAGGATACAAGAATAGAAGAATAGGGAGGAAGCTGAAAAGCTGGCTCAGACAAATGTGGACTAGGAACAACAAGAGGTACAAGGGGTTGATTCTCAACCTAAAGTAAATATGCCACAACCCTCTACTACTGCTTCTTCTTCTTCAACTATAATGACCACTACTCCAAGTGCTCCTACTTGGTTGAAATTGGATCTTCAAAAGAGATCAGTGAAACCCTCACAACCTCTCAATTGGGACGATATGATGAAGGAAATTGAAAAAGAAAGGCCCGAAAAGAAGGCCAAAATCCTACATTCCACTAGACTCACTGACGAAGGGGAGATTGTTGCTAAATGTGCCATACCAATGGTAGACAAGGATGTAGGGGACATGCAACTGACTGATTACCAGTTGGGCACTGTTAACTTGGGGAGACCCACAAGAGATCAAAAAATGAACTTGATAGATGTGGTAGCATCATCCACTAAATCAAGAATGATGAAAGATAAGCAGAGAAAGGATGAGCTTAAGGCTCAATTGGATCAGTTGCATACTTTCTTGAAGATTATTTCTACTCCAAGGTCACAAAAAATTGCCACCATTGAAACACAAATTTTGCTTAGTAAGAAAGAGGTGGATGATTTGGTACAGGTAAGGAGTAAGGCAGAGATGTTGGATAGGTGGACTGATAAGATAAATCAAGAAATAAGTGAAGTGCTGGAAAACAGTTTTGAGGTTCACAAGATGACAGAGGAATTAATAGAAGGGATGAATCAGTATGTCAAAGTATTGGGAGAACAGGAGGAGGAGTACAAAGGATATAGCTAGAAGCTCAAAGAGGTTAACAAATTGCCTAAGTCCACTCTTCTAGAACATTCAATACTTGAAGAGGACAACAAAGATTTCTTGGAAAATACTTCCAACATACTCCGGTTTAGATCAAACATTTTATACAAGCATAAAAATGAAGTTCAAGATTCTGTCAAGGATCTGAATGAACAGTTTGAGGAGTTAGAAGCAGTTATTGTTGTTATAGTAAATGTTGATATACCGGTAAAGGAGGGCCTACCTTTGAGCCAAATAAAGGAGAAGTGGGATGATAAGTTTGAAGAGGTCATGCAAAAAGGAGATGATGGAGAGGATTTGTTGTTAGATCGGTTAATGGATATTAAAGAAGACATTAGGGCAGCTAAACGAGAGTTAATAAAGCTAAAATACATGAGAGGTTTTGCTGCCGCGAAATTAGAAAGGATCAAGTTTGAAGACAGTTGGGTTGATGGGCCAAATTTGGAGGTGCTTCAACAAGTCTTCTCTAGTTATGATGAGTATAGTGCAGAGAAAACTTTGCATGCATAATTAATAATCTCATGCATGCATGGATTTCTTCTCTTCTCCACATGTAGGACTGGCAGTCTAGGAAGCACATGGATTTCTTTTCTCTTCTATCTTCTTCTCTCTAGTTTAACTGAATGATCAATGTGGGAACTAGAGATCAAATTGATCTGAGTTTCCAAGATGACTTTAATTCCTAAAAAGGTGGATCGACTTAAGATAGAAAGGACTTTGGATTTTTATAAATCTATAAATACCTTTGGGGTGTCATATTGTAAGGGTCAGCTGATGAGAATAATATTAGCCACCTGATAGTAGGAGATAGAATTTTTGTAGTTTTTACAAAGATACTTTGTTACTTTATTTATAGTTGAATATAATTATAGGTTTTTACGTAATATGGTGTTGGAATTGAGTTTTATTGGATAAGGTTGATGAATTATGGTTTATCTATATGCCAGTGATTGTGCTAAAGCATGAGTGTTTCTTATGTGATGAAAATCATTAGAAGAAACCAAATTTAGAGATTATTTCATTAGATTATCTGTGAATTGAATTTATTGAAGTCTATTGATCTATGGTCTTGGCAACGAATGAGAGTGTGTTCTTTTGTCTTGGAAATATTTATGATGTGTGATTGTGATGTTAAAATAAGCACCTTAGATGCATGCAATAGTGTGGACTATTCTATAAATTGCATCATGCTATGGTTTTTTTGATATGTTGGAAGAACATTCGTTGTTGAAGATATATGTCCAGATACTAGATAATTTTTATTCATGTTTTACTGATCTATCTTTTTCTTTTATTCAAAAAACCCCCTTTTCATTAAAGACAATTCGATGAATAAGTCATTGCTTGCATTCCTTATTACTTGCAAAGGCCTCTTGAATATTACAGTTGCATGGACCGATTGAGTGACACCAGACAGTTGAGAACCAACTACCAAGACCTTGGGAGTTAGGCTACTATATGTTGTCTTTCTTTTTAAGGAGAAATAGAGTAGAAATATTTTGTTTAACATTGTTTGTGTCATTTTCACCATCAACAGATACCTTGCTTGGAGGAGTTATTTTTCCAAGATACATGTGCTTGTATGTAATCCCTGAAGGTTATTATCTACCTTGTCAATATCAAAGTTAACCTCATCTAGATACACATATCGTGATAGAGTGCCCTTAGAGTCCTTATGATAAAGTATGGCTGCCAAGACACAATCAATGCTAGATTTGGATATCATGGATGTTGAAGTGGATGGTGGAATGCAATGAGGAATAAGAGATGTAGATGGATTGGTCAACAGTTTGGAACATTTGACTCTCCAAACTTGGGATTATGAGCAATGAAGGGTGGATATGGAATTTCAAATGGAATTAGGACCAAATTATTGATACACTTTATATGTTGCTCTTGAAGCCTTCTTTTGCATTGGTAGACATCTTTGATGGATGAAATTCCATTTTTTATTTTTCCCCATAGTTTCTTTGACTAATGGAGTTTGATTGGGATAATTTTATTTCTTTTGCTTTGACATCCATTTGAATTTTATTTTTCCATTTTGATTTTCCAATTCTTTTGCTTCAACTACATGTTCTTTTCTTTGATATAGCTTTTCCTCTTGTGGTGGTCCCAATTATTGGGTGGAAAGATGTGAAGGTGACAATTCATGATATGAATGGTTGAAGTGTTGGTAGTGGTTTTATCACAAGGACTCTTTATGCTCCCCATATTGATGTTTGCAATAGGTAAAGTTACCCCTAGTATTATGGAAGTATCACTGTCATGGTGGGATTTTTTGATTGTTGTATACCCAATATTATCTTGCTCATGATTGTTGACCATTTGTATTGATTCCAAGATATCATGTTCTTGTAAGACAAATATTTTTCTTTGATAATGTTGCATGTCTTCATATTCAATTTATTCAATATGAATTTGGGACGTATCATATTTTGATGCTTTTTCTAGAGATTTCAATGAATCATAATCAATGTAGGGATCTTCTTCATGATCACTATGAACTTCTGTTGATTTTTCTATACTTTGATAATTTGTCAAGATGTTGAGAATAGAAGACTCTTATTTCGGGTGAAGATCATCTACATGTCTATTAGAAGGAAGCATATCATGGGTAGGAGTTGGTATGTCTATTGTAGGAAAAAGATCATAGTTTGTAAAGTCTTGGATGGATTGGAAGATGTTCATTAATTCATGATAGTACTTTAGGGAAGTGAGCTCTTCAGCTCGGCTTATATCAGAGCAATTGTCACTAATGGATTGGAAAATACTATGGAGATCATGATATTGCTTTGAAGATATGGGATTTTGATCTTGAATTAATTCAAAACAAATTCATCATACTCAGGATTGTCTTCTTGACACAACTCTTGGGTAGATGGTGTAGCATGGACAAAAGACTCTTCACTAGCCTTAATGGGTTCAAAGAAGGTATTTGAGGGTTCTTGTTTCTTTGGAACTTCTTTGATATGGCCAATCATGAAGTCATATGTGGGAGTTATGTTGAAATTCGAGACATATTTAATACCATTTCGATACGAAACATTGCTAGACACTATCGATTGATCTTGATTATACACTAGGAAAGTGTCTTGATACATGCTCAATTACTCATCTTGTGAAGAATGAGTAGTATGAATCTGTCCTACTACATTATCGTAGGTATGATTACATTGTTATAGCTTGGTTCTTTTTAGAATCTTTTGCCTTCCCATGATTAGGTATTAGATTTGTATAGATTCCTAAATATTCATTCCTTGATTTTTTATGGACATTGGCTTCTCCTTGATCAATAAGGTCTTGGATGAGATGTTTGAGTTTGATACAATTTTTTGTTTTATGAAATTTTGTGTGATGGTATTGGCAAACATCCTTTTCATTATACTAGATTGGTTTTATTTCAGGTTCGGGAAAATTGTGATATTCTAGAAGTTCAATGTGGTTTGATTGAATCAAATTATTTAATAATGTTTTGATAGGTTCTCCTAAGGGAGTGAATTTTCACTGAGGAGTATTGTTTTATCTTGGTGGTGGTCCTTGTGAAGGATTTGAATTTTGGACATTTTGTTGTGTGTATGAGTTTGATAGTTCCTTAATAACAACCTTTACATCCACCACACCGTGATTAGTAATGTTCTTATTTTTGGCCCAAAATTAGGATTTTCCATTGGAACTAGATGATTGGTTATTGTTTTTGTAAATCTTTGTTGCTCCCTTGAAAATAAGGGCCCTCTCAATTTTAAGTCCCTTTGATATGAGTTCTCAAATATCCTGACACATTGCATTCTCAATTGAAAGGCTAAATCAATGTCTAAGTTTCTTACAATGATTTCCAATTGTTGACTCTCAGGTATAGGCAATTTACACTTGCTCGCCTTATGTCTCCATTTTTACAAGAAGGATGCAAAGGCTTCTCCTTTGCTTTAATTAAGGGTGTAAATTTCTTCTAAGGTTACATATATGTCAATGTTGTAGGAAACGTGTGCTACAAATTGATCTACAATCTCTTGAAATGTTTTGATTCCTTGGGGTAAGTGTGAAAACCACTCTATGTCTTGCCCTCCCAAAATTCTTGGGAAGATGTGCATAAGGTACAAATCATTATATGATACTTCCATGTACATGCACCACAAAAATCTCTAATATGCTCTTCTAGATTACCATGCCCTTTGTATTTTTCAAATTTGGGTATCTCAAAATTTGGGGGAAATGGTATCATTGTGATGTTGCGATCAAATGAATATGGGCATAAATATTGAACCATATAAGAATTCTTGGTTTTTTCCCATTTGAATATCTTGAATATTTTGATTTAACATTTGAATTTGTGAGGATAAGTCCATGGGCAGAACATTTGGATTATACATGTATAAATTTTGATCTTGGTATGGAGGAATGTTCATGCCATATGAACCTGTTTGAGATTGATAATTTCCATGAGGTAAAGGACCATTTTGGTATTGTGGATTTCCTTGAGGCATAGAACCCATTTGATAACTTCCTTGATGTTGAGGAGATGCATTATGATATCCATATCAATTTTGAGGGATCATGTTTTGTTGTGATGGATTGGGTTGTTGAAAATTGATGTGTGATGATTGATGAAGGTTTCATTGTGACATCAATTATTGTTGAGCAATTTGTCGTTGTTGATGTTGAAATTGCTGTAATGTGGTGTATTGTTGATTTTACAAAGGTTGACTTTGATGTTGTGTTGGTGGTTGTTGATATTGGATATTCTATTGATTTTGTGAAATGGTGTGAGGGGATGATTGATGTTGTGGTGGAAGAATTCCTTAACCTTGACCTTGATGTAGGTAAGCTTGATATTGTTGATTTGGTGGTGGTGGGTTTTTTTATTTTGGTGTTGGGACCCTTGATGTTGTTGATAACCTGAGGTTGTTGTGAAATTTGTTGAGAACCTTGAGGTTGTTGTGATGTTTGTTGAGAACCTTGATGTTGAGACATTTGTTGAGGACCTTGGGGTTGTGATATTTTTTGAGAACTTTGAGCATTGGATATAAGTGGAACATTGGTGTTTAATGGAGGTGGAACATTAGTGTTGAATGTAGGTGGAACATTGGTGTTAAATGTAGGTGGAACATTGGTGTTGAATGTAGGTAGAACATTGGTGTTTGGCATGCCTAAATTTGTGTGATTCCCTAGGTTTTCAGTATTATACAAGGTATTGATGTATTTATTTGTGAAGTTTGTTTGATCTATCCCTTGAGAAGTGCCCATGGATTGACCTAACAAATTTGAAGAGGGGTTAGGTATTTGTTCAATAACATGATGTATTGAGGGGTCATTTCCTTGTTGACAAGTTGTTGTTCCAACATTTGATGTTGTTGGTTGTTCTCTAAGTTGATTTATGTCAAAATTGGGGAGTAGTTTAGCACCTTGTTGTGAAAGTATCAACATGTTTTGATTGGGGTTTTGACTTATCACTGCCTCTACTGCTTTGATAAATTCTTGGTCTTGTTGTATTTCTAAGAGTTCTTCAGGGGTGAAGTCATGAGTTTTGTTAGTGATATCCTCTATGTGAACTATTTTACCTTGAGATGATTGAGTTGATGTTTTGATCCTTTTTGATTAAGGAAGTTCATGTCCTTGAGAAGTTATTTGTGGTATTCCAAAAGGTTGATCACTAACACCTATGTTGGTAGGAGCATTGGTAGAAATGGTAACTTTTGAACCACTTGGATTTTTACTTGTAGTGGTGGGAATATTAGGGTGACTAGGGTTCATTTCCATGTTTCTTTTATGTTCAGACCTAGTTGTAACCATAAAAGTTGTGTCTACCCTAGGAGATGTTGAATGTAAGTGATCTTGTTGAAATTATTTGGTTGCATCAAATTTTAATAGTAGTGAAATTTTAATAGGTTTAAGACCAATGATAGATGATTTTGTGAATGGGTGTAAGATATGAAACTCTTAATTGTGACAAGATTCTAGACTCAAGTTTTTAGATGTTTTTGATGTTAATTGTTTGATATTTTGATTTTGCAAAAACACAATATACAACATGTAAATTGAATTGATTAGGTGTTTGATGTTTGTCACAATGTCTTCACATGAAAACATCATGGAGTATAACCTATTTAATGGTAGAGTGGATTTGTAATCTATAAGTAGGCCCACCTCCAATTTAAGGAATAAATACTCAAAAAGATTGGGTAGTGAAACAATTATTTCAAAAAAATTCTATATGAAGGTGGATAGTAGATATCTGGTGACACAAGGTCATTGAAATATGCCACATACACAAATTTTTTCTCTTCTTGAGAGGATATTTATATTAACCTAAAAAAATTCCATCTCAACCTAAAAGAGTACATGGTGAGTAGCTTCAAGGTATGATTCACATCCCTTGCACCACTTTATAAGATTACATTCGAATGGACTTTAAGGCCTCTACAACAAAGGTTCTTAGTGGGTAGATCATCAGTGAACGCCACTAGCTATGTATAAACATCTCCTCGAGGAACTAGAACTGTAGTCCCCTAGGGGAAGTCTAGTACACTACATGCACAAATCAAACTACAAATTTCTCTCTCATCCAATTTGTATAGCGTGCCCAAAAATGTCACTTGAGGTTGAACCCTTGAGTTCTCTATAAGGATGTGTCTCAAGGTCAGCCTCCTACTTAAAATAAAAGGGGGAAGGATTCTTGTTACTATTTCTCTTCACCTAAGATTGCACTAGACGCAAGGGGAGAGGATATGTAGAAACTTCCTTTGACTAACAATGAACATGAAATTTAAGTTAAAGATGTTTCTCATCACCCAATATCAAACTAGGAAAAAGGGGAGAGGATACATATCAAGAATTCACAAAGTATGGTAGACAAAAAAGACAATCATTCATTTAAGCATGCACCAAAAATAAATGTGTGGTTCATTTCAACCCCATATAAAAGATGCAAGTTGTTTGTTCTTTTTTTAACCCAAATGAAATATTCAAGTTGTCTTGTTCAATTTTAAGCACCAAATTGAAAAGTGAAGATTGTAGGTTCAGTTTTAGAGAACTAAAGATAAATGTTCAAGTTGTAGGGTTTATTTTAGTGAACCAAAGTAAAGATGAGTTCATTTTATGCACCAAATTTGAAATATGTCCTTGATTATTTGCTCAAAACAAGTATTAATAAACACTTTTTTTCCAATGCCACATGTTGTGAAAAGTTAGATGAAAAAATGAAACAACAAATGATTATGGTTAGCTAAGGATTAGACATCAAAACCAGACTAAATCAAGTAAACTAGACCCCTTTTAGACCTAACAAAAGTGTTGCACTATCAAACAAAGGCACAAAACTATCAAAATGATAAAAGCAAGGTAGAAAGGACAAAGACACCCCACTAATGACAAAGGTGCCCCAGTGATGTAAAGGCACCCTTTTATTGTTGACACACAAGCATGGAGATGTTGATAATAGTGCAGAGATGCTGAAAAAAGCATAGAACTTTGCTAACAAAAACACAAAGATGCTGGCAAAAGTGTGAAACTTTGTTAATAGAAGTGTAAAAATTTGTAGATAGAAGTGAAAACCTTTAACAAATGCATGTGACTGCCTAGGTGGAACCTACAAATATAAAAAAGCTTGAGAAATTTTGACTAGATAGGGATGTGGGCCCCACCGAGCATGCCAATATGTAAGCATATGAATTGAAATTATCAAATAACAATGAAATAAAGCAATCAAACAAATAAATGATCAATAAAAGACAATACTCCAATAAAATTTAGTTTGACAACATTCAGAAAATTCAATTCAAAGCAATAAACATAATTCAAAGCAAATGAATCTAACTAATGTGCAAACCTCTGAATCCCATTGTGGATTGATGCATAATGAGTGGATCTAGATGTGGATTGGTCAATTTTATGCATTCTCCATTGATGTGCAAAAGCTTGATTGAATATTCATGAAGATTGATTCATTAAAGATTCTCTCAAATTGCTCACAAATGAGTAATCAATTTAAGATAATAACTTTTCTACCAAGATTGTGAAAGAATTCATGTTAAATGGTGAAGTATTTGTAGTTTTCTTGGATTATGATCAATGATCAAGATGGAATTGGAGGATCAATGAATTAAATCAAATGAGATGAAAACATGGATCAGGGATTGATCAAGTGGTTGATAGTCCTTAAGACATGGATCAAGGATTAGATTAATGGGTCACAAACCATGAGAGTTCCAACAAGATCCCTCAATTCATGGAGAGGAAGTTGAAGATATTTCAAGTTGGAGGGAAGAATTCAAATTTGAAAAGGGAATATTCCTTAAATAAGTTGGAGAGTTGGAGGAAAATTAGCTAATTAAATAATTCATGAAAAACATTTAATTGTGCAAGTTGGAAGAATTAGGAGTTTTAATTAAACAATTAGGAATTATTTAATCAAGTGGAATTACTAGCATTTAATTAAATAATTAGACAAATTATTTAATCAAAAAGAGGGAAAATGATGAATTATGATGAATTAATCAAATAACCTTAGTTATTTAATTAATGGGAGAGTAAAATGAATTTAACTAAATAATTGGAAATTATTTAATTAAACAAAGGAATTAGGTGAATTATGCTAGAAACAATGTTAGTAAGCGAAATTAGGTGTGTGATATACTTAGGAAATTTTCAGGTGTCTACAAGTATATTGTTGATGTTGGGGATTTTGTTGCAAGGTTTGTTGTTGTTGTTGTTGTTGTTTTTGTGCAAGTAACTATTGTTGTATAAGTAGTTGTTGTTGGTAAGCAATGTTTTTTTCTTGTTGCAGGGTAGGATTTTGTTGTTGAGGATTGATGTATTGGTGTTGGGGAATGATGTTGATGTGTTGGAGTTTGTTGGTTTTATTGTTGTGATTGGGTTGGAAGAACATTTGAGCGTATGTTTTGTGAAGGTGTCATAAATGATAGTTCATCATGTTCAAATTTGGAATATTGGAATTAGGCTGGTTTGTGTATATGGGTGGATTGTTTATGTTTTAAAATCATAGGTTTATTTGACATCCTCAACCTTGATTGTTATACAACAGATTTTTATATATTGGTTTGCAAAGTTTGTTTGATCCACTCCCAATAGATTGACCACAAGATGACCTGGTACATTTAAAGGAGGTTCAACCATTTGTTATATAATATGATGTACCAAAGGCTCATTTGTCTGTGGACGATTACTTGCTGCTATACGTGAAAAGATTTATTCTCTAAGTTAGCCAACAATAAATTTTACGGGGAGTTTAGCACCACCTTGTACAAGTTTCAACATGCATTGATTTGGATTAAGTCGTAACATAACATCCATTTCCCTAGCAAGAGATGTGTCTTGTGACATCTCTAATAGTTCTTCAGGAGTAAATTCATGGGGCTTGGTATACAAGAAGTCTTCTTTTGTTTATATTGTTTCAAATCAGTTGATTGGGGTTGCTTTTGACTTTGTTTTGGAGTACTAAACCCTTTAGGATTAGAACCGAGCATTCTTGGGGGTTGATTAATAACACTCATGGTGGTAGGTACATTAGAACCACTAGGATTTTTCTCCATATTTTTCTTATGTTGAGATCTCGTTGTGACCATAAAAATTTTAGTAGCCCTAGGAGATATAGGTATTGAAGGTGGATGAAGATGGTTTTGTTGAGTTGTTTGAGTTGCTTGAAATTGGGCTAGTAGTGACACCTTAAGTGAGTTTAGACCAATGTTGAATGATGTTTGGGTGAATGAAATATGTGAAACCTTTAATTTAGACAAAGTTTGTTCTAACTAGATCTCTTGTTAATGTGTGTTTGAGGATAATTCTTGCTTGTACTAGACAAATGAGTCCAAGCTAAGGAAGATAATGAAATTACAAACTTTGAGAGTAGAAAAATGACTCCAAAGAAAGCTAATTCACAATGTTTTGACACTAATTCAAATAAATATTTGAAAGGAGATTGGTTTCCAAGAAAGAAGCTAAACTAGGGGATGAGATGGAGATCTAAACAAAAATAAGCAATGTCAAATTTAGGTTTCTATTTTGAGTGGATTGTTTTGTTGGTTTTAATGTGGTTGAGTTGATTCAATGATGACTAAAGGTGTTTAGACAAGTCCAAAATTAAGTAGTGATATGGGATGAAGATGACAAAAGTTTTTTGTTGCTATTTTGAATGAAAAGGATAACTAATACAAGTCTATTTTTCATAAATCTCTAGTTTTCTACTATTTGCTAGTTAAAAATAAGAATTTGGAAGTTTTAGGGTTCTATGTTTTTTGGACTAACAATCAAAAGCATTGAGTTACAATCAAAAGCGTCGCAATGTTTTTCACAAAAGCATCAAATTTTTCAAAAGTGTTGGTTTATAAGAAGAAGTGTGACACTGTGATATTTATATGTGTCAAGTTATTATGTTGCAGGTTTATTGATATACTATTCTAAGGCAAAAGCACCAATATGCATAAAAGTGTCAATTTGCAAGTAGAAGTGTTGTTTTGATAAAAAAAATGCTTCGAGATGCAAACAAAAGTAGCATAGGATGACAATCAAAATTGTCACTTTGACTTAGAGGTGGAATTTTAAAAGTTTTTCTAAGTGCATCTAAGGTTTTGACAATTCTTGACTATTTTAGGATTGATTTGTGTTTGTTTGATTTGGCAAGTGATAAAAACAACAAAGAATCACACATAGAACTAGTCAAAAGGATTTTTTGGTAGATATTCTTCAACAAGACCACATTAATTCATATCATGGGTAGTTTTAACAATGAATACATGTCATAGATACAAAACCTATTAGTAGTTAGATTGGGTTATAAACTTATAGTGGGCCCACATACTGAAGCTATACCTCCATAATGAATGAGTGACTAAAGTATATGAAGGTCATGTACCACCTTTGCACCTCTCACCTTAAAAAGATAAATTCCTAATCAAGGAATGCCAATCAACTCAACAAGGGGAATTACATGGTGAGTAAATTCATGCATTAATCCTTGTACTTTATACCAATATAAATGTTGAGAAAGGATATCTCAAAATTGCTAGCCTAAAAGGATTCAGGCTTCGGGTTCATCAGGCTGACAGTTGAGTTTTAGCGAGATGAAGTTGCTAGTCTCCTTGACGTCTTGATAAGCTCTCCATGGGTTGGCATTAAGTGCTTCATCGGGTTGACAATCACATGTCTATGGGACTTAAAAAGACGAGTCTCCTCAAAATCTTGATAGATGCTTGGCTTACCGCTAAGTATGTTTAGAGTTTGTATTGGTGGTAAAGCTTCATCGACGAGACTGAATGAAAAGTCTCTTTGACATACTGATGAACTGCAAGAAGTGTTTCATCGGAGTGACATGTCAATGTTAGAGGGAGTCACTTGGCAGTCCCTTCAATATCCCAATGGAAGGTTGGGTCTCTTTGTCAGAGGGAATGGTGGATTTTGTCAGGACATTGGTAATGGTTCCTTTGATATTTCGATAAGGTGGGATTGAAAGACAAGAAGGATAGCGCTAGCTGTATGATGGTGACATGGATGATGTGTAGGTGGTGCGGACCACTTGGTCAAGGCTACAAGGTTTGTCAGTGAGACCTCCTTATATCGGTGGGAGGTGTTACAACATCCCTTCGAAATCCTGATAGGATGGATCATTATGTGTATTGAAGTGATAGTGAGATTTTGGAGAGACAAGGTTTGAAGTCTCTTCGATGTTCCAATATGACTTTAGCAGGGTAAAAGGTAATGACGGTTATGTCGTTTGTGACCATTCATTTGTTATGGAAGTTAGAATGATGGTTTCCTGGAATGCCTAAGATGTATGTATGAATACCATAGTGCATTGAAGGAGTGAAAAGAGGTTGATTGTTAGAGGGATTATGCTACCAAACTTTCTCTAGATGGAACATGATGTAAATCTCTATGTAAAGGCTTAGAGCTTGCATTGTATTGTAACTGTTTATTTTGTTGTTGAATAATACAATGGATCTATGCTTTTGGAGTGTGGGGGTTTTTACTTGAAAGGGTTTTCCCCATATAAATCTTTGTGTTCAAGTCTTCTATTCCATTTTTCATGTTTAATGATTTTGTTTAATACGTGTTGTTGAAACTGGTTGATCTTAAAAGATCTAAAATTGCATAAAATTTACTCTAAGGATTAATGGTGGGGAATGAACTATGTTTGATTATGCTTTATGGCATAGTAAAACGTGTTTTTGAGGCTTTCTAAAGAAATGAATGTTATCGGAGACACTTATTGATCTTAGATGCTCTTTCTGAGATGAACCAAATTTCTCTTAAGTTGGTATCAGAGTTGGTGTTTTTGGTTCTAGGTATTCCTTCTGTGAGGATTTCGTAGTCTAGAAAGCTTGAGGAAATATGAGGGAATCGACTGAAGTTTGATCCTTTGGTGAGCGAAAGTTGTTTGATTTTTTCTTTTAGTTTTAGGTGACAACACACAACTTGAAGGATGGTGAAGATAGATAAAATGGAGTTGGTCATATTGAAATGATGTGATTTGAAGCTCATAGTTGATAGCAGAATAATCCTAATGCATGGGGTGGAATTCTTTGCTTTGTGGTTGTGTTACAACAAAGCTTTTATACTGGGTTTCTATGTGAGAGGCTCCCTAATGATATGGAGAGTCTTGGGTTGTCTTTCAACTATGGAGTAATGTGCTTATGCTAGGTGTTTTTTCCTAGTATTGGAAGGCATTGTTTTTGTTACCTTGATTGCATGTAGACTATGGAGTTGATCGTTGGATGATTTGGAAGCTTCTACAATAGCTTGTCTCCCTCAGATGCATGTGCATGTTGGTGGTTGTGGAGTTGGCCTGAAATGGGCATGGGGTTCCTGAACTACTCTTTCCTATTATGGATGCTTGGTACTAGCATGGCTCAAATTCATGTTCCTTGGGTCTGAGGGTCTTATATATTTTCCTAAAAAATCCATGGTTATACTCATCTATGATAATCCATTATTCTAATTTAACCATTATGGTGTTTTTGTTTCAGACTTATAAGTCTTCCAGATGTGAAGTAGGTTTGGATGTGCATGAGTGCTTTTCAAACACAGTGGTTTTGTAGGTTTAACATGGTCAAGAAAAAACTTATGGTTTTGTGGAGCTGTACGATTAAGCTATTTTTTAGACTCTATTTTTTGGGGTGTTACTAGATGAGATAGTTGTAGTTTTGCGTGCATGCTTCGTGCATGGTATGAGGAGGTAAGATGTTTTCTCTGCATGGGAGTGTTGGTATGTGATTAGTCACTCAACATTTCTATGCTGATGCTTGGTGGATTCCTTGACTATGGTGATCGGGCTGTTGACCTGTTGGTGAATCAAATTTATGTGATCTGGTGTTTGAGTCATGTTTTCTACATGATTATTCTCTTTGAGATCTGAATTTTATAGTTTCCAGTGTGATAGTGGGTTTACATGTTATATTGATTGGATCTACGAGTTATGCAATTTTGTAGGTGTGTATAGCCTATTGATTGCAGTGGGATAACTCAGAAGTGGACTGTCTATATCTATGAGGTTGATTCAGTGTTGATGCAAACTTGTTAGCAAGCCTTTTCCATTGTCACTTATGCATTGGTGTAGTTTCTTTGAGATGAGAGGATGGATTATGTTGACTACCTAGATAGTTAGTAATGGGGACCTATAGCATGGGTATCATAATGTCATGAATACGCTGGATACATAACTTTGTGTAATCTTTTGACAGTGATGGTGTTTTTCCTTGGTTTGGAGATCTTGGTGCCACTTGGTATTATTGTCAGATGGACATGTTGATGTGTGGACTTGGAGGATTTTCAGATTAGGAGATGTTTGGTCATGATGCTTGGAGAGATCAGTTGTCATGGTTCAGTCGAAGCTTCAACAATGACTTGGTTATGATGTTTGGAGAGCTTGATTTTCATGGTTCAATGGGAGCTTTAGCAATGATTGTGTGTTCATCACTTAGTGATGGATGATCTTCTTTAGTGTTGCGGATGTTACTAGGAGGAGTTCTTAGATCCTGTTGCTGCAAAAGGGTTCTTTCACATTTGCATGGACACTATTAGGATGGGCCATCTTCATGATATTGAAGATGTGTAGCATATTAGATCCATGGAGGACTCTTGTGGTCTTTGGGTTGAGGTGTTGGTGGTGCTTGACAAGTGATGTTGGTTTAGAGTTTGCTTGTTTTATGTCATGATATACTCTTGATTCTACATTAGAGTTTTGAACTGATACATTTCTCTTGAGACTATGTTGTGTTCACTTGGAGCATGTGATATCCTAAGGGGGATATTAGATCTTGATGTCATGATAAGTTCCTATTTTAGATGATTGGAGCTTTGACAGTGGTATGGTGATTCTCTATGTTTTGGATGCATTGGTCATATGCTTGAGAACTTCATGATAGTGTAGTGATGCATTTGGATTTTAGTATGAGATGATTGTTTGCAGGTGCTCATGGATACATGGAGAATGAGGTGAGGCTATATTTCTCTTGAGATGTGTTGTTGAAATGCTTACTCTTGAAGATATTTCACTAGAAAGTCTAATAATTCTACACCTTGGTTGGATGTGAGTTCAACAGAGACCTATGAGAAGATTGCTCGTGGAGGATTCACGATGGATTGCATATCTAAGAGGAGCATTCTCATTCCCACTCCTGGTCTACTCGGTGGCTTATCACTTGAGAGGTTTGGATGTTGTTATGGATTTTTTCTCTAGGGGTTTTGAAGGAGATCTTACTTGACATAGTTGGCACTTAGATGTGTATGTAGAAGGGCATGCTACACGTTTATGATTTGTAGAGTTTTCTCTTTAATTTGGTTCTTCTTCCTATATGTTTAGATTCATATGACTTTAGATGTGAGATTTATATGTGGAGTTATCATGATCACTAGTTTGTGGTCATGTGTTGTCACTTGGGTGATGACATGGAGGTTCTTGTATCTCTCTCTTTTGTCGGATATGGAGAACAAGGGAGAGCTGTGGAAGATTTTTGAGAGAGATATTTCTTATAGCGATTGGTTACAAGATTTGGAAATCATTATGGATGGTTCTTGGTACTACATGGCTATACTTTATATATGTTGTGATTGGTAGAATTTTTATGCCTTGGATATTTTATAGATTCAACAGTACCCATGTAGTGGGAGTTTCTAGATGTGTTTGGTCTTCTTCAACTAGTTGGCACATGGAGCTTGTTTTTGTAGTTGATAGGTTGATTATGTATGTGGCATAAGTTTTTTGAGGTGGATACCTTCGAGGTATGGGTGATTATATGGAATATCACTTGCTGTGTGTGCTATTTTTAGTCACATGGGCTGGCCAGTTAGATGGGAGTAGTAAGTTTTCTAGTTATTATTCTAACTGATGTTCTATTTTTTTCTTCTGGAGGATGACTTCACGATTGTGTTTAGGTTGAAGCTTTGGATTTTATGTTGTTGATGCTCCTGTATAGCTTGTGAGCATAGTGGAGTGGTGGAATTTTTTGAAGCCTTTTCTACTAGTTGGATCTAATGCTTGTGTTTCATTAGACTAGTGCATATTCACCATGGATCATTCCTTTCCTTTGGAGGATGGTTGGAACTGCTGCTTGAGATGGTAGACATCTTGGATGATACAAATGAATTCAAGCATTGGAAGGAGCTAGTAAGTTCTTCATCAAGTGGTAGAATGTTGAGAAAGGGTTTCTCAAACTTGTTGGCATAAAAGGCTTCAGGCTTCGGCTTCATTGGGCTGATAGTTGAGTTTTGGCAGGACAAAGTTGCTAGTCTCCTCGATGTCCCGATAAGCTCTCCATGGGTTGGTGTTAAGTGATTCATCAGGTTGATAGTCAAATGTCAATAATACTTAGAGACAAGTCTCCTCAAAATCCTGATAGACGCTTGGCTTACCGCTAAGTATGTTCAAATTTTGCATTGGTGATAAAGCTTCATCGACGAGACAAGTGAACGTCAACATGATTGAATAAGAAGTCTCTTCGACATACCAATGAATTACAAGAAGTGATTCATTGTAGAGACATGTTAATATCAGAGGGAGTCACTTGGAAATCCCTTTGACATCCCGATGGAAGGTTGGGTCTCTTTGTTAGAGGGAATGATAAATTTTGTCAGGACGTTGGTAATGGTCCCTTCGATATGCCGATAAGGTGGGACCAAATGACAAGAAGGATAATGTTAGCTATATGATGGTGACATGGATGACATGTAGGTGGTGGGGACCACTCGATCAAGGCTACAAGGTTTGTTGGTGAGACCTTATATCAGTGGGAGGTGTTACAACGTCCCTTCGACGTCTCGATAGGATGGAGCAATATGCATATCGAAGTGATAGTGATATTTTAGAGAGACAAGGTTTGAAGTCTCTTTGATGTTCTGATATGAATTCAACGGGGAAAAAGGTAATATCGATTATGTCATTTGTGATCGTTTGTCTATTATGAAAGTTGGAACGATGGTTTCCTAGAATGCCTGAGATGTATGTACGAATACCATAGTACATTGAAAGAGTGAAAAGAGGTTGAGTTTCAAAGATATTATGTTGTCAGACTTTCTCTAGATGGAACAAGATGTAAATATTTGTGTAAAGGCTTAGAGCATGTATTGCATTGTAACTGTTTATTTTGTTGTTGAATGATATAATGGATCTATGCTTTTGGAGTGTGGGTTTTTTTTACCCAAATGGGTTTTCCCCATGTAAATATTTTTATTCAAGTCTTGTGTTCCATCTTTCATATTTAATGATTTTGTTTATTGATTCTATTTAATACGTGTTATTGAAACTGATTGATCTTGAAAGATCTAAAATTGCATAAAATTTCCTCTAAGGATTAATGGTGGGGAATGAACTATGTCTAATTCTACTTTATGGCATAGTAGTACATGTTTTTGAGGATTTATGAAGAAATGAATGTTAGCAGAGACACTTATTGATCTCAAATGCTCTTTTTGAGATGAACCAATTTTCCCATCAATAAACTAATGGCTAAAAGGTCTTAAAGGCTTCTAAATAAACAAGTTTGTAGTGGAGGATCGGTGAACATTTAGCTCAATCAGTATGCCTGGGTCAAGAGGGGTCTCCTGTCTTCTCATCACCTATACATGTCTCAACGGAGTAAGGGTCATGCGGCTTGGCTTGAAGGATGTTGGTCAGACCTTTGGGTACAACTTTCATTCTTCCCCTTTATATACCCCACTCGAAAAGATGGTTGAGGTCAACCTTGAGGTATTAATCCCCATGCAGGCCCCATACTTGAAGTAAATAGAAATGGTGATATTTCTGATCCCCAAGATCATTCTTAGGAGTCATGAGGGGAGAGTATATGTAGACAGTCACATCTCAGGTGTACAAACATATTTCAAGTTAAAGGTGTTTCTGATTTCCAAGATCACACAAAGCGCAAGGAAAGAGCATACACACTCATTAACCTACCAAAAACATAAACTAATTCATTTTAGATGCACCAAAGTAAAGATGAGATTTATATTATTCAATTTTAGGTACACCAAATATAAATGAGAGTTGCATTGCCCAATTTTAAGGCCAAATCTATGTGTGCAAGTTGTTTGTTCTTTTTAGGTACACCGAATGAAAATAAAAGTTGTATTATTTAATTTTAAGTGTGCCAAATAAAATGTGAAGTAAATTTTAGGTACAACAAAACAAAGTGTGAAGTTGATTGTTAAATTTTAAATGCACCAAATGAAATGTGAAGTAAATTTTAGGTACACCAAAATCAAA
The DNA here is from genome assembly GCA_007115665.2 of Sequoiadendron giganteum. Taxonomy (NCBI): domain Eukaryota; kingdom Viridiplantae; phylum Streptophyta; class Pinopsida; order Cupressales; family Cupressaceae; genus Sequoiadendron; species Sequoiadendron giganteum. The sequence goes on along the minus strand of CM021107.1, from coordinate 326,662,384 downwards.
CATGAGTCCTAGACTAATAAAAAACCTACACCACAAATATGTTAGTAGTCTTGCACTTAGTCTTCTTCCATCAATTGCCACATGTTGCAAAAGGTTAGATCAAACATACAAGATCATAAAATAGAGAAATGGTTAGGTTTAGGTAGATGAAAATAATCAAATTGATAAAATGTAAACCCTATCTAAACAAAAGCGTCACCCTTCTACATAGTCAAATGTCTCGATCCTCTACAAACGTGTCACCTTTCGAACATAAGCACCGATATTTCTCTACAAGTAGACAAAAAATAGTTAAAGTAAAATCACTAAATTATTAAAAATGCACCAATCTTTGAATAATCAGAAGCATCACCCTTGAGCAGATGTGTCGACGTTTGACATAAGCATCAAAATTCCTGCAAACATAGACAAAATAGTATATCAATCAGAAGTGTTGGGATTTATAAAAGTGTCGTTAAATCTCTACATAGGTGTTAATTTTTCTTACATTGCCTCAAAAAAGAGAGTCAAACTTCTTCAAATTTGTGTCTGTAACTTGTAGGAAAATAAAAGTTTCACAAAAAATATTATATCTGAGGTGTGGATCCCACCGAGCATGCCAAAATGTCGTAGGGGATATATGAGTGATCAAATGAAAGCATAATTCAAGCAATTAGAGTCTAAAAAAACCAAGTACTTATAAGATTTAGATCATACAAACACATACTCAATGAAATTAATTTTCTAAAGCTTAAAAGATTTAATCTAAAGAAATGAAATGTAAATTCAAAGCAATAAATCAAATAGACAATGCAAACCTTCAATCCTCTTGTTGATTGATACAAATTGTGATGTGGATTGCTCAAATTGTGCATAATCCATGATTGCAAAAGCTTGATAGAGGTGATTCACAAAATAGGTTTTGTCAAATGCTCAATATTGGCTCAAAAATTCAAGAGAGTGTCTATGCTTTCGAGGATTGTGAATAAATTTCATGTTTGGAAAGACTTTGTTTTATAGATTTTAGGAATTATGATCAACGGTCAAGATTGAAAATGAAGATATAGATGAGAGTAAATCAAGGAGATGAGGGAAGATCAAGGGATGAGAATTCATGAGAGCCCAAAATATCCCTATTTTCATGGAAAAATGGTTGAGGATATTTTGAATTGGAGGGAAGAAGATATTTGAATTTGAATTAGGAATATTCTCTTTTTGAAAAAGGAATATTCTTTGTGCAAGTTGGAGGGTTGGAGGAAGATTAGGGAATTATAAATAATTATGAAAATTATTTAATTGTGAGGATGAGAGGATGTTGATTTTAATTAAATAATTAAAGATTAATTTTGAAATTATTTAATCAAAAGGGTGAATTAGTGAGAAAATGATGAATTAATTAAATAACCTTAATTATTCAATTAATAGAAGAATAAAGTGAATTTAATCAAATAATTGGAAATTATTTAATTAAATGGAGGAATTAGGTGATAATGAAGGAAATGATGTTAGTAAGGTGAAATCGAGATATGTGATATGCTTAGGATAATTTAGGTATCTACAAAAACATCAAAGACACATAGAATCAACATGATCACAAAAAGGTGAGGTCTCACAAGTTTCATGTTATTTGTGGCTCTTGACAAGATCACAAATTGATAAAATTGTTGAAGGTATACAATCCTTTTATGGGTAAATTGATTTTGTTAGATAATTTATGTTAAATTTTATAAAAAAAATAATAATCCAAAATATCGAATAAAACACAAAATATTTCTCAGGATGGTGAGCTAGTCAAGAGGCATTTCAAAAAATTAAGGAGGCAATTAAGAAATCTCTCATTTTGGGTCACCAAAATTCTCTAAACCTTTTCAGTTGTTTTTATTTATTCTCTTCATATAGTAGCTATTATTTTGTTACAAAAGAACCAAGATGGATATGAACAACCTATCTCCTTTTTAGTAAATTATTCTAGGGTACTAAATTGAATTATGACACTATGGAGAAGTACGAACCACCTTAGCCAAGCCCATTAAATTTTTTATAACTTATTGGGTTCATGCAAGGGTAGTTGCATGTGTACCACATGTAGTGAAGGTCATTTTTATCCAACAAGAAATGATTGGAAGAAGATGTAGGTGGATCAACAAGATCCAAGAATTTAATATTGATATCTAGTTAACCAAATTGGTTTGATGATAAGGTTTAGCTAGGTTGATGGCATAATAAAACATGGAGAGAGCTCAAATAAATTAGGTTGGTGTTGAATACGATTAGGAGAAATAGTGTAGACTATAGTAATGCCCTTGATACATGGAATTTATTTATTATTTACACTACATGAAGTGTCCAAAATAAATGGTAGAAAATTAGAGAACCCTAAAATTGCATACACAAAAATACACTCTAATTCATGAAAAATTGATGTGGAGGAATATGGATGGTGTCCTTTTGAGATGCCTAAATGAAGATGAAGTTGGAAAAGTGTTATCTGATTTGCATAATGGTATATGTGGTGGGAATTAGATGGCTAACACTATAGCCCACAAAATCCTCAAAGTTGGCTATTGGTGGCCACCCTTGTTTGTTGATATACACAATTTGGTAGGAAAGTGTGATGCTTGTTAGTGTTTCATAAGAAATATTAAGGGATATGGAGCCTTAAATTTAAGGCCCTTGACAATAGAAGCCACTTTTCAATAGTGGTATATTGACTTCATCAGAGAGATTATTGAGAAGCCTAGTGGAGTCTTCAAGTGGATTCTTGTAGCTATAAATTATTTTATAAAATGGGTGGAAGGAATTTTTACAAAGAGAGATACAAGTACAATAGTAATAGATTGCATTCTTAATAACATTATAACAAGGTTTGGTGTTCCAAAAAAGATTATGGATGATAATGAAATGTGTTTTAGATAAGTTAAATTTAATAAATTTTTCTTTGAGAATGGAATCATTATATATTATTCATCCCCATATCATCCATAGGGGAATGAACGCACTAAGTCAACCCAAAAAATCTTGAGGAAGATTATCAAAAGTTTGATGGGAAAAAATTAAAAAGGAATAGGACTCCAAATTGGATTGGTTGTATGGAATGATAGAGTGACACAAAAAAAGTCTACTAGTAGATCACCCTTTGAATTGATGTATGGGGTTGATGCTAGGTTGCCATAAATAATTTATCACCCATTTATAAGCTTATACAAGAATCCAATGAAGATTTAAATAATGCAATGAACTATGGAATAAACCAATTGATTGAACTCAATGATAACAAAATAAAGGCTCAAGAAATCAACATAAAGAAGTAGTAGCATGCGATTTAATAATTATTTGTAAAAGGGCCAGTGCTATAAATTTTAGAGACTTGGTCTTAATAAGAAATTCTAGAGCACAAGAAAAAGGAAAATATGAAAAGTTTGATTCCATGTGGGTGGTTCCATACATCATAGAGAATTTATATGGCGAAGATCCATTTTTCATCAAGAGCTTGAATGATGAGTTTCAAGAAATACCATCATGGACAATACTTGAAACATTATTTTTCGTAGGCTTTAACATATTTTTATTTCCAAGCATGAAAATTTCTATGATTATGGAGTAGGATTAGTTTATGTTGTTCATTTGACTCTTGTAAGAATCAATACATAACATATATTTTTGTGTCATACATGAGGCAAATGGGTATGCTAGTGAATAATAATATTTTGGGTTAAAATGAAGCCCTTGTTTTATGTAAATTGTATGCATGTTGTTGAACCTAGATTGTAAGTAAGTGCTTGGTTGAAACCTTTTCCAGTTAGCTCTTGAATCAAGGTTTTTATTCCTTGTTTCGAGGCTAGCATGTTATAAGCTTATTCAACCCAGGTCTACCCTTGTTTTGGTTTTTGTGACCTCATTTCCACCTTTTGAGGTTCCTTACAAGTTATCCATTCTATTGTGTTTGATTTTTTTCCTTTTTGTGTTTATGTCATTTTGGGATGTATAATAAAGTAGGTGTCACTCTCATTCTAAGCCTTGTGTCTATGAGAAAACATGAGCATAGACTAGAATCACATCTCTACCTCCAAGGAAACTCTATCCTATTGTATGTGTTTCGTGGTAACTTTTCATACAACATGGTTAAGTTTTTTTCTTGTGTTGTCATGCTTGTGTAGTGAAATTATGTAACCTAATAGTCATTGTGGTTTTTCACAACATCTCAAGTGCATAGGCATGTAATGTGAATTTTTGATGTTGCATTTATATTATGAAAAAATGTTCATTTGTGTTTTGATGGTTAATGTGTTGGGTGAAAGATGGGGGTATTACCTACAATCTATAATGGTGTTTGTGCATGTTTTTGGTTATAATTAAAGATATAATGAAAAAAAAAGTGGAAGATAAAAATTAAATGCAATGGAAATAACTCTTTACCTTTTTCTCTAAGTCCACATGAATTGAGCTTGAAGACAAACTCCCAAGGTTGAGAGATCTCACAAGAATTCTCTCAACTCCTCTTAATTTTCTTTAGATGGTGTTGATGAATAACAAATGAATGTAGGTTGATTAAAGATCCAACAACATGACCAAAGGATGATATGGAATTGTTGAAAATAGTTTGGAGAGGATTTGATTTACATATTTCTTGGATGGAGGATGAATAGTTGAGATTTGATGTAAAGATCAAGGGATAGGAATAGTTGAGAGAATAGAGTTGATGAGAGGATGCTAAGCGTCATAATTAGATTGATGCACTTCATAAGTATGAGGATCAAAGGTAAATGAAGGGCTAGGATTGGTTTGAACAAATATAAGGGTTGAGAATGAGTCCTTTCATATGTGTGAGGACACATAGGGAAGAGTGGATGGAGACATGTGACTCCTCACATGTGTGAAAACGCACATAGGGAATATAAACTTGATTTTTTTTTATCACATATGTGAGAACACATAGTGATAGTGGAAAGGGAAATGTGACTCCTCACATATGTGTGATTCTCATGTGGTAAATAAAAGATTAAGATTATCTAGAAATAATAGATGAATACAATTTTATAATAAATTTTTAGGGATAAGTGGGATTAGATGTGATTAACTAAATTAATCACACAATAAAATATATAAGGATTAGTTAGTTAATTAATTGATTTTAATGCATTGACATGGAAAATAGGAGAATTAATTAAATGATATGTATTTATTTAATTCTTATGAGATTGGAATGTAAATATTGGACTTAATTTAATAAATGTAGTACACAATAACAATAAATGATGAAATAAATAAATAAATAATATTTATTTAATTAATGGAGAAGACTAGGATAAAGTCTAGTGTGGTTGGGTATGGACAAATTTATGTTTTGCCTTTGATTCTAATAAATGATATAAAAGTTTTTAGAATCAATATTCTAGGTCACATTATGATCCATCATCTTATATAGAATCAAAGACAAATCATAAACACATATATCATTTAAAACAATTAAATTCTAAAACTAGATCATAATTATTCATTTTCATTCCTAAAATTAAATAGATTTATCACATTTAATTTCTTAACCTTAACATTGATAGTTATTTATTTAGAATAATTTATACTCATCTATTTATTAAGGCAAGAGGCTTCCTACAGTGACAGCCAAAGACTTGTGTAAATAAAAACTCTTCACGTAAAAATTGACGGGCACACGATAATTGAATGCATGAAAATTTTGCATGCATTTGAAACAGTTGCATCAAATGCTAGTCACATCAGTTTTGCATGGAGAATGAAACATTTTTGCATGCATTTGCATGGCAACCATTACAAATGATTGTGACAGGAAGTAATAAATACATAGAATTATATATGATATTGGATATTAGAAATAAACGTTTTCATCTTCTCTGCAAGATATCTTGCCATGAATAGTGCTTCCCTGCAGAACAAAGCTTCTTATATAATCTGCCTTCCTCTCATCATGCCCATAAATTTCTTCACTATAAACCCTTTCGAGTCCATGCATGCACAACCTACCATTAGCGGATGCAATTCCAATTTGGTTTTCATCTTCTCTAGACATCAAATTCCCAAAGTTTTCTTGAGATTCATCATCCCAAGCCCTTAGATACTCCTCCTCCCAATTCCTCTTTGCAAACACATTATTAAAAAATAGATCTTTAGCAATAGGGATTTCCCCAAAGATCAAAACAGACAAATTTTAACCAAAAAATACCATTGTTATATAAATCAGCCACTAGAAGACCTAAACTCAATCTCAGATCAACCTCTTTAAATTGGTTGCTACCATCGGCATGATTTGAATCTGAATATGGCGAGAGGTGTGCAATATAATCATGCGTATTCATTCTTAGAGATCGATTACCAATGAAAATATTAGAAGAAGAGAAAAGTGATAATTTATTCGTGATGGTAGGGCTAATTTTGTGTGTTTAAATTGGTTTTATTTTAGAATAGTACAAATTTCAATACCATTCGATTCTTTTTCTCCTTGAATCACCATGATTTAAATTATTTGCTTCCCGTATTTTAGAAGTTAATTTTTGCAGAAATAGGAGTTTCATCATTATAATGAAGTTTATGCATTTTGATTAAAGAACAAAAATGGTAATTTAATCATTGAGTTCTCTTGCTCCTCTAACAAAAAAAAGCATATTTCTTTATTTTAGCTGCATTTTTTATTATGATTGTTGGAGAATTTTCAATAATTTGTATTATGTGTAAGGGGTCTTTCCATGACATTGTTTTTTGGATCTATTTTAATTTAATGATTTAATGATTTTTTATTTTTTGGTTTTGAAAATATTAATGCTTATTTCATTGATTATTTAATTTAAATTTAAAGTTCAATACAATTCAATAGAACTAAAAAATCTAGAAAAAGAGATTTATTTCCTTCCCAACCTATTAAAAAGATATATAAATCAAGAACTTTTGTATTTCAAAATAATTTATGATTTTTTTGAAATTAGAATGTAGGTTTAATTTTAGAATGACATGCAAAAAAGAAAAAAAATAGAAAGGTTTCTTTTAAATTTAAATATTTCTTTTTAAATTGATTCTAAAACTACAATTAGTAATTGCTAAATTATTTTAAAATGAATATGTAATTTTATTTATTTCATTTGTATGAGATAATTGCTATAATTTAATAATTTTTTTAATCATTGGCTAATTAATATTTTATGAATTTAAAAAATTATCTTAATTTATTTTTATAATAAAATTTAAGTTTTGAAAATATTGTGGTGATTTGATTATTTATTTACTTCATGATTAATCATATTTTAAAAACAATATAATCTAATTGAATCTACATAATTTAATTTTAGAATGAGATTTTAGCTTTGAAAATATTGCCATGATGTGATTGTTTATTTATTATATGATTAATTATTTAGAAAATGAAATGATTTGGGTGCAAAAATAAATAATATAATCTTTAAAAATATTGTGTTGATTTGATTAATTATTTCTTACATGGTTAATAATTCTAATCCTAATTATATTTGATTTCACATAGAAATAAAATTATAAATTAAATAAATAACTTATATTAAGCTGATAGGTATTTTATAATAATATTAAAGAATCATATTTTTATGATATACATCAAAATTTATAAGTGATAAATTATTTCCATAAAATAATTCCTTTTATTCTAACCCAAACTCTAACCCTATCATTAACTCTAATTTTAAAACAAATACTAATTCCAACCCTACCCCTAACTCTAATTGTAACTTTAACTCTAGCCCTAACCTTAACATTAACACTAATTTGAACCCTGACCCTAATTCTAACTTTAACCCTAATCTTAACTCTTTTTTAAACTAGCACTAATTATAACCCTAACCCTAAAACTAAGAGTAATTGTAACTCTTACTCTAAATCTAATGCTATTTCTAACCCTAACCCTACCCCTAATTGTAATTGTAAATCTAACCCTAAACCTAACCCTAACCTTAACAATAATCCTAATATTAGCACATTTATTCTAATGCTAACCCTAACTCTAATTCTAACTTTAATGCTAGCCCTAACCCTAACCCTATTTCTAAAAGTAACACAAATTAAATTAACCGTATCCATAACTCTAACCCTAAAACTAACACTAATTCTAACTCTAACTCTAACCCTAACATAACCACATAAGTCTATATAAAGTTTTAACAATATTAGTAATTCTAATCAAGGTTACAATTATAGTTAAGGATAGGGTTGGTGTTACAATTGAAGATAGAGTTCAATTAGGGCTAGGGTTCAATTAGGATTATAGTCTAATTAGTCTTAGGATTTAATTATGGTTAGGTTTCAATTAGGATTATGACTAGCATATATATTATTTATTAATAATATTTATAAAAAAGCTGAGAGATGTCCATCTTGAGGTGCCTATGCACTTAAAAAATAGGCACCTTGAGAAGAATATCTCTCGGCTTTTTAATAAATATTATTAATAAATATTATATAGTTATGCTGAAATAGATTTGCAGTCATCAATGCTTAGTCAAAGTATATAGTTACAGTCTTCTCATTTCTAGTTGTTGTGTTTATGTGTTTTGTGGCATCAGATAAACTAGCGTGGTGAATGGAAGTGCAACCACATTCAATGAATCTAAACTCCATAGTTGTTCATAAAGCTACAATTTGTTTCATGGAAGTTAGTTTGATTGGTCTTATAATAGCATGTTTCTTGATGGTAACCAATTGTTGAGGGTTTTGTTATCATTTTGTAATAGTTGTTGATAAGGTGGGGACAAAATCATTTTTTAATTATGATTTAAGATGCCAATGCTTACTTAAGAATTCATTTTAACTATTGGATACTTTTGAAATAGATCTACTATAAAATTTCAAAAAAATATTAGCAACCACAATTGGAAGGTGTAAAGTTAAATTCCACAACCTTCGCCAGTATGGAATACACTGATTGCAAGTTACATTCAATCTGGGTTTGTTGAATGGGTGTTGGAAGCTTTTGAGTAAATGCATTAGTAGATGTAAATGTAAATTCCATGGCCCTTGCAACTCCTTTGGTTAACGTTATCATAAAATGCATAAGCATATAAACAAGGTATGTAACTATTTGAACACCCCAATGAGATCAAATTAATTGGGAACAATTAGGATTTTTTGAATATTCATCAAGATGATCTGCATGGACTGATAATAACTAAATAATGACCGGAAGAAGATAATGAATGCATCAGCAACAAAATGCATCTTTCAGTCTACTAACTAGGTGTGACAATCACTAAATGCTATATCATGATTCAATATTATGAATAAGGTGATGATTTGAAGTCTATCAAATTATGTAATAATGTTGGCATATCTACATGGTTCATTAATAGGGTATACACATTCATCTTAAACTTAACAGATGCATGCGATAAGCGAAAGTTTAGACAAGATACCCGACTCGTTAGGCAAGATGCCTCAAGAAATGTGGCCACACAGGGCAAGATACACGAATGCATGAAGGACGGTTTTAGAAACTTTCTTGCAAGTTTGGATTGCAATTGAAAAGCAAAAAAAAGAAAGGCAAGAACTTTGGAATAGGTTATAATCACCCGAAAAAAGTACAAAAAATTATAAATACAGACATATATGAGTGAATATTCATATTCGAGCAAAACGAAAGTCATGCATAAGGATTTCCCTATTAGAGATGACAACAATGAATAAAAAGAAAGATTGCAAGGACATGACGTGAGGGCTGCTTGGTTGAAGCCTCTAGGAAATGAAACGAGCTAGAAGACAACACACCATTGTTGTAGGTTAAGATCAAAATGGACTTGTTGAATAGGCCTTCGAAATTTTTGAATACAAACTTAAAGGTTTGAGCTCATCCATCATCATAATGGAAAATGATTTTTAGTTAGATGTTATAGTTGGAAATAAAGATAACACATTAATTATTCGACAAAATGCCCCCAAAAAATGGTCCTATTAATGTGTAGCCCAAATTCTAGACAAGAATCCTCAAAGATATGTGGTCTCATGAAATAAAATGATAGCTGCACTTGCAATTTTGCAATGATAGCTACATGTTAGGTTGGATTAATTTTTTCTATGGACATTTTTTGCCATTTAATCGAAAGTAAACACAAATTATACATTATTAAATTATAGTATATTAAATAATATTTATATAAAGTGTTAAATATTAAATAATGATAAAAACAATATTTAAATTATACTTATGTTTTTTAGTAGTTTCTTAAACAACTTTATTATTTTCAATTTCATAATTATTAATTTTAACTCTAATCTTAAGAATTCTAACCTCATGTCTCCATGTGGCTGCTTAGCTTATTTTGGCTAGCAGTCACTGCTTAACTTATTTAGGAGTTATTTGTGGAGCTGATGGCCCCATGAATGCTTAATTTTTTTGCTTATTTTTTAGCAGCCAGTTTAAATTTGTATTAACAATATTAATAATAATTTGTATAAAAAAAAAAATAGAAAAAGAAAAAAGAAAGTAAATCTTAAAAAAGAGGGAAATAAATTTGTGGAGCCACGTGGATTTTTAACAATATGCAGTTGCTGCTTATTTCCAGCCCATTTTCAATTCCTAAACAGGAGTGCTCCATTAAAATAGGAAAAAATTCCAAATTATCCTTTCCCAACATAAAATTTATGCATGGGAACACTCCCGCTGCTTAAAGTTAAGCAAAAAATGGAGTTAAGCAGCCGCATGGGGACATGAGGTAACCCTAGCCGTGATTTTATACCTTAACCATAACCATATTTGTAATCTTAATTTCTTTCTTGAGGTGCCTATTTTAAATTAAATTTGCATCATATAAATGTGATAGGCGTCTCCAGGAGGATATCTCTCGACTTATTTTACATAGATTTTTCTAAATATAGGTATGCTAGTTTCTTTTCAATATTAGCACTTTCCATCTCTCATAAGTTCTCACAATGTATAAGAAATATACTTTAAACTTTCATAAAAGAAATACAAATGTTTAAGATGTATTTATCATAAAGAAAATAAAATAGCTCAAGAATTTACATTTTAAATTTTGATAATTTGTAAAAATAATTCTTAATATGATAAGATTTTTGAATTATAGTTGCTTTAAGATCATACTCTATAATCCATATTCAAAATGATATACTATGAAGGAGAGAGAATGATAGAAACATTGATGTAAATTTTTTTTCACGCAGTTATGATCACATTGATGTTATGAAACGTGGGAACGTCATATTGTTAATTAAGAAATGTCCCTTTCATGTGACGAAGTCTTCTTAAATTACTTAAATACGTCTATACGGTCATCAAATTAAGGCTTGGATTTTAAACGCATTGTCGGAGGTATCATCCTTGCTGGTACAGATGGGGCATGTTTGTAAGCGGAGAGAGAAATAACTAGCGGCTTATTCTCTCTAACACCACGTGGCCAAGTGAGCTGGAATCCACGATCGCAATAACAGCAAAAGAATAAAATAGTTTTGTTTAGTGACCGTTGGGTCTGCGTTTCAAACGTTCACCTCCCTCTCTGCAACTCGATCAATAAATATACACCCGGGTCCCCCATACAATTTAGGGTTTGTGAACAAGGAAGATCTCTCTGAGTAGCCTATGTTTTCACAAGTTTAGGATCACGAACATTCCATTTGTTTGTCCCTCTTACATTGCCTCTGATACCGAGCAAAATCTGTACCTAGATTTAAGGTGGGTGTTTGAGAATTTGTTAAGGAATGGAAAACTTGCCTTGTGGAGAGGATGTGTCCCCCGTTTTGGAGAAGAGGGAAGAAACACCACAGAAGACAATGGCGGAAGCAGAAAATGTCTTAACAGAGAAGAATGCAGGGCATCAGAACATAGTGGCCAGAAGGAATAATAAGGACGACAGCAACAAGGTTACTCCTCCTAATGTCAAAGTACCTCCAAAGAAACTATTTGGCTTTCCTGAGAGGTGAGAGAAATTGCTTTTCTGCTTAACATAAATATTTTAAAAACAAATTTGGATTGCGTTCAATGTTACTTTTGCATCAGGTTTTCGATCTTACCCCTATGCTCTGAATTTGCAGGTACAGAAGCCCAACAGATTCCATCATGTCCCCAACAACCAGAGGCCTGCTCGCCAGAAACAGAAAATCTGTGAGACCTGTTGAACTCCCAACTTATCTTCCTCGCAAGGTGTGTTTGAGAATACCCAATGCAATTATTCTAAGCTTTGCAACTTAATTTTGTTCTTTGTTGGAAGCCCTTTTACTCTGAAATACCCAATAAGTTTCCTCGTTTTTACTGTCATTTTCCATTTTCATCTGAAATACTACCCAGTAAGCATTTCCTGATTTTTGCAATTTCATTTTTCGTGCAGTCTGGTTGACACCACTGTACCCTCTGCCAGACCAGCAACCAAGTGAAGGACACTAGTGCTACTCAACATCTTTATATTTCAAATCCAGGTGTCTTAACAGTGGAAAGGATCTTCCAATTTTTTATTATAACTGGAATTATTCAATCTCCAGGAGTTTCAATTTAATTTCATCTTCTTTCTGTAAAGTTGCATCTTTTGGAGGAATATCATTTTTGGGTTCAATTAGGCCTTGGATTTTGGGAGGATATGAAATAGAGTGGAGAGAACCGGAAGGCTAAACATGTATGCCATGTATTGTTTCCGCCTGCTTTATTTAATAAAACAATGCCTCTGTTTATTTGAGAGCATCGTACAAGAGGAATTTGTATGTTTTTCACACACAGACTGTGCTTAAAGCTTGTTTTACATCTTTTTCCAAGAGGTGAAGGTAAGAGCAAGAGTTAAATGGTGTTCAGAAGACATTAATAATAATAACATAATGGAATCCACTTCTGAAAATGGTAATACGAATAGTATAACAACATGGAATCACTTCTGAAAATGTGCAATGGTGGAAGGTCTATCTGTGGCTCCCGAAACTTGAGAACCTCTGTTCCAGAAGTGATTGTAAGAATCTGCTTCCTATTAACAACAATAGCAAAAACCTACTCCCCACAGATGGTTTGTATCCCTGAATTTTCTATAGGTAAAAACCAAAAAATGTAGATACATTATTTGTCTCTGTAGCATGAGTAATCAATGCTGCACACAGTAATAGGTCTCTGAGAATCTAGCAGAGGTGCTTACATGCCCATGATATGGTTACAACTTACGAATTCTGACTGATACATAGTTTAAGGTTTAGTGAAGTCCAAGGACATGGACATGGGAGGCTTATCACAGATATAGAAGTAACATCTTTCATTGACAGTGTAGGCTTCTCAATCTCAAAAGTGCCTTGTTATATGATCATTTCTTCTTTCAAATCAGTTTCAAGTCTATCGGAGGCCAGGGAAGGGGGAGGGGGTGGTGTTGAATAATTTTCAGCAGTTTTTATAATTATGCGGTTCTATGAATTTTGTGTGCTAGGCAAACATAGATTTCAAGTTTGTGGTCCAACGAGAGTTTTTGGAGTAATAAAGAATGTTAAAAAATATTAAAAATAGAAAAATTATTCCTAAACATATTCTGGTTATTTTTCATGTCAATGGGCATGAAGTTTGGTGTAGCAGCACATCATCACTGAAATAGAGACAGAGGGTTACAAAAACATCTAAATCGCAAACGGCTTTAAAATTAAAACTTCAGTTCCATATGATATTGTTTTATCTGAGGCACACACCTTCTCATGGATGCATTAAATTTGATCCAAATGTTAAAGTTACTTAAAAGAGAAAAAGTTAGAAAGAAGAACACCCGGTAGATGAGGAAAATACAAGAGTGTTTAAGCACCAATAGCCATCAATATGGAAATCAAAATATATGTGACAAAGAAAGTCAGAGCAATCATTATGTGGTTAAAACGAGTAATTACTATATGTCAAACAATTCAATTTTATATGTGACCACAAGCAAAAGGATTATTATGTATAGGAGTGAAAATAAAATAGAGAGTGAAAATGTTAATAATTCAGTTAAGAGTCGGTCCGCATTAGCTTAGGGTTAGAAGAGTGAGAAGATAGAATATGTTGCTTTTGTACTTTAGAGATAATGAAAACAAAATGACACTACATCATAGAATAATTAGCTTACAAAAGCTTCCCAATCAATTACAATATTTTTAATGTTCACTCCTTTACCACTTTGTTTGAAGAGGAAAGGCTAATAAAAGCAACAAACTATTTGAAGCAGAAGAAGATTCGAGATAAAAAAAGAAATATAGATGCCAATCAAAGAATTTGGGTAGCTCATCATTAGTTATAGCTTATTTATGTGTATTGTATTGTAGTTTTTTATCCTAAGATTCGATTCATTGACTTATTTAAAAACTTTCATTCGTTCATTTATGAGGAGGAATCTATAAATTCATAGATGAATGACATGATGACAAAATCTCTTAAATTGAAAAAATTTCCAACTCCACACCACAAACATCATATTGAAATTTAAAAAGTGAAAGCTCTTATTTTTCCAAAGACAAATTCTAATTTATCCTATAACAAATATTTTTCTAGAACCCCTGCTCCATTATCATTAAACAAGATACATGAAGCGAGTGCCATGGTGTCATTTCCTTATTTCCTAACATTGTTGTCCCCACACACATTCATCGACTTAAACTGCAGCTACAAACCATAACATTTTTTTTCAGTCACTTCATAGATTGACACAACAACCATCACATAACATTTTAGTAGCGGTCGTGGCTAAACATCTAATAATCCTACCAATAAATACATGATGTGCGAGAAAATGTTCTAAATAAAATAAAATTTGAATCTAAGGATGGTTGTCTATAGAATCTTTTTAGAGGTTGGTCTAGATTTCTTAATGGGTTGTCTATGAGAGAACTGCGTCTCTAACATTGGTCCTGTTGCTCTGCCCTAAATTTAACCCTCCAAAATTATCTTACCATCAGTTCTTCATCTGCCCATTCACTCATGTTTTCATGATATTCGTATGTAAAAACTCATGTTGTCAAATTTGTCAAACACCAAATTCTTAATCTCTATTAGACAGAGAAATTTGTCAATACCCACATTCAAAAATTTCAGTGGGTAAAAATAATTATCCATCAATATTTTGAGTAATATGATTTTTGACACAAAAATACACACAGTTGAATCCAAAAGCTAAGCCTCTAACTACATGGACTGTGCAAAACTCATACCAACTAAATTAAAGAAGTTAAATTCATAATAATATTTAAAAGTGTAATTGGAGAGTTGTTAGGCACATATATAAATAGTCTTGTTGATCAAATGTTGCACAAAGACATGACTATTTAATAAAGACCTGATAGTTTAAAGTTCATCTAAATGAGTTAGTATGCTGCTTTTAGTTAAAATTGTGTGTAGTTTTTATATCATTCTACTACTTGATGCAAAAACTCTTCATAGTTTATAAAAAAACATACTTAAGACTATTTATATATGTGTTTATTGACCTAATTACTAGTTTACAACAATCTCATGAATACGCTCGTTTAAGAGATTTTGATAAATATATTTAAAATAAATGACTTCGAATGTACCATAGTTTATAAAAAAGGACAAGTTTTTACAAAAAAACATCAAGAATGGATATAGTAAGTATTAACCACAAGTATATTAATTTTATTAATTTCCTACAAAGGAACGCATCTTTACTCATATACCATTGTATTGCTTCAATATCTTGTGTATAATACAAACATATTGAAAAAAAATGTTGACCAAGTCATAAAAACAATCACAGTGTGTATTATAGCAACATGAAAACATATAAATATCATTATATACCTTGTAGGTCTGTCATATTAACAAATTATATTATAGTTAGGTGTATGAACATATTTTACTAATATTTTTTTTACATGGCTATGACTAAATGCACACAATTAAAGAGCAATTTAATTTCAAGTTTGCATTAAGTTAATAGCATAATTTTGATTCACTACAACTCATCACATACAAAACATGGTGTATTGGATATTCGATCTAAGTGTCAACTTAGAGATAAGGATTGCAAATGATGCTCTTCATTTTTGTTGTTATTGTTAGCACAACTTGCATTTTGTCTTTTAGAGCATTGCTCAAATGAGTTGTGACATGATATTCTCAATAAGATGAGAGATTTAACTTGAAAGATAATAGTGCAAGTCAAACCTATCCTCTTTATATCAATCAAAACTGTCTTTTCAGGAGATGACTGGAGGTGAATTGCTTGAAATTTCAACATATCCTACTATCGTCCACTTATTCTTTAAAAATGGACTCATTAGGTTTTCAAAAGTGACTTCTACCTAACTATTTTCTTGAGGGTAGTAAAAAGAGGATTCAACACAAATTTTTAGCACATCATTGTTCTTGAAATTCACATCATTGTCATTATTAACCTCAAGGATGCCAAATCCACAACATCATTATAAAAATAATAAGTTTTTAACCCATTGAGGTGGGACCTCTATGACATGTCCACTATAGAAATTAAGCTTGGAACTCTTAAGAAAGTAAACCACCTTTTCCATTAACTTTTTATCACATAGTAATGCATGTTAAGGTTTAATGTACATATAAATAATTCAACCATCAAACAAACTTGTACAATTATTTCCATATAATTTTAAAAGAGTTTATGGACCCACTCAACTTTGTGGTCTAACATACTACTCGAACCAATAATTAATCATATTAAGTTAAATTTTCAAGACTAACACCATGAATTTATATATTCCCATTTAAGAAGGGAGAATCAAGCCAAAGGATGTTTGCAAGTTAAAGTAAATAAAATTTCTAGGCTAGAATAAATAACAAATACTTATGGCCAAGAAAATTCATTATTTTTAATGACATTTTAAGAGCATTTATAGACATATCTATTTGAGTATTTTAAGGGCATTTTGATGTCATTTATTTGTGAAAATTCAATGCTCAAGAACCATCAAATTCTATCTTGAATTGAAAGACATGAAGTCATGTGATCCCATATGCACTGAGTTAGTCGAAAAACAATATATAGACACTAGTCTAAAGATATGTAATAGCTAAACAAAAAGAATATTTTGGAATATGAATTTAGGAAGATAGAATGTACTCTAGGGATACTATCTAAGGGCCATGTCCCATATTGTAAATATAAGTATGAAGGAAGATCTATTCACTAGTAAGAGATAGTAATAGAAAGCAATAAAAGATAACATAGTATAGCATAGAAGATTGACAAGAACAAAGGTATAAGGAATGTAATGAATGATTATTGATATTTAATGAATATAAAGAACTTCGAATTCCGATCTCTCTTGTATGTGTATGCTATTTTATTTTGATTTACAATTAATCTTGTATCTAGAATACCTTCTTGTATCATCTCAATATGAACTAATTCGGGGTTACAAACTACAACTAGCAGAGATCTTTTGGGAACAAAACTCCGGTTTGTATCCCTTAGATTTCTTGCTAATATTGGTTCTATTGTCGGGACCCTAGTTATGTTTTTTTGAGGCTTACTAGAAATATTTTCAAATTCTAAAACTTTACTAGACTAAGTCACAAATAATAAATGACAGAACATATCTAAGCAATCAAAATACCATCTTCTTGATGTCTACCCTATGAGAGGGGGTCAGGTGCCAAGGGGATGGGAAATGGAAAGGGGGAAAAGGTCCAGAGAGACCTATGAAAAGATGTGACTATTAATAAAAACTATTGAATAACTACCATGGGACACAATATAAGAGTAATGCAATCCCAAATCTTAAACACCCATGGCTAAAATAGATAAAAGGAATTTACAAAAGATTAAGGAGAAAATTGACTTACAAAGAAAAGAGAAAATGGCTAACCCTAACGAAGAGGAGAAAAGAGATTTAAACAAGTGTCAAAAAGAGAAGAGAGACATAGGAAAAGAATGAAATTAAATACAAAGTCAATGTTAGAGCACACCATTGGGGGTGTTACTTTATGCACCGAAGTGGGTGCTACCATCAAAAGAGGAAAAGTTAGTAGAAAGAAAAAGGAGAAAACATCAAAGAAAATAAGTTTGTTATTAAAAGGATTTGGAAGGCTTTCAAGCAATTTTGAAAAGTTAATCCACAATCAGGAACCCAAAAGATTGCTAATAGAGGAAAGTTGTATCACAAAGGCTCCTACCTTATCAAAACCTTCACTAAACCCTAAAAATATATCAGACTTAGAAAAAAATATAATTAAATTAGATGACATTTTTAAAGAGTTCCTACAAACTCCGAATAAAGTCCTATCAGTGAATGATTATTATTTAGAAAAAGATAATTAACAAAAGCATAAGTAAATTAAGAAAGGAAGAAGAAGAATATAACAAGGAAGAAGAAATCAAGGGTGAAGAGAATAGGCCAATAACTAATTAGATGTCATTTACTAACAAAAAGATGAAAATAATTTATGAAGAGTCATAACCCTCGGATTGGGATTCATCCCCATTAAGGTCTAAAATTAGAAGAGTTGTAGCACAAGAGACAACATTAGAGAGAAGAAAAAAAAGAAGAGAAGCAAGAGAAAAAAGAAGAGAGGAAAGAGCATAACAACCCTTGGAATGAGATATTAGGAGAGGACTATTTTCACATCAAACTTGCAAGAGATAAGGTCAAAGAAAATAAGCCCAAAAATAACATTAAGGAAACTAAATTGGTAAGGAAATTGACATACAAACCTAGGAAGACACAACATCTAGCACAAGGTTCAAACACCATGGATACCATAGTGAAAATCCCTATTTTTGGATTAAATACTACCAAAGCATTAGAACATATATTCCTTCTAGAATATGTATAGGAGAAATTAGGAAAAGATGAAGATAAGAATGTTATTAGATTTTGTAGGGTCACTAAGAAAAGAAGAATTGGAATGGTACATGAAGAATTACCCACAACATAAAGCTACATGGGAGGAAGTACGAAAATTATTCTTAGCCAACTTTGGGACATTGAAAATTCCAACTAAAAGTGTTACCTGGATGAGGAATTTGACACACGGAGAAAAATAATCAATTGAAAATTATGACAAAAAATTTAAAGAAGTATGTAGGAAGTTGGGGTAACCTTTAATAGAGAAACAAAAGATTCAATGGTTAATTTTTGGATTGCATAAGGAAATCAAAGCCAGATTATATGGAAGAGTCTTTGATAAATATACTGGCCTAATCTCTATGACATACTTGATTGAAGCTCAACCATGGAGAAAATTGGAAAAAGATAAATGTTGAAATCCTAGAAGATTTACAGTTGAAGGTTCAAAAGTTGGTCATACAACAGGAAATCAAGGCTAGAAAACCTAGTTGACCTAGAAGAATTTGGTGCAAATATTCTAATAGAGAAGGGCACATTTGAAATGAATGCCCCAAGGGTAGAGCTAAAAAGACATTGGCTACGGTGAAAATAATAAAACCCAACTCTATGTATTGTGCTATTTATCAAAAATGGGATATACATCTAATAGAAGAATGGCTAAAGAAAAGACCTCCAATCTCAAATGGAGGAAACCAATGGAATTATGAGAATCAATTTTGTCACAACCATAATTACACTATTAATGAAAATAGTGATATTAGATACTGAATACCACCTTCGCAGGATAATCATAACTCTTGTGCCATGCAAAAAAATCAACGATCGGGTTATTAGGAAGATAATGTGCAATTTAGCTATACTGGAGGAAGAGGAAGAGGCCGAACTAACATAAGAAGAAATAATGAAAATTTATTTGATTGTGGAAAATGGGTCATTATGCATCCATATTTTGGGAAGAGAAGAAACTGAAATTCTCTTTTTGTGGGCAATATGATCACACAATGTCTCAATGCGAAGTGGCTAGAACATTCTATCAAAACGAGGAGGATAGTCAACCCTCGTAGAGTGATGAGCTACAAAGGTGCAAGAGTAATTTGGAAAATATCACAACAAGGAGTTAGAGGCTGCCATCAAATGGATGTATGGACTTCAGACACTCCTACAAAAGAACACTCTAGAGAAGAGCGAATTGTAGACAATAAGAAGAAAAATGAAATTGAAGGAAAGAAAAAAACACATGTTGTCACTAGGAAAGGTACTGATACTGGTAGACATAAAAAGAAGCAAAAAGTAGAAGACACATATGAAGAATATTATAGTCTGGAAGAAGAAGAAGAATATGAGGAACCAAAATACTTCCAACCTAATAGAAAACAACATGACAAGGTGGTCAAGTAGGCCAAACAAGATATAATGCAACAACAACAAGAAGTAGGTTTCTTTACATAACAAGAAGTGAAAATGCTAAAAGATCTTGCATCCTTGGATAGAAAAAAGGATCTAGTAGGTAAATTAAAGTAATAGGGAAAATAATGGAACAAACAGAAGTAGGTCAATCAATTATCAGAGCAACGAAACTAGAAAAATAGTCCATTATTGATAAATGTACAATGGAATGATCACAAAGTAAAGTATGTTATGGTAGATTTGGCTATTGATCTGAATATAATTCCATCCACCACATGGGAGAAATTAGGAAGACCTAAACTAGTAAAAGCACCAATGAATATAAGTCTTGCTAATGGTTCCAAAATGTAGACCTTGGTAACTTGGAAGAATGTTGAAGTAAATGTCAAAGGGATAAAACAATTGGTTGATTTTGAAGTGGTTAAAATGAAGGATCCATTTAATACCTTCAAGGATTTACTTGGATTAAGATGGTTTGTTAATGTTAATGGTATAGTACAATCCTAGAAAGAGGATATTTTATTTGCAGATGCTACCAGAGTTGTACGTATTCCATTAGGAGAACTAGAAAATGAAGGGGAAGACATCAAAAACCTCTATACTATCTCCAAATTTTTGGATGGAGAAGAGGAAGAAGAAAATCCAAATAATTAAGGAGAACTATAATTGAATAGTGATGATTGTAGCACATATAGTGATGAAGTCCTAGAAGAATGGATATAAAATGAACTGAAGTTAACATCTTGGAGAGTTTATGGATTATGTCGAGTATTCATGGTTTAGAGTCATATCAGAGAAGTGATGGATAGCCCGATAATAGCTAAAATAAGAGACTACTGGGAAGAATAAACTATTAAACGATTGATAGAATATGAGGATTTATTTCCTCATAATTTCACAATGATAAAGGATACTTAAAAATTGAAGCAAGGAAAAGCCTCATGAATTCTAGAGAGTCCTCTTTATATAGAACTAGACTAGACCACATTCGAAAAAATGAAAAAATTACAATCATAAGTATACTAGGAACTATAGATGAAATCCATCACAATCACTACAACTTACAAAGGACAACACACAGTTATATAGATAGAGACCGAAATAACACCGAATATGCAAGGTATCATGAATGTAATAAAAATAGTACAAACCACGTAACCACAAACTAAAATTCTACAAAAGTCATATCATAATGTATTATAGTGTACCATATTATATTTTAGGTGGATAAAATAATATGCTAGGAAAAGTTAGCCATAAAACCTCAATGGGAAAAAAGGCAAGAAATAAATAGAAATGACTCTAGTAATTAATGAGCTCAACCCAAAAATTCTATAAAAGACCCATATCACACCTTTACACTCACTTAAATCTTGTGCTATCACAAAATTCATTCAATCAATCACATTTTAGCTCTTCTACAAATCCTAGATATCCTTTCCTAACTATAATATTCACTCATAATCATGGCCACTCCTACTCCCATTGCCATCATAGAGAAACCACACCCTAACTATAAGAAATTTCCCTATAAAGTGATGGTAGTAGACCTAGAGGGTGCATTCTCAAGAGTGCCCAATGACATAATTTACATGGAGGACATTAGGAAATATATCCATACATCTCTAGCATAAATTGAACACTCAAAGTTTGAAGAGTTGAGGGCAACCCTACTACAACTTGGAACCAGTTCATACCTATCGAACCATGTGTAGATCACAAAAATAAGTTGTATGTATGGAAAGAATTCTTGGATTTCGCTAAGGAGGAGGAATGGATCTATTTGGTGTTCAACAGGTTGCATGATGAATACATACACCTAGAAAAACTCTATCACATCACAAAGGAGGCCATCGAAGTCATTACCAGATTGCTTGCACAAGGCACAATTCTTCCAAAGAAGGGAATCAAGAATGTTGAGGTCACTAAGCTCATTGACACTACTTTTGATAGGATACGTCTTGATACCAACAACATCACCGACCTTGGGGTGAAGTATGCCACAAAGGTGATCACATATAAGGTTTACTATACAAACCAAGAAGGGTATACCACTGTCATTTCCATTCACATCGCATATCAAATGGTCATCCAAGGGAAATACTTTGACCTTTGTGAAGTCCTTAGAGTGGAGCTCCTCAAGAATGCAACTTGAACAAAGACATCAAGATACAATTTTTGATATGGTACTTTGCTCATTTGTCTTACATTCTACTTTATTCAAACCGACTTCCTTAGTTTTCTAGAAATTTATGGAACAAAACCAAACTGGTAGCGACATATATTCAAGATTATGTGAAAGGGTTTCCAACCAAACCAACATATATTCAAGTATTTGGGGGGTATTTCAAATTTTTTTAGAAATAAATTCAGGACCAGTGGAGAGTCTCTCAAAACATGGTACAAAAGTACCTAGACTCTATTGTCTTTTTGGTTAACAAAGACTTCACCATGATAGAGGCAATAGAACCTCAAACTTCGTGGGTCTTACCACTACCCTATGAGATTTTGAATGCAGAAGTAAAGTCCTATGTTAGTCGGTTGTTCAAATTCCTAAATGAACCTAAGAAAAAATGCATCCTATTACAAAAGGATACGTGGAGTCCATAGCTAAGGAGAAATCTACAGAAAAGGGGAAGGAACAAGTAGAAGTAACAACAAAGGATACAAAGGAACTAAAAGCAACACTTGAATCCACTCCTAAAATATTAGAAGATTCCAAATAGAAACCCCACCCTCCACAGATATTAGAAGCACCCAAACATAGAAGAGGAAGCTAGAGCACACATCAGAGAAAGCCCCTAGGAAAAAGAAGCAAGGAAGGCTCTCTGATAGATGAGTGTAGAAAAGAAAAAGGCAAGAAAGAAACACCAAGCAAAAAGAGAGGTAGACCTTCAATTAGAAATAGAAGAAGAATAAGAGATAAAACCATACCTCCTTAAGACTAAGAAGACCATAAGTCCCATTGATAGATGAAGACCAATTGTATGTTGCATTGTTTGAGAATATAATCTTTACCAAAACACTAAGACATACTACAAAATACCTCTGGTCAACAAGAAGACTATAGAGAAGGTATTAATTAGATAAATGATAGAATCATAACTCACTTTGGAAGATTTCATGAGAAAACTACTAGATCAAATAGCTACCACACTCAAAATCCAGAGGGAGAAATAAATTGGAGAAGAAGAAAAGATGCAAGAACTAGCCATCCAGATGGTGGCACCCTCTCTCACAGATCTGGAGAAGGCCAAAATAAAGGAGTTGCAAGCAAAAACCCTCCAATCTAAGCAACACTTAGGAGAGCTCATGTTAGAAAAATCGGAGATCACACAAAAAGTGCAAGGCCAAATCACAAAATCTATTGCAGAAGCATACAAAAAGATACACGAGGAAGAAAAAAAATATGACACCTCATCAATACAAACTCCTCCTCCCTAGATAGAGGCATATTGATCTTCAACACCTTCTCTAATGCATCCTATAAAGGAATTTTTGGCAAAGAAACAACAATACATACAAAAAATAACATCTTTCCAATTGCTCCAACTACCAATGGTGGGAATGCAGGTAAATATAGGGAACATCTCACCACTATAGAAATTTCAATTAGGAGAAAAGTTTCATCAAACAACTTGGGATACAATCCTCAAACAACATGTAGAAAATGTGGAACAAATAGATGATATGGTTAAGGACAATTGGGGAGAATTTCCTTAGTTGAAGGGGGACCCTGCTCAGGAACCTATGTCACAATTGAAGATGTTTATAGATGAACTATTACAAGACCCCAACCTACAAAAAGACAATATCAAATAGGAGGTACATGAAAAATTTGAGAATAATAAGATGGATGAAGTCTAGAATAAATGTGCTACTATTTGGTCCCGTTGATGGTGAAAATGACACAAACAATGTTAAAATAGAATATTTCTACTCTATTTCTCCTGAAAAAGAAAGACAACATATAGTAGCCTAACTCCCAAGGTCTTGGTAGTTGGTTCTCAATTGTCTGGTGTCACTCAATCGGTCCATGCAACTATAATGCTCAAGGGGCCTGTGCTGGTAACAAATAATACAAGCAATGGCTTATTCATTGAGCTACTTTAATAGGGGTTTTAAATAAAAGAAAAAGATAGATCAAAGGGTAAACTAGTAAACATGAATCAAACTCATCTAATATCCGGACATATATCTTCAACAATGAATGTTTTCCAATAGATCAAGAAAACCAAAGCATGACACAATTTACAGAATAATCTATACCATTGTATGCATCTAAGGTGCTTATTTTAATTCACATATCACAACTATTTCAAAGATTCCAAAAAGAACACACATTCATTCATTGCCAAGATCATAGATCAACAGACTTCAACAAATTTAATTCAATGATAATCTAACGAGATAATCCTTAAATCGAGCTTCTTCTAATGACTTTCATCACATAAGAAAGAATCATGCTTCAACACAATCACTGGCATACAGATAGATTATAACTCATCAGCCTTATCAAGTAAAACTTAATTCTAACACCATATTGCATAAACCTGTAATTTTATTTAACTGTAAAAATCAAGTAACAATGTATCTTGTAACAACTATGAAAAATTCTATCTCCTAATATCAGGTGGCCAATTCTATTCTCTATCAGCCGACCCTTACAATATGATACCCAAAGGGTATTTATAGATATACAAAATATGAAGTCCTCTTCTATTTTAAGTCAACCCACCCTTTTAGGGATTACAATTATCTTTGGAAACTTAGTTAAACTAGAAGAAAAGAGAATAGAAGAGAAGAAAAGCCATGCACTTCAAAAAATGTCAGTGCTGCATGCAACATGCAAAGAAGAAAAAAGCCGTGCATGCATGAGATTTATGCATGAAAAGTTTGCTCCATCATGTATTCGTCATAGCTGGAGAAGACTTGTTGTAATGTGTCTAATTCAGGCCCATCCACCCAACTGTCTTCAAACTTAATTCTCTCCAACTCTGCTACAGCAAACCCTCTCATATCCTTCAGCTTTTTCAACTCTCTCTTGGCTTCTATTATTTATTCTTCGATGTCCATTAATCGATCTATTAGCAGATCTTCACCAACATCTCCTCTCTGCATAACCTCTTTAAATCTTTCAGTCCATTTCTGCTTTATTTGGCTTAAAGGTAAGCCTTCTTTTACAAGTACCTCAACATTTACTAAAATAGAAATAATGGCCTCCAATTCCTCAAATTTCTCATTTAGCTCCTTACCAGAATATTGAACCTCATTTCTATGTTTGAATAGAAAATCTATTCTAAATCGGAGTATACAAGAAGTCTTTTCCAAAAAATCCTTATTATCTTCTTCCAATATCGACTATTCTAGGAGGGTAGTCTTAGGCAATTTATTGACCTCTTTCAGTTTCTGGCTGTATCCCCTGTATTCCTCCTCTTGTGCTTCCAAAGCTTTAACATGTTGGTTCATCTCTTCTATCAGCCCCTCAATCGCTATGTAAACCTCAAAACTATTTTCTAATATCTCATCTATTTCTTGATTCAATTTACTTACCCACCGATCTAACATTTTTGCCTTGCCTCTCACCTATTCCAAATCCTCTACTTCCTTCTTGCTCAACAAAATTGGGGTCTCAATTGCAGCAACCTGTTGTGATCTTGGAGCGGAAAAATTCTTAAGGAAAGCATGCAATTGATCTAGTTGAGCCTTAAGCTCATCCTTCCTTTGTTTATCCTTCAACATCCTTGACTTAGTTGAAGATGCTACCACATCAATTAGATTCATTTGCTGATCCCTGGTAGGTCTCCTTAAATTTATAGTGCCTAGCTGATAATCCATTAATTGCATATCTCCTGCCTCCTTGTCTACCATAGGTATAACACACAACCATAATTTCTCCCTTGTCAGTCAACCTAGTAGAGTGCAAGATCTTGGCCTTCTTTTTAGGCCTTTATTTTCAATTTCCTTCATCATATCCTCCCAATTGAGAGGTTGAGAAGGTGTTGGTGTTCTCTTTTGAAGGTCTAATTTCAACCAAGTTGGAGCTCCTAGAGTAATAGTCATCATGGTTGAAGAAGAGGAGGCAGTAGCTAAGGGAGGTTGCACATTTACCTGAGGTTGAGAATCAACCCTCTGTTTCTGTTGCTGCTCTTGTTCCACACTCATTTGTGCCAGCTTTTCAGCTTCCTCCTTATCTTTTTTCTCTTGTACTCTCGTCTTCTTCCTCCTTCTTCAATCTCTCTTCTTCTAATCTTTCTTTCTCTAGTCTTTCCTTATCCAGTCTTTCTTTCTCTAGTCTTTTTGTCTATAAAGCTTTAAGCTTTTCTACATTTTCTTCTTCTTCTTGTTGCTTTTTGACCAACTTTTCGGCCTCTTTCTCCTTTTGCAATCATTCTGCTTCTTCTTCCTTTCTATGAGCTTCTTCAATAAGCTTTAACTTGGCTACTGGAACTTCTCTTTCCCTTTGGTGTCTTGCCTTCTCTTCCTCAAGGTCATGAATCTTTTGTATCAATTCTAACTTATCATTCTCCTCCTTAACCTTGAGCTCATGCTCCTTTTGCCTCTATTGCCTCTCTACTTCATCAGATTTTGACTTAGCTTCAATTTGTTGCTGCTGTAGTATGGCATCAGCTTGTGTCTTGGCATCAACTAACTTTTGCTTTTCTATTGCTGCAGCTTGCTCATCAACAACCTTCTTGACTTCTTCAAACAATGCCCACTGATCCTCTAGAGGCATATTTTCTTGTATTCCTTTATCTGACAGAGCCTCATCCGAATCTGTTCCAACATCATGAATTTCTATCTCCACTTATTTTCCCTTTATAGTTTCAATCATACTATGAAGAGTCCCTTTTTGCACTTCCTCACTTTGTTGTTTTGCAAGTAGGATTCAAGTAGAAGACTCACCTAATGTAGGTGTTGAAACAACTGATCCTATTTGAGCATCTCCTTCTTGTGTCTCTGATTCATCAACTGATGCTTCAAGCTCTATTTCTTCAATGTTTGGAGGAAGGAACTCCAAAGGCTCCTTGGGAGGTGTCTTTCTTTTAATTCTTTTATACCCTTTCCCCTTTTTAGGAGTTGGTCCTTGAGGAGTTTTGGTTCTTAGAACCAATCATTGAATGCTTCTATCCAAGACTGGTCGCCTTATCTGTTTAATGTCAATGGTTTCCTCACTGTCCCAGTCAATCGGATCCAGGCTTTTAGTCCCAATGTTTAAAGCTTCATAAGATGGATCCAATACAACCCCATCATCCACCAATGTGTCAGGAATGTCATTTTTGATCCCAAGCTCCGACATGAGTGAGATAGGTAATATTTCACAATTCTTCTTCCTCAAATCATACTCATCCTACCGGTCACTCCAGAAATCTTCCAATAAATTAAAATGTTTATCAAACACAAAAGGAAACAAGGCATTCATTTTACTCTTAGGGTCAAAGTGCTTACGAGCAATATACAAACCTAGCTTTAACTGTATCAACTCACTGCACACCACCTTTGCTCCTACCAGATGCTGACAGCTGTACTCACCCAACTTCATGGGGAACTTATGACATCTTGTCTTATGTTTCACTCCAAACCGGGCATTAACCCCTAGAGCCTAATATACAAATTCCATTAAAACTATCTTATTATTGCAACATCTTGGCAACAAATGTGGATGACCTTCAAAGCTAGCTAGCCTGAAGTATGTAAACCTAGGGTATTGAATGTACCAACATCCCCATTCAGTGATAAATGCCATGGCCTCTTGGCTCAGTCTGTACCCTGCATCTTCGTTGAGTTGGTTAATGATCACATATATGAATGCATCATTAACCCTTCTGAATTGAGTCTCAGCAACCTATAGGGACAGCTGGTTATAATGCTCCCACACCTTCTTTTGTCCATCTAACACTCCCATTATCCCCACTCTGTTCAGACCTAGGAAGATACCTACTCTTGCTGCTGCATACACAATGTAAGAAGTCATGAAAAAGCATTTAGTCTCCCTAATGCTAGTCAATTGATCATGAATGTCATCTGATACAATCATTGGCCAATCAAATTGATGGGTGCCATTTAAGATTATCTGGATGAAGGGAAACATCCACTCCTTGAAATGAAAGGCATCTCTTTTCCCAAAATCCCTAGACAACATCATTATTAAATCTGATACTTCTTTGTAGAAATTTTCCCTCTTTGGTTGGTCTGCCAGCTTGGTTAGAGACTTATTCTCTATTTTTAACCACTTTTTGTTCAAGTGAGATTTGTTGGATTCCTTATATTTTCTATATTTCTCTAGGGCCTCTGCCTCAGTTAACTGCACCAAGTTCTTGGGATCCAAGACACTATATATACTTTGAAACATTTGAGGAGTGAGATCAATGATTACATTATCTTGTGAATCCATGCATTGTCGGGTAGCTGGATTGTAAGCTCTTGCAACTATCAAGATTAACTCCGGGCATTGGATTGATAGAGGAAACAGGGTGATATGAACCAAGCCAGACTCAAAAATTTTCTGTGTTCTCCCTATTATATCTTCAACAAACGTTTATGAATACAGCTCCTCAAAATTGTATTTGCCTAGATTTGTGTTGGTGATGTTTGACCAATCCGATTCAACTTTGCTTACTGTGACAACAAGACTCCTGTGGTTATACCTCAAGGTATAAGGTAACTGTTCTGGCTTGATCTTCTTGGGTTTAGCTACTGCCTTTGATGTTCCTGCAAGTTGGTTCCTTTGGACAACTTCTCCTGATGTTCCTGACATCCTTTAGCTTTCCTACAACAAAACCTCTAGTTAGATCTCTGAATAAACATCTCAAAATATGTCTTAAAATCATACCTTTCAAACATACATTGAAGGCGAAACCAGGAAAAAAACATCTTAAACAATTGTCTTTTAACATATTGTCGGGCTCGGAGCAAAAACTGTTATTGATATTCTACTAACAAGAAGCGGGATCGAAGCCAGAAGTGGAATAGTGATTGGAATCAGAACTGGAATGGAAACTGATTCAGTTTCTTTTAGATTTTCTATTTTCATATCCCGTTTCAGTTCCTCTTTTGCTTCTGCCATGGCTATCGTTATTTTAAAATAAAGCTTCTCACAATAAGCGAAGTCAAGGACGGGATTGAAAATGGAATTAACACTAATCATAAAACACGCCCAAAAACCCTAAATCAATTCCGATCCCGCTTCCGCCTAGGTTGACCATGATGTCATCAATGATTTTAACTGTTTAATGCAAAACTTCATAATTAAGGACCAGGATCATATTAAAATGAAATGAAGCTAAAATATAACATGAAAGGACCATGCCCATATGACCGTGGGGGCGACTGTATTTTAGGGCATCATATTTAATCACTTGAAAACGCGAATACAGAAATGCATAAAACCCTAATCTAAAAACACGATATAAAAATTAGGGCACGAATTTAACCCTTCCTAATTTAACCAGATGGATGCGCAATAAAAACCCTAAGTAAAAACAAGATTCTACCAACCCTAACTCACTGTAAAACTTGAATTTAATCTATCTTACTGTGGAACCCTAATTAATCTACACGTTTAAAACCCAATGCAGCATGACGCAATCACGGAAAAACTTGAAAACGACCGTGCCCTAACTCACTGAAAACCAGAAACACAAGCAAAAATGAAATCAAGAACAACAATAAACAAAGAAAGAAAAACAAACATGCAAACCCACTGAGATACAAAACTTTCCCAAAGAAAAATGATATAACAGAAACAAGAAAACACGAAAGAAAAATAAA
Source organism: Sequoiadendron giganteum (assembly GCA_007115665.2). Taxonomy (NCBI): domain Eukaryota; kingdom Viridiplantae; phylum Streptophyta; class Pinopsida; order Cupressales; family Cupressaceae; genus Sequoiadendron; species Sequoiadendron giganteum. The sequence goes on along the minus strand of CM021107.1, from coordinate 326,632,456 downwards.
AGAAAAACGAGAATAGGAACCCTACCTCGAACGCAAAACTTGGCAAAACCTTCTGAAGAAATCCGCAAGCAATTATCTCTTCCTCTTTCAATCGATTCACTCAAAAGAACTCCACTGCTGCTCTACTTCACTCTTTGATTTCTTAATAATAATAATAACCTATTTAATCCCTAATCAAGGTAAAAATCGAAGTTTCTACCTACGCATGGTAGCTATCATTAACACATTAAATGCAGTTAAGCGGAGTCGAAACTGGAGAAGAACTAACACATTACTGCAGTGCAACTTCAGTAAAAAGTCAACAACCAAAAAATGGCGGGAGCAGAATCAAAATGAAAATAGATTTGGAAACTTGAGTAATTTCCCAACTTCGTTCCCATTCCGGGTCCGGTTCCGCCAATAAAGCATAAAACAAAACCAAACACAAAAGTAAAATAAAAAGACCGAAATAATAAAACTTAACATAAAAACTTAATCTAAAACAAAAGTTCAAAAAGCAGAGGCGGACACGGGATGAATTCTGATTTTGCAATTTTGAATAAATACCGACTTAACTTCCACTTCAACTTCGGCTCCGACAAAGACAAGACAAAAGGTTTAAAAAGAAAGGGAATCAGAAAGAGTTTTGAAAGAAGTTTCAGAACTCGATTCAGTTCCGACTCTGATTCTGACAGACTAAACCAAAGAAAAACAAAGTGTTGGAAAGGAAAGACTCCAAACTTTGTTTGAAAATCAACAAAAGATAAAAAGCAACAAAAGGGGGACCCATTTTGACCAAGGCAAAAGATGGGGTGGTTTATGCAAGGCATAACAGGTCCCAATTAGAAACTCGTCTTGGAACAAGAAAAGGCACAATAGAAGAAATCAATCAGATATTCCAATACTGTCTAGAGTGGCCTACCATTGTCGCCTCTACCAAAGCATAGATGGACACCTTAGAGGGATAGATTTTACATAGCTCACAAAAATATGATGCCACCAAAGATTTAGATGAAGATTGAAGGCCTTCATGATCAATACCAACAACTACATGATCAAAGGGACAAGATCTGTTGGTGGTTCCATCAGATCAGAGAGTTTGTGAATCTATGGTTGATACATCTATCTAGTATTTTCAGAAGGATCAACAACTCTCCCAAATCATTCAAATCCCTACCACTATTTTAGAAGGAGAAAAGAAACTAGTATAACTCTATACTCACATCCATTAGCTATGGTTGGAAAAGAAGCAATGGGATGATCATCTTCCTACTCTCCAAGGTATATATTTTGATATTTTGCTAGAAAAGCAAAGTTGACTTGAGGACAAGTCAAGTTTTCAAAGAGGGGATGATGTTAGCCAGAAAACAATATATAGACACCGATTCAGAGATACATATAGCTAATTGGAAAGAATATTCCAAAATATGAATTTAGGAAGATAAAATATACTCTAATGATACTTTCTAAAGGCCACATCCCATATTATAAATATAAGTATGAAGGAAGATCTATTCACTACTAAGAGATAGTAATAGAAAGCAATAAAATATAACATAGTATAGTAGAGAAGATTGAATCGAATGAAGATATGAAGAATGCAATGAATAATTATTAATATAATGAATATAAAGAACTCTAAATTTTGATCTATCTTGTATGTGTATGCTATTTTATTCTGATTTACACTTAATCTTGGATCCGAAATACCTTCTTGTATCGCCTAAATAGGACCTACTCTGGGGTTACATACTACCACTAGAAAAGATCTTTTGGGAATAAAACTCTAGTCTGTATCCCTAAAAATTTCTTGCTAACACACCAGGAATGACCAAGGCCTAAAATTAGAACCATCATAATCAAGGATTATTTTAGAGGTGAATCTTTGCCAATTGGAAAATAGTTCATATCAACCAATTCGAAATTGACGAATACATTGCAACCAACGGGGTGGCCAAATTGCCCAAATTTTATGAATTATCTATCCAATGAATTTCAATTTGCTATCAATTTATTTTATGAGAAATATGTAATTAATAATTTTACCATAACAAACTACATGTTTCCAATGGTCTAATTAATATTTTTTCCTAGAACCTCAAAAGCATATATTAAATCACCCACATATTCACCAATACTATTAAAATGACATTGTGTATTAGGACATGTTTCACCAACAACATTAAATGTTCACTACGTGTGAGGACCCATTCTACCAATAAAATTTAAAACTAATTATGTATGAGGACCCACTTCGCCATTAACATTAAAAAATATTAATGTTTGAGGACACATTTCACAAATTACATTAAAAATTAATTACGGTTGAGGACACATTTCACCAATTACATTAAAAAATAGTGTCTCAACCTTGCAATTACATGAGGTTACTATTTATAGTAAGTTTTTGAGCTCAGATTGATGCAAAATTTTCCCCAAATTTTTGGATTGGCTAAATAAGCATGCTTGTAAAGTTTCGTCGGAAGATCATGTCTAGATTTGAAGATATTAAAGTTTTCATTTTTTAAAGTTTTAAAGTCCCTTTTAAAGGCCTTAGAGGCATTTTTGGGCCTAAAAGTGGTTATAATCAACATAGCTAATTGTAGCTTGATAGATAAATTCATGAGCTTTTCGACGATTCAAATGGTTAGTCAATCAAACACCCAAATCAAAAGTTATGGCCTCCATAAGTTGGGTCTCCTAAAATGGGAGATGTAAAAATGTGTTGGACACATAAATGAGTTGTAAAGGGGGAGTTACATGTGGTGGTGTGTGTTTAGCTACAAAATAGGCATTTGTTATTGGAGATAAGGATGGGCACCACTTGTTAGGTGGTTTTAGCTCATGGTTTTGTAGTACTATTTGATGAATTCATGTATTGTATCTCCTATATATTAGGTGCATGAGATGGAGGTTATGAGTGAGTCTTTTAGCTGTTGAGTTGCCTCCAGATCTCTGGTTGGTGATACTCCTATGAGAAAGCTTTCTTTGCAAGTATATTATAACCTTGTTGATTTCTGAATAATATATTAGGCACCTTTTGAAGTGTGGATTTTTTCTCCCGAAAGTGTTTTCCCCACGTAAATCACTATGTTGTGGTATGAATATTATTTATATTCATTTCTTTATTAATTTTTGTAATTGTTTAGATCTGAAAGGTTTTTGCATAACCCTTCTCTCAAGATTAGTGTAGGAAGTTGTTTCACTATCTTAGCTTCCTTTCAATCCTAAGTCCAAAAATCCATTAGGAAAGATGTCTCAACCTTGCTCCTAATGTTAATATTATAAAAGGTACACTTTCTAGGTATAAAATAGAAAAACTCATTTTTGGGTTATAGGCTTAGTTTTTGGTCAAAATAAAAATTCTTGGCTGCTTAAAACCACCTACACCAATGGCTATTGCATAGATATCTTCAAGTACTACAATTCTTTTATTTTAAAAATGGTCCAATTGACCACTAGATCAAAATTTATGGCTCCTAGAAGTTTGTTTAGGAAATTTAAAATTTGTTGGATGGATAAAAGATTTGTAAATGGGAGTTACACATGTTGACCAAATTATGATGTATCATGGCACGTAATAAGGCATATTTTGATTGGGGGATAATTTGGGTGCCACTTTTTGTGGTATTAGATCATGGGTTTTAAATTACCATTTGATGGTTATAGGTTTTGTATCTCCTATATATTAAGTTCTTGAGATTGAGGTTAGGTGTATAGTTTTGTAGATACCATTTAATATATAAGAATTCCTCTAGATATCTAGTTGGTGGTACTCCTATGAAGGTTTGTTCTGCAAGTGTATTATAATTGTGATTTAAACTAAATAATACATTGAGTTGCTTTGGAGTGTGGGGTTTTTCTCCCAAAAGGGTATTCCCCACATACACCTATGTTATATTATTTATTGTTTATTTTATATTTAAATATGTTTCTTCTTTCTATAATTTTTAAAAGACTAAAATTTGCATAATAATATCCTCATAATATTAGTGTAGGAAGTGTTTCTACATATCCTTTTTCCTTTAATTTGGTATAAGATCCTGATCACATCATATTATAGGTGTTGGGTAGAGGGTTTTTTGTACTAATCTTCATTTGAGTAGTAGCTTGCTAGAGATATTTTTGATCTTATTATAGGAAGAAATGAAAAGTACATCAAGGATAGATATGGATAAGTTATCAGACACAAAATTTGAGTTGTGAAAGTTCAAGATGGAGCATGTGATCGTATACCTCAAGATATATGGGTTGTAATATCTAGATCGAAACCAACAACTACATAATAAGAAGATTGAGACAAGATGGATAGAAAGGAAAAGGGTCTCATTAGACTTGATTTGTCCAGTTTAGGGTTGTTGAATGTGCATAAATAGTCTACCACAATAAATCTTTGGATGAAGCTTGATTTTTTTATCAAGGTAAATCCTTGGTGAATAAGATTTCCTCGAGGAAGAAGTTGTGTACCCTTAGGTAGGAGAATGGTGGGTCTGTGGCCAAACGTCTCAATGCATTCAATATGATAACTACCCCACTCTATGGGAGTGAAAATGGAGGAGGGCCAATTTGTATGAATTTGATATGTTCTTTTCCAAATTCATGGGACAACCTTACTATGGTCATTGGGAGCACTATCACCAAGTTCATGATGAACGAAGTGGTTGCATCTTTGTTTTCAAAATAAATGAGAAGGAAGAGTTATGAGTTGGCTAAGGAGGCCCTAGTGGTTTTTGGAAGACCCAAAGAAGGACAAGAAGCAAGATAATTCTAGATCCAAATCTCCTGGTAAGTTCAAGGAAAGATGTTGGAACTATGATAAAATTGGACATTTAAGAAGAGAATGTAAAGAGGAGGAGGAGAAGAAGAAAAATAAAAATTCTAATGATGATTTTGAGATATCCTCTCAAGATGAAGGTGATTATTTTTTCACTACCATGACTATTCGTGCATCAAAAGGTAAATGGTTGATAGACTCTTGTGCCTCTTTCCAAATGACCTTACATTGAGGTTTGTTTACAAAATATGAAGAATATGATGGTGAGAAGGTGTACGTAGGATATGATTCTCATTTGAATATTTTTGATTGTGGCAGAGTATTAATTTGATAATTTTATGGATGAGTAAAGGGGAGAAATGGTGTACTACGTAACCCCAGATCGGAAAGAAACCCACTTTTTGTAAGAAAATTTAATGATGCAACTATGTGGGCTATTTTATCAAGTGGAGGATGCAAGGTGATCATCTATGAGCTATGGTTATTGCTAAGGGTGTTTGGATAGGCACTTTGTTTCAAATACATGCGTACAAAACTCAATGAAATAGTTCTTCAATTCATGTAATAAAGAGATATGTAGACTCTTCAACTTCATCATTAGAACAAACAAAAAAGAGGTGCATTGTGTCTACTTTTGATAGTCATGCTTTCTAGGTACTTAAGGGTTCTCATTCTTTGGAGACTAAGTTTCCAACAAATTAAAATTATTATGGCACCAAAGGATGGGCCATATTGGTGAGAAGGTTTTAAGGACCCTAAAAAATAAAAAAAACCTTTTTGAGAGGTTAAATGATTGAAATCTTGAATTTGATTTCTATGAATATTCTGTATATGAAAAGTAAAACCACATGCGATTTTAATTTAGTTCTCATAAACCTTCTAGAGTGTTGGATTTAATCATTATGATGTATTTGATCTTGTTAACGTTCCTTCAATTTTCAGATCTATATAATATGTTTCTTTTATTGATGATAAATTAGAAGGATATGCACATGTTTTCTTAGAATAAAATCTAAAGTATTTGGTCATTTAAATTTTTTTAAGGCTCATGTAGAGAATCAAACTAGTAGGAAGATTAATATTTTGAGGACTAATAATGGTTTTGAGTTTTTTCAACATATTTTGATAGATTCTATAAGAACCATGGAATTTAAAGACATAATCCAACTGTGTACACCACTCAACAAAATAGAGTTACAAAGAGAATGAAAATGATGTTGGTGGAGGGGGTTGGGAGTATGCTAAGTGGGGCTACATGGAACAATTTTTTTGGGTAGTAGTAGTTTCCACAACTTTCTACTTGGTGAATAGGTCTCCTAAATCAGCTATTTCTGATAAGAAACCTATGGAGGTGTGGTCAAGAAAAAATCCCTCATTGATACATCAATTCTTTGGTTGCGTGATATATGCACATGTATATAGGGAGAAGTGATCAAAGTTGTAGATTTCTTTTTTAAAAGGTATCTTCATTGACTATGGTGTTGGTGTGAAAGGATGCAAGCTTTGGGACCTTGTGGTTGAGAGAGTTTTATAGAGAAAAAGTGTTATCTTTAGAGAAATTAAGTCTTCTTACACAATATTATAGATAGAGAAAGATGAAATAAAAGACGTGGTTCAACTAACACCAAATATTGAGAAGGTTGAACCACAAACCCATGAAGGAATTGAAGAGGAAGAGATATCAAATAGTTTTAAAGAAGAGATAGAACCTCCACCTTAGTTATTGAGGATGTCCACTCAACAAAGACAACAACCATAAAGGTATACTCCCCCTGATTGGAGATGTATTTTTCTTTGATTACTAACACTAATGAGCCTAGGATTATAATGGAGGCTATGGGCATGGATGATGAAAATTCCTAGAAGGTGGTCATGGATGAGGAGATGATTTTTTTGAAGAAAAATAACACATGGGACGTAATACATTTATTTGATAGATGAAAGATTGTTGGATGTAAATGGGCGCACAAAATAAAAATAGTGTTTGATGACAGTGATGAGAAATACAAGGCGAGATTGGTTGTGAAGCATTATTCTCAAGTTGAGGGAATATATTATTGTGAGATTTTTTCTCTAGTAGAAAAGTCGACATTCATTCAATTTGTATTGTCTCTTGTTGCATTATATGATCTCGAGGTTGAGCAGATGGATGTAAAAATTACATTCCTTCATGGTGATTTGGAGGAAGAGATTTATATGACATAACTATAACACTAATTGAAAAAGGTAAAGAATATTAGGTTTGTAGGTTGAAAAAAATATTTGTATGGTCTTAAGAACTCTCTTAGGATATGGTATTTTGTTAATTTTGAGATTTGTGAAAACCAAATTGGATTATTACATCTATTATAATATGGACAAAGATTATATTCTCATTATTGTATAATATGTTGATGATATATTATTATTCGATAATGGGAAAGGTTTATTTTTGATTTGAAGTCTCGAGTTTTAGCATAGTTTGATATGAAGGATTGAGGGCGACTAGGAACATCTTGGGGATGGAGATGAAAAGAGATAAAGTGAACAAAAAACTTTGGATGGGCCAGAGTAAGTATGTGAACTCAATGTTGGAGAGGTTTAGAATGACAAATTGTAGGTCATTTTGTGTTCTTTTTACAATGAGGACAAAGCTATCTATTGAGAAATCCCCAATTTCTCCTAGTGAGATGGAGGATATGAGAATAATAATTTATGTTAGTGTAGTTGGGAGTTTGATGTAGAAGCAATGGGATTCCTTAGCTAATTTATGGCTAATATTGGACAAGTACATTGGGACACAATGAAGAGGGTAGATTTAGGTTTTTATGGGGTACCTTTGATTATTCCTTATGATATCATTATAATCATATAGGGGATAGAAAATTTGTTTGTATTTATGGATTTAGATTGGGCTAGAGATATTAACAGTAGAAGATCCACTAGTTAGTATGTTTTCACTATGTTTAGTGGTGCAATCAATTAGATTAGTGAGCGACATGTTGTGGTTAATTTGTCCACTAAAAAATAAAAGTACATGGAAAAATATCATTCTTGTAAGGAAGCCATTCGACTTAAGAGATTGTGTTCAGATGTTGGGCTAGAGGTATAAACCATTATATTTCATTCTGATAGTCAGAGTACCACATGTCTAGAAAATAATCCAACCTTTCATGGGATGAAAAAAAATATTGAATGTATAGTAACATTTTGTTTGATATATGGTAGAGGATGGGAGGGTGATGCTAGAAAAAAATGACAATTTGAATAATGTTGCAAATGCACTAACAAAGCTAGGGAGCACAAAAAAGTTTAGGTGATGTTATGAGTCTATGGGCCTCTTGGCCTTTAGAAATTAGATAAATGGAGTTGATACTATCCTCTTGCAAGGTTTTTGACAAGTGGGAGAATTTTGGAAAAGGTATCTCAACCTTGCTTCTAATGTTAATATTTAGAAGGTGCAATTTTTGGGTATAAAATAGAAAAACTCAATTTCCATGCTATAGGCTTAAATTTTGGCTAAAATAAAATATTTGGTTGCTCAACACAACCTACAAGGGTATCCATTGTGTAGATCCTTTCGAGTACTTCAATATAGTTAAAAAACAAGCCCAATTGCCCCACTAGATCAAAAGTTATGGTCCCCAAAAGTTTGTGTTGGAAATGTAAAAAAGTTGTTGGATAGATAAAAGAGCTAGAAAGGGAAGTTACACCTATTGACCAAATTATGATGTGTAATATGACACATAATAAGACATATTTTATTGAGAGATAATTTGGAGACCATTTTTGGGTGGTTTTAGCTCAAGGATTTCTAATTCATTTGATGGTTTCAGGTGTTGGATCTCCTATATATATTGGATGCCTGAGATGGAGGTCGGGTGTAAAGTTTTGTAGATGTTATTTAAGCTATAAGAATTCCTCCAAATCTTTGGATGGTGGTACTCCTGTGAAGGCTTGATCTATAAGTGTATTGTGATCATGACTTATTGAATAATACATTGAGCTACTTTGGAGTGCGGGTTTTTCTCCCAAAAGGGTTTTCTCCACTTACACCTATGTTATGATATTTATTGCTTATTTTTTGCTTAAATATGTCTAATTTTTGTAATTGTTAAAATATTGAAATTTGCACATCACTCTCCTCAGAATATTAGTGTAGGAAGTGTTTTTTCGTATTCTACTTCCTTTCAAAGTCAACTTTAGCCTACAAAGTCAAGACATAAAAAATGAGGTTAAAGTTCATGATCATCGTATCCACAAGTCCATAAAAAATCCAATAAGAGACTTTTCATACCAAAAAATATAAACAAATTACATGTTCTATATATTGCATTTCCTTAATTCACTAGACATAAATCATATTTTACTATTGATGAATCTTGGAATTTCATCAAAAATAAAAACTCACAATTTCTCAAATCCAATTATATCTTTATGACCCTAATGAGCACAAAATCACATAAGGAATTGGATAAATTTTTCCAACATAGCACCATGAAAATGAGTTTCTCAAAATTAAAATACATAGTTTCAAGCTATTGAGATGCATCTATTTTAAGATTCACTTTACATGTGAAATCCAGGGAATAGATTACAATAATTAACTACCTAACATGGGTGTATAGTTTTTGATATAAAAATCAACAAAACTAGGGTGTTGTCCCTTTAGTACAAGGCCCTACGACCAATCATTAGCAAAAAAACATCATCAACACATTAACAACAACATCAACACACTGAACTAGACACCCCAACCATTCTATATAAAAAACCACATCAAAAACATAAGCATGGTAACCATAGTATCAAAAAACATCATGAGAAAACTAACCAGCCTACACTTAGCATCAATATAATTAAAAGTGTATATCGCTAAGCCATTGACTATACTACTAATAATGTCCATTGTGAAACCCAAGTTTAAAAAATTCTTAACCAAAGCCCACCAGGGGCCATACCGGTTAGAATTAAACATATCAATCATAAAATTGTCAACAAAGAATTCAAAAAGACATGATGGCTAGTAAGGCCATTCCCGAACAAAATGCAAAACATCCCACATCCCTAATATTTCTTTATGCTAAATGGCTTGATCAAAGTTATAGTAGCCTAATCCTCGGTGAGAAACTTGAGAAGTTCCTTACGATTGGCATCCTCCTCAACATTGTCAGTGGAATTATTCTTCTATAATAGGCACAAAGTGGTGGCGGATCTATGGATAATCTTTAGATCGAAGCAGGTGACATCATGAAGCCATTTTTCTAGATTCTCCATTTCGTTTTTAAGTTTGTCAACCTCCTCCCAGACAGTGTCATGTTTTTTACTTGCTTCCTCCATGGGGGCCTTCCCTTCAACAATGGTTGAGGCCCTAGTCTTAACTCCCTTGGCCCTAACACTGGAAGGACCCAAAGAACCCTTTTTTAAACTTTCAGAAACATGGGAGGAGCTGCTTGTAGAAGCAGAAAGGGCTTCCTCCTCCCCATCCTTCACATCCTTGTTATTTTTCTCACTTTCCCCCCCATTATCAAACTCAAAGGACTCCTTGGGACTCTTCTCTTTTTCACGCTTAGTAATCAGTCTACTAGACCTACAAGGAGTACTGGTCTCCTCAGTAATTTCAATGTCGAAGTCGATTTGTTGCAACCTAAATTTGGTTTTCTTTGAAGCTTTGGCTTTAACTTTGGGGGTAGGAGCAATACATTTCTTATCCTTTTTTTTTCCAATAGACCCAGTATTAGGGGATGTGTCCTAGGGAGGCATTTTCAAGGCTGGGTTTTTAATACACTTTTTCTTGCTAGGGCTAGGGGTATCCATGATATTAGCTGATGATAGAGTAGAAGAATTAGGGGCTTCTTCAACAATAATGGGCCGAGGAGGGCAGAGGGCTAGGTGAAAATGGTAGAGTCTAAACATAAGCCCCTGGTGCAGAATGGTAAACTTCCTACCCAAATTCATAGCTTCAACAACATCATTCACAATATTTTCCAAAGAGTGCAAAATAAAAAATGGAATTGAAATATTGTTGTGATTCCCAAGATGATTGAGAAAAGGAAAATGGTAATAGTAATACACACCGAATCTCCCCTCAAGAGTGAAATATTTCATCACGACCATGCACACTCTATCCCATAGTTTAGGAAGTTGCTCGTGGTTGTAGCCACCATGAAGTTTGATAGGCTATTCATCCCCACAAAAGAATTGGTTGAGGCTAGCCTGGTTAGAAGATTTATTTGTTTTCTTCCATTTTTGCCCATCCATTGCAAGACCAATGGCCTTAGTAATAACCTCCTTGTTCAATTCAAAGGAAATAATCCTCATTTTCACCCTTCTTTCGGACCAAGAGGTGACAAAATGTTTGGAGAGTCTTTCATCAAACCCCGACATACATTCCATGAACTGGGTAATTCCTCCCTCTTTGCAAATATGCCAGACGGTGTCCTCCTTCTTCCATTCATCAAATTTATCAGGTTCAACACAGACATAAAAAGTAGTTGTAGAGAAAATGCAAGGCAAAAGATAAGTGAGAATGAGAGTTGCAGAGCGATAAAACCCGAATTTAGAACCAACCACAATGAAATAATAGCAAGATAATAATTGGAAATCTGTAAAATTATTACAATTAGTGCCACCCTCGTATCTAGCTCAAAATTGGAAGTTCCCTCGTGCGAGGATTCCATCGCACAATAGAAAATGGGGATGTTAATAAATCTGTATGTCACAAAAAATTGAAGAAAATCTACGAGGCTGATGGAGGTGACACAAAATTTGAAGGGGTTCAAAAAATAATGAGCCTTCCAGCCACAAGATTCATCATGAAAATACACGGTGGCATCTAGGCAAAAAAAGGACATTCCACATGGCCTTTCCTTCTCATAGGCCTTCTCATACAACAACGACCATTTTTTGAAATTTAAAACCTCGCCAAGGCCATTAACAAAAGTTAGCAAACTCCAAGCCAGGGCTAAAAAACAAAATTTATTAGCTTCCATGGTGAAATAAGTGAGAATCATTCTTCAAGAGGGATAATGTAAAAAGAGGCAAGGAGCATTCCTTCCTCCAACAACATAGCCCCTCATGATCTAGACCCAAAGCAACCAAACTGTCAGAAACTACATTTCCTTCCATGAATACATGCTGCAGAGTGAACTCCTCCAACCTAGTAAGGAGAGATCTAATGTCATCAATTATCCCTTGAATAAACTATCCAACTGAAATTGTACCTTTTGTGGCTTCAATTATCAGTCAAGAGTCACCCTCAATTTCCAAGGTTCAAACACCGATCAACAACATAATCTTAAGCCCCCACAAAAGCGCCATACCTTCCACCTGATTATTTGTGTGTTCTTTTAAATTCCCTATGTAGACAACTATTAGACTGACATTATGATCCCTAATGACACCACCCCCATCCGCTTTCCCATCTCTGGCTGCCCCATCAAAATTTAGCTTGTACCAGGGTGGTCTAAGAGCTTCCCATTTTGTGTTGTATTTGGCTACCTACTTAGAATTGTCAAACTTGTGAAAGTCCCTAGGAAGTTTCCAAACTCTAGCAATTGCATTGTTCCAACTGGTTGGGGGACTACTAGGAGTCTTCCATCTACAAACAAAGATGTCATCCAATAGGAGTTTATTAAGAGTTATCAACACATTGTCAACACTACTCTCCTTATCCCTAAAGATCCTGTTATTCCTCTCTTTCCACAGACACCAACAAATATGAGGCATAATTTGCTGCCAAAGTTGTCTGATAAGGGGACGGTTTGAAGGGCACCTCCAATTAATAACAAATTGTTGAATATCCCTACGAAACACCCATTGGATGCTGAAATTCTGAAGGATGTTCTACCAAACTTGGGAAGCAAATTGACAATGGATGAAAAGATGGGAGATTGTCTCCTCTTCCTGTTTACAGAGAGTACACCTATTGGGAAGTTGAAAACCCCTTTTGACAAGGTTGTATAGAGTTAAAATTTTACCATGAATAGAAGCCCACCAAAAGAAGTCAATCTTTGGGATGAGTTGTGGGTTCCAACCCTTCTTCCAACAATTCTCATCACTATCAAATTTTAATAACATATGGTAAGTAGACTTAACCAAAAAGGCCCTTGTGTGATTTTTCATCCAAAATAACTTGTCCTCCTTAGGAAAAAGAGGAAGTCTCACTTTATTTATTAATGATTGAAGCTCATCAACCTTTGGAAGAAGGTCATGCCTATCTAAAAAACTTTGATCAAGGTTTTTCCATTTACATCTGGGGGTAATATAATCTGCAGTATAAGTGCCAAAGAAGGGCATATCCCACTCCCTTAGTATATTGAAATTTTTGTTAGCGAGGGGTTTGTCCCCAATCCATCAGTCATCCCAGAATCTTATCAATCTCCCATTGCCAATTTTCCATTTAAGACCTTCCTTAATAAGCAATTTGCATTTGAGGATCATATTGTTCCATATTTTTTACTTAGAGGGGAGACCATTCAAATCAACGGCCTTGGAAAAGCCTCCTTGGTTCAGATACTTAGCCCTCATTATGTTGCACCATTCAACTTTTCCAACCACAAGATTTCAACCTATTTTGGAAATGAGGGCTTTGTTTAAATTTGTTAACTTTCTAATCCCTAGCCCCCCTTGGCATTTAGGATGGAATACAATGTCCTAATTGATAAGAGCCAATATTTTTTTTTATCTTCAACACTAGTCCAAGGGAAGGTCCGTTGGATTCTTTCCAGCTTCTTCACTATGGAGCTCGTAATTTTAAAGAGAGAGAGGAAATATACCATGATCCCTTGGAGAGAGGCTGAGAGCAATTGCAATTTACCAGCACTACTAAGGAGCTTACCCTTCCAACCCGCCAGTTTCTTTTGCATCCTCTCCAAAATATTATTCCAAAAAGTAGTAGTAACCTCCTTCACAGTGAGGGGGAGGCCAAGGTAGGTTCCCGGTAGAGAAGCACTTTGACAACCCAGGATAGACAAGATCTTAGCTTGCAAATCCACCTTGGTGTTAAATAAATAGATACTACTTTTTTGATAATTGATACATTGCCTAGAGGCATTGGCATAATCATGAAGGGGTCCTTTCCATTCTCTAGCTTCAACCACTGAAGAATTTCCAAAAAGGAAAGTGTCATCCACAAATTGTTGTAGAACCGAGGGGGGTAGGGTAGAGGCAGCTTTGATTCCCTGAATCCTTCCCGAATATGAAAGATACAAAAAATTCCTACTAAGGACTTCAACTACCATAATGAAAAGATAGGGTGATAGAGGATCACCTTGCCTGATGCCTTTTCCAACTTTAAAGAATCCCCAAGGAAGCCCTTTGACAAGGATAGAATAGTGGACCAACTCAACACGTTCCCAAACAATCCCAATTAACTTATCATTGAAGCCAAATTTAGATAAAATCAAGTAAAGAAATTCCCAACTCACCCTATCATATGCCTTAGAAATATCCAACTTGAAAGCTATACCTTGGTTCCTACTTTTTTCCATAGAGTGGATACTTTCATGGGTCGTAATAGCAACATCAAGGATTTGTCTTCTTGGGACAAATCCATTTTGGCATATGTTGATGATCTTGTCCAGAAGTGGCTTCAGTTGATTGACCAAAACTTTAGAGAAAATCTTGTAGATAGAGTTGCATATAGACTTATAGGCCCAAAGTTAGCCATACACTTCGGGTCCTGGATTTTGGGGACTAAGGCAATATAGGTATTATTCAAAATTTTCAATAGTTTATCGGTTCTGAAAAATGTCTCTAACTGCCATGGTCATGTCATAGTTGACAATGTTCCAGTATTCCTGAAATAAATCCAAAGGGAAACCGTCCAAACCTAGGGCCTTATAGGCATCCATAGCAAAAATTTCCATCTTAACTTCATCCTTAGAAACAGGGGCTAAGAGTTGTATATTGTCCTCCACACTTACAATAGTTGAGAGGTGACTCAAAATTTTGTCCTACACATTAGTGGAGAGACAACTGCCATTATCCAAGTATATATGTCTAAAATAACATTCAACTATTTCACCAATTTTATTTTCATTACTAACCTCTTGATTGACTTCATTCAGTAAGAATTTGATGGTGTTTCTTTTCTTGTGTCAGTTAGCCATCCTATGGAAAAAAGTCGAATTCTTGTTGCCCTCCTTCAACCATTGCACTCTAGACCTCTGCTTCCAATATATTTCTTCTTTGCTTAAATTATATTTCCATGTCCTCCTCCAAGTTTCCTCTTCTTCATGCAATGATTGTAGAGGATTACCCTTGGCCATTAAATTTTGGATGTTGTCAAGCTTGACCCCAATCTCCTTTTTTTGCTTAAAAAGTCACCAAAGGTAGATTTGGACCACCCTCTAACTTCCTTTCTAATGAGATCAAGTTTTGGGATATTTTGTACATCGTTGACCCTTGAATCGGATAGCTCCACTAGTTTTTTATGCAATTTTTGAAATCCGGATGTGTCATCCACATAATCTCAAATCTGAAGGGGTGAGGGCCAAAGAAAGACTTATTCATCCATTGGAGAAGAATTGGGCTATGATCAAAAACAATCCTAGGGAGGGTACTAAGAGAAGAATTGCACCCTAAATCCCAACCTATAGAGACCAACACTCTATCTAAATGGACTTGAATAAGATGGTTGTCTTTTCGATTGTTAGACCAAGTAAAAGGATTACCTTGCAGTTCCAAGTCAAACAAGCTAGACCTGCTAATGAAGTTTGAGAGGTCACTCATGTTGTCACTGTAGTCCATTAGGCCACCAAGTTTCTCCAAAGGGAACAAAGGGGAGTTAAAGTCACTAGCTACCATATACAAGGCATTTTTGTCTTCCAATATTAAAGATAAGACTTCTTCCCACATACTTTTCCTTCCTCCATGAGTATTCAGGGCATAGATATTAAATAGATGCAAAGTGTAATTATCATCTCTGAGGATCACATCAAGGTAACTATGAGAAAACACATAGGCTTCCCCATCAATCTTAGCAAGATTCTACATAGTAGCAATGCCTCCAGAGGCTCCGTCCGCTTCACTATAGTAGAAGGAGGAACCCGACCAAATTTTATTAGCTAATGAGGAGAAAGTCTGATAACATGGGTGTATAGTTGAGAGCATGAGAAAAAATAATAATCAAGAAATAATTTAATGAATACCTTGACCTTCCAATGCAAAAGTCACACAAAATATTTGAAGAGATCTTGTTTGCCTTCACACACACAAGAAACAAGTTTTCTCAAATATTCCTTCTTCACAAGTGTAATAGTCCATGAAGAAATCAAACTCTACTTTCAATTTTCAAATCAAGCAAAACCAAACAAGGAGAGAAGATTTTTAATGAAAGAGCTTGAAGAATGAATTTGGAATACCTTCCTTTCCCCTTTCTTTTCCATTTTTTCATAAAAAGCTCCTTTTTGGTCATTTCCTATTAATAAGATAATTCACAAGTGGTTATTTAAATTAGATATTCCAATTTATATATTTTTCCCAAAAGATATTTAGAATTAGATATTTTTTCAAATAAAAAATTAATTTTGGAAATCTACTAACACTACCTACTCAATGTAATCAAGCAATTCTTTTAAATGACTTAAATATACAATTTTAACAAATTCATTAAAGCATAGAGCCCAAACAATCTAATAAATTAATGCATTTTTAAACATCCAAATATTAAAAATGCATAATGGTAAATCCACAAAGGCCCATAAAAGAAATAAAGAAGCTAACTTCACATTTAAGCATATAGGCTATTTACAAATACTCCAAAATAGACATTGTGGAAACTAATAAAATGCTTGATTGAAAGCCAAACATTAAAGCAAACACACACCTCGTGGACTTATTCACAACACTTGAAGATCCACAATTAACACGTATATGGATCATGGTTTCACAAGTATACATAAGATACATCTTGCAACTTAGATTGACTGAGACGAGAAGGTTTGCATAACATATTTTCCTAAACCGAATGTCTCTAATTAACCATTGTTATGTAAAACTTGTGCCTACTTCTCAATAAACATCATTCATACCTTCTCCCGATAAGAGAGTTGAAGCACAACATATACATCTAGCATGATATAATACAAATAAAATAATTTCAATAAGCTACATCAACTACAAATCATCAGAAAACCACATGATCCAAAACATAAATTAGAAAATCAATAATCATTATGTTAAACTGGATAACATAATCAAGTCACATATAACAATATAGTGAAAAGAGTAAAATTGAAACACTAAAAATAATCTAGACATATGCAAATACACATACATGATCCATACACCTTGATGGCCCAATCCAAGACAACCTCATTGGCAAGTATGATAATACTACCAAACCACAAAATGAGTCTAAGCCTATTAAATCACGACGTATGAATCCCATAATACATAGTTAGATAATAGATGCCAATACAAAGCTTCATTGATAAAGTACAATGAAGACAATCCTAAAACATCACCGCTAAATATAGTATCAAAACAATTGTAGACAAGTAGTCATACAAGGCACATATATCTAGGCTTTACAATACCTATAATGACATGTTTTCCATCAAATACAAAAAAAAGATTATTAATTTACTTAAAATTTTGAATGTTTACTATTCCATTGTATAATGTTCATTGTCTATGCACAAAATTAAGTTCATTTTTATCCTAGATGATCCCAACCCACCTTGATCCATATTGAATGGTGCCCAATCAAACATGGAGAGATCATGAGATACCTTTTGGAATGTGAGTTTCTCTCATCGACATGTGAACTTGTTCTTGAGCAATTCTAGAGACAAATTGTTGTCATTACCTAATAGAATCCAGCTTGTCAACATGTTCATTGCCACACATGTTTAATATTGCTTATGCTACCTTCCTTCTGAGTCCAACTACTTTTCAAGCAAATGGAATGGTAGTAAAGGTATGCCAAACATCTCTTAGCAATAGTATATCCTATCAAAAGACAAAGATGCTTTGGGTATCTTGGACCAGGACACAAGACAAATACCTTATTGCCAAAAGGATTTGTCCTATTGTTGCATGATAATGAATCATGGAAAATCCTTGTACCACACTGCATTGCTACTGCCGCAACCAGTGTTCAATGGGACCTCATACACATGAACGATAATTTACTCTCAACCTAGAATATCGGGCTCTTTGTTTCACCTCCCCTCAACATATGAAAGAGTTGACAAGAAATAACCAAGTTACTAGAATTGAGTGGTTTTTCCCTCAAGCAGGGCTTAAGTTTCCCCACCTCTTTAATATGGTGGAACAAACTTGTTCAGTGGACTGTTCTTCCCCTTACTCTATTTGGACATTTAAAAAGCAAAAGAATTAAGAAAAGGAATCGAACAATTTAGTGTGTACTCTTCAATGGAACAATGGCCCTTGGTAAAATCTTGATTCAACTTGTCTGCTTTTGATAAGTCATTAATGAAATCGTCATTTTGGTGGATGACTCACTTTTCTCCAAGATGTCCACCTTGGTCCCTTGAAAGTTGACAAAATATTGGAGGTGACCAATGATAGACAGCTGGATCACATCCCTCTTGAATGTGTTTATTGGGGTGTAAATCCAATACTGCCCTTAGAACAAAGATTCAATGCCAAATGGAAACGTAAGTTCAAAGACTCCAAGTGGCGCATCCTGTGTCCCGCATTATGGAAATCCAAGGCTGACTCCATGTCACAATGGTCACATAGAGACTGTTACAGATAAGCTATCCTGTGGGCAAATGTATCTACTTCCTCAACATTGTTTTGCCTAGTTGTCCTATTTGCCACAATCCTAAAATCATGAAGCATGTAGTTTGGCTCTGCAGATTTTTCAAACATTTATGAATGGCATTTCATAATGATTTTCCTGCTTTGTTGGTTAAAAACTTTCCTGGAAGAAGTCCTTCTTGCTTCACATAAATTTAACAATGTTGTTTCTGAATCCTTTTGCCAGTTGATTATAAAACACTTGGAAATCACATTGTATTTCTGCTTTCACTAAAATTTGTACTCCCCTTGGAATTCTTTTTCAAAAGTTCTACTCTGACATGTTGTAAATGTCTAATCTGTCCAGATTCTTACAAGACTCTCTTAAATGCTGAACTAGTGCAGCAGATGACTCAACTACAACAATAAATGAAAAAACTGGAGAATGATCAAAGAATATTACTAAGAAACTGGTACACATAAATGAATCTGTTGATCAGCTTTCAGATGTGGATGAGAAGCTTAAGGAACAACAAGAGTTTAATTAGGAAAACCTCTGTTCTTCAAGGGCATCCATGGTGTGTTATAGGGCATCTCCTTCAATATGGTTGCCAATTGTGATACTCCCATTGTCGAGGGGTAACTTTTACTGTTTGCTGTACTGTTGTTGCTTTTGTACATGTATTTTTGTGGTGATTCTCATGTGATGGGGCCTTGACATTTTATATTGGCCAAGTAATCTTATGCTCAGTTGCTAAGCTGTTTCCGCTTAGCCAGTGATTGCTGGAATACTCTTTGTTGTGTATGATTTTCTTTTCTAAAGTGGTTAGTATAAAAATATGATTTACGAGGGAATGTGAGTATAACACAAGCAATGAATGGGGAGACGATATATTGTGAAAACATGCATAGAACACAAGTATAGAACGTAAACGTCAAAAGCAAAAATATATTGTATGAAGAACTTATTGCACTGACATTCTTTTCTGCTTTATTTGTACTTTGTACTTCTAATTTTTAGATTCCACAGTAGATAAATTTTAAAGAAATGCATTTCAAAGATAAATAAGCTGGCAAAAGATGTCAAATTAAAAAAGCTGATTCCATATAAAATTCGCTGCCAGGCTGCTTAATGTATTCCTGGAAAAGAAATATAGTTGAAGGAATCCTTTTCAAACAAGAAAAATTAGTATGTTCAAATACTATTGAAACTAGATTATTATATCTGTCAGTGATACCATATGATCTGTTAAACATTAAATTTACGTCATACGTTATACGTGTAGGAAAGAAACATGCAGATATATCTTATGATTTATCTTACATGCCACAGGCAAACCAATTTTCTTAATTCAAATCTATCAGAAATTTTATCCTTAGCAAAGTCCAGGAGGAAATAGCATTCCCTTCACACTTTCAAGAGGAATAACCCCAAGATTTAGCGTAGAGAATAGAAAAAGGAAGGCATCTTATGCTGTATCTTGAATGCCACAGGTAAATCAATTTTCTTAATTCAAGTCTATCGGAAATTTGATACTTGGCAAGGTCGAGGAGGAAATGGCATTCCCTTCACATTTTCAATAACCCCAAGACTTAGTGTAGAGGATGGAAAAAGGAAGGCCCAGCTCCAAAAGTGTTGTTCACAGTCTGAGTATCTTGTAGCATTGCTTGAAGGAATTCTGTAAACTGAATTGTAATCAGGATTAATGATATGCTTCAATGTGACACTTAATATTTCATAATCGAGAAAAAGGAATTTTTTTACTGAAAGTTGCAGAAAATGGAAAGTGCCCATCGAAATTATTACAACTGATTTTTGCAATAAAAAATGATCACGACTCACCTGCCCAATCTGTTCGCCACATTTTACAATCTCTTCCCTGCTCCCCAACTCTTCATACTCCCTAAAACATTCAAAAAGTATGCAGCGCCAGATCAGAATTACGAGTTTTAGTGCAAAAGGAAAAGGAAGAAAAAGAAGATTACTAAAATCCAACAAACCTGATTCTGCATAGCAGTTGTTGATTAGTAGTCTCGAGTTTACCGCATCTTGCCTGAGACATTTAAGTTTTCAGATGAATGTCCTCATTACCAAACAACTAGGTTATTACTATAGACACATTTAAATTCTGATGCAATGCATATTCTTGAATGAAAAAAACAATTTTAAGGAAATCAAATGATCAGGTCACGAAATATAACTTGTCAGTAACAATATCTAAACTCTAGATTACTTGAATAATGTAATGCAATTTAGTATTGTAAAGCCAGTAAGAACCTTTATCCTAAAATCTCATGAGAACTAGAAAGACAGTATGCAAGATACAAAAGTCTTGAAAACAGACAGAAAAATTGCTGAGCTACAAGAGTTTGGATCAGATTAATGGAAAATAGCCGAAGCATGATTAAGTCAACATTATGAGCAATGTATTACGAGAATTTCTTTGTTAGAACAATGCCTCCAGAAAGGTACCAAAACAAGGTATCGGTGAACTGTTGGATAAAATATCTAAGCTACATTGACTAGTGCATTGTCTTCATGGCAGAGAAGAGTTCGAAATTACCTCAAGATCAAACATTTGATAGGATAGGGATGCAAGTTCGTTTTTCAAACCATGAACTTCATTTTGAAGAGCATCATTTTGGCTCGTCAAATGTGCTGCCAAGTTACAGCAAGCTGAGTGTCTGCCTTGAGCGTCCATTGTAGCCTGGGCCTCTGAATTATTTTCCTTAATAGTTAATATAGGATATAATTCAGAATTTGCAGTCAAATAATAACGAACAAGAGTTGCGGAAGACAACATGAGGGAGAGAGAGAGAAGTGGTTAGCATACCTTGAGAATTGTTTATTTCCACCTCCCCTGAAAAAATTTCAGGGTCATTAACGCTTGAGCTCTTCTCAGGCACTAATTTTATATTGGCATCAGTGTTCAAATCCATTAGTATTTGCGGTTTAATATGTTCATCGTTGCATATTATAACGAAAGAAGGGCTATCCGTGTGAAAGAATTGTGTGTTTGGCACAAATTCCTGTGAAGTACTTTTACGAGGGGTTCGGGGATCTCCTGCAGCATCGTCTTCGACATTGTGGGGATTAATCCGAGTCTCTTCCGCACAGCCGGTTAATAAAATGTCTGAAAATGTGCAGGAAAAAATATTAGGATTTATTTCAGATTCCCCCGTAAGCGTGGAAGCAGGAGCTTGGTCGAACACTTGATTGATTACGAGCTCCTCTTGAGCTTGCAAATTTTCCTCCACAGCAGATGACCCGACCTTTTCTGGATTCTCACTCTTGCTTTCTTCATACTCATGCTGGATAGCTTTCCTATCTCTTTCCACTGCTTTCTGCAATTGCTCAAACCAAAATAATGAATTATCAAACTAAATTTGCATTAGATTTTAGAGAATATTTTCCCGCTCTTACATTTTCAAAACATATATCCGGATATTTCCAGACATAAACAGCCTATATGTAGTTTGTTATTTGGAGCTTTGGATGTCCCAAATAACAAACAACTTGCGCGTTGTTTAAGCTTTACCATAAACATCACCATTTTCGATCCTCTTTGTTACATTTTCATCTTTGACAAAAATTGGGGATAGCCGAGTTGTAAACATCAATTTATTTTGCTTAATTTGCAGATCCAATTTTTTCCAAAATATTCGCAGATAAATAAATGATTAATCTCAAACTCTTGTCTAGGAACAAAAGGCAACGAGATTCTGCATTATTATTTGGAGGTAAACTTTGAACGAAATGCAGGGGATATTACTCCGGCAGACATTTTTCCCTGATTTTAATTCAATATTTTTGCTAAAATTACTGAATTCGTGGAACTGAAAATATAATCATCTTACTGGTGACGAGGCATTTTCAGTAGCCTTGTTTTCTTCTCCAACATACGAAGCTTCATCAACGTTGGGGACATCGCTTGCCTCGACCACATTATTATCTTAAAGCGAAAACAAAATTGCTGTTACATTAGAAAATATACAGTGCAGCACTTTGTTTCTCAAAAAGTTAGTGATGAAAACATTACCAGGCGGAGGAACGGTTTGGCGGAGAAGAGCAGAGTGCTTTCGTTTACAGGTAGGGGTGCCACTGCCCTGCCTTTTTCTGCCCATTCCTGATCGCTGTAATTTATGGTCTTAACTCGGAAGAACACACACCAAAAAACAAAAACAAACAATTTATAGGAAATGCTTCATGTGGGACAGCCCAGGGCGATAAAAAATGCTCTGTTTAATATTTACTACAATAGTTAAAATCCCGTTTTTAACTAGTTTAGGGAATACACACAAAAAATGGATAAAAAATTTAACTCCCGCCTATTCACGCAATTTGTACGAATGTGAAAATTGTATCTTCAATTTTAATTAATTTAATATTTGATTGAGTTAAAGGGTTTTAGTTCAATTGGTGAGGATGATGGTATGTTTTTTTATTATTTCAAATCATTTGGAGGTATGATTAGACTAAGTTCGACTCTTGAGTGACTTTGATAGACAAAATCTCCTCACTCGTATCAATTTAATCACTTTTTTTGTTCATATATATGTTGTAATCACTTGTTCATAAGGCCATTTAATATTGATTGTTAACTACTAAATTTAATGTTTCTTAGATAATTTAGTGAATAGTTAGGAGTATTTTTTGTAGGAGTTAGTGGTCTCATGATTTATTTTTTGGTTTCTTTTAATTAATTTTTAATTCTAATTTGGAAAGCTAGGTGGTTGTCACTTTCAGGAAGAATTCTATTAATCAAATCAATTTTATCTTCAATTCCTAACTACTTTTTAGTGGTCCTTAAAGCTCCTGCCTCTGTTATCTCTGAAATAGAGAAGATAATAAGATCCTTTCTTTGGAAAGGCAATATTGATGAATAGAAAAAAGATACCCCTAATCTCCTTAGAAGGCTTGGCAAAAGGAAAGAAACAAGGTGGGGCAGGTATTCAAAATCTCAATTGGAGAAACAAAGCATTTGGGGACAAACTTGCATGGAAAATGTACACTAATCCAGATGCCAAATGGTAAAAAATATTGCAAGCCAAATATTTAGATAATGAAAGTCCAACAAGAATACTTACAGTGGTAGACCCCCCAAAGGGGTCTGCCATTTGGAACTTCATCACAAACATCAGAAGCCTTATCACAAAATTTTCATCTTGGGAGGTAAATGATGGACAAAGTGTAAAGTTTTGGGTAGATTCATGGAATGGGAAGCCTCCGTTATCAGCAAATCGAGATCTTCAAGAGGTAAGAACAATTTTATCTCAAGCTTGGGGTGAAAATTTTCTAGATTATATTCAGTCATCAAGCCCTCTGATAGGTAAAGTAATGTGGAAAACTCCCTCAAGTAGTTTATTAAGCACTCAACAGTCTGATCTTTTCTATAAGACCATGAAGGAAAGAAAATTTTACTTATCTTCAAATCCAAACAGAATATTATGGGCAACATCAAAAGTAGGCTCATACTATGTGAAGGAATGATATGTAGTAGTAGCACAATCTAAATATTCTATTGAACCTCAACGTGCATTTTCCTTTTGTTGGAATAAAAAACTCCTTTCGAAAGTGGGAAGCTTTGCATGGCTTGCCTTACAGAAAATAATTTTAACTAGTGATCGTCTTGTCAAATTGAAGATTGTTGATCCTTTCAAGTGTCCATTATGTGAAGTGGAATTAGAAACAATAGATCATTTATTTGTGCAGTGTATTTTTTTCAATCAATGTTGGAAATTTATTAAAATTAAGTTACAACTCTACACTCCCCTACCAAACTCCATTTGGGACCTCTTCCAAGCTTGCCCGATTTTCTACCACTCTTCATTTTTCGCATGCATTTGGCTTATCATCTCGACACTTGTAATATGGAACCTCTGGTGGGAACGAAACATGAGAATTTTCAGGAAAAAAAATCTCCTATAGAGTTGGTTTTTTTGAAGATAGAAAAGGCAATATCAAAAGGGGCTAACTCATGTGTCCAAAAAGAGAAATTCATTAATTCACCTTTTACAAATTGGGACAGTTCCATTTTGAAAAATTGGAAAGACATCAAACTGCCTTTTGATGGCAACCTTTTCAAAAATAGCATCACAAAGGTAGAGAGAGCATCAATGAAATGAATCCCACCTCAAAGGGATTTAGTAAAATTAAATTTCGATGGGGCATCTAAAGGTAACCCAGGCTCCTCAAGAGCAGGAATCTGCATTAGAAATACATCAGGGATAGTATTGGCAACCTCTTCTTTTCATTTACAAAATGGATCAAACAATTGCGCAAAATCTCACGCTTTGTTATTGGGTTTGGAATTGGCAATCGAACTGGGGTTTTCAAAGCTCTACATAGAAGGGGATTCATTGATAATAATCAATGCATTTAGGGAAAGGAAAGTTCACAACTGGAGTTTAAGTTATGTGCTAAATAAAGCATGGACATTATTAGATAAACTTGAATCTTCAATCATTTCGCATAGTTACAAAGAAGGGAATAGGGTAGAAGACTTCTTAACAGGGTTATGAAGTGATAAAACAAAGATTAGGGCAACTAATGATTTGAGTGCTTTAAATGCTTTCCTTCAATTGCTTGAATTAATAAAGAAAGATGCTAAGGATGAATAGATAGATATTCAAAGTTATCTTTGCATAGTGAAAGGAAAAAAGTAAAGTTTTCTAATGTATGCATACATTGAACATTTGCGATAGACATGCTTAAACAAACTCCATGTGCTATTAATGTCTTATCATGTAAAGTGCAGGGTTCTCATTTGGCAATTCAAACTCATGTTGTAAAGTAGGTTTAATGTGGCACAAAGGTACATTCTCCACACATTCGAGATGGAGAAATTTGACAGGGCACATTTAATTAGAAACATTCATCTAATTTTATAAGGGTGACATGCTTGGATTAAGTCTAAAGATTTGTTTGTAATGGACAATGCTAAATTTGTTTTAAATTTCAAGACTCTCAATGCATGTCATCCTTGTAAGATCCCTTTATCAATAAATTGTGTCAACTATTTTTTCGAAGAGCATTCTGTTTCTAAAGGTTTAGAGTGATCGGATTGGTGTGACAAGTGACTAGTCTTGCTGAAGCAAATTTGAAGGAAGTCGTCAGTGTGCCCTTGTATTATTGGTGTGAGCTCTCTATCTCTCATCGACATTATAAGTCTGGCCGAGAAGTTCCGTTGGGGAGAGTCTTACTGATCTTAGTGGCATCGGGGTAACATTGGCTTTCGGTTGGACCTAAGAATGTTATACTATTTTCGGTGGTCTTGTCGATGGCTATTGATCATCGGTGTGACTCTTTCCAATTTGTGGAAAGGTCATCCAACTTGGGTCATCGGGGAGACATGGAACTTCAATGAGACATTTTGAACTTCTTTCGATGCACGTTGTTTTTCTGATGAGTCTGTTTTATTTGAACATCGGTGTGACTCCTATCAATGAGGTGTTTCAAACTACATTTGAACTAAAGGTCATTGGGATGACTTGGGTTCTCAGCGAAACATTTTGGACTATCTCCGATGCTTGTGATCTTGCTGACTAGGCTGTTTGGTTGACATCAGTGAGACTCTTGCCGATGCTCATGGTCGTGATGGTTCTTTTGGGACATCGGGATGACTTGGGTCCTTAGTGAAACATTTCAAACTATCTCCGATGTTTGTTATCTTGCTGACTAGGCTGTTTGGTTGACATCGGTGAGACTCTTTCCGATGCTCATGGTGGTGATGGTTCTTTTGGGACATCGAGGTGACTTGGAAATTCGATGGGACTTTCTAGTCTCTCACCGATAGTGTTGGTCATGTCGATGGTGTCGAAGATAGAAGTTTGGCTGAAGAGTTTCGTCAGGGTGACTCTGGCCGATGAACAATTTGTTGGGCTATCTTTGGCCTTCGGTTAGATCTGGGAAGTTTGGACCAACAGTAGAAGTCCGATTGATGGGGTATGGTCGGCATAAGTCTTGTCGAAGTATGAAATATGACTTCAACCCAGCCTTAAGATCTCCATCCGATGGTTACTATTTGGCCGATGGGTTGGGATCGAGGTGAGTCTTGCCAAAGATACTTTGTCGGTTTGACATGGTCTATCAGGACGGTTTCTCAAAGTGGCTCCGAAGTAAGATGTCTGACCGAGGATTATGATTAGGGTATGTCTTCCCGATGAGATGAACAAAGAGATTTATCATCGGTAAAACATGAACTGTCAGAGGTGCTTTGGAGACTTCCTTCGAGGCATGTTCCCAACTTGATGGTGTTTGGTCGGAGAGACTTCACCAAGTCTGACCGATAGAGTGATACAATTGAAGATGACTTAATGGAAAGAATGCTAACCTGTCTAACTATTGAGGTGTATGCTGATTGTGCTGGTTGACAGTTGATCAACAAGAGAAAATGCTGAACTAATCCGTTTTGTATAGGGAACGAATTGATCACTGGCTCGATTGAATGAAAGTTTCTAAGTGAGTCATTTTGATAATTGTGTGCTGTAATATGCATTGTAACAGATAGGCCGACTAAGAGAGTGAACATAATTTTTTTTTATGCAAGGTTGATCAAGGAATGGTTGTGTTGCTATGAATTGACATCTAAAATTAGTACAAAGCTCGCCTTTAAACACTATTTGACTTGTTTCATTTTCACTTATCAAAAATTCAGTGGATTTGCAAAATAGAGTGTTGTCTCTGGTAAATTACAAGTTAATGGAGCTTAAGGATTTTCAAGCGAGAAATTACTTGGTGCCATATGCAAAAGGGTTTAGATTCAAAAATTATGAAGGGTTTGTATTTTGGTCATGTAATGGGGTTGTCTTTTGACAATATAAAGGGTTAATTAAGGGGTTTTGATACTCAAATGGTGATGGGTCTATATTTTGAAAATATCAGGGAGGTTGTTTTTATAAAATGTAAAATGGGTATGTCATCTGTCAATGTAAAGAGGTCCTTATTAGGGAAGAGTCAGTCATGGAATACAATTAGGAATCTTATGTACTTACTCGAGCTATAACCGGGGGTTTTCTTCTTGATTCTTTCCCACAGGTATGCTTGCCTGAACCAAGGTTTTGTAATATCTATATTTTAATATTAATACATCTATAGTGGCTTGACACTTTTGCTTAATTTTTTTTTTTTTTTTTAATAATATAAATTTAAAAAATGAATTATATATAAATATAAATTTGGAGAAAAATGTGAAAAAGGAAGGAAACAAATATATGAAATGATGTGACATTTTTTATTAAGTGCATCACTTCCACCCTATATTTATCCACAACTAAAATTTCAATCTCTAAACTTGGTAGCTCCATCATTATAGTAGAAGATTCTAAATCATCTTTTGCACTTGATTAAAATTACAAGGGACCATTTTGCTACTAAAAATCAAATGACAAACTTAATTAAATAATCATATGGCACCACTCTATACTCTTCAAATATGAAAATGAACTTTCCCTACTTGTTTAATATAAGCTAATTCAATAAAATGCATACAAACAACATAAATTAACTTATATTAGTTAGTGAAAATTGTGGGCATAAATAAGATAGAGTTTAGTGTTATTTTAGGAAAGTGAATGCAAATTAATAAATATGCTTAGCTCTAGGTTTAATGAAGAGTACATCTAGACTATAATTTTAAAAATTGGATTGTCTCAAAGGGTCATCCCATAAAACTGGTTTACAATTCCATTGAGGAAGGAAAATTGCAAAAACCGTCCCCATGAAGAAAATTTTGGGTTTTGGGGGGTTCAAACGAACTTAGGGTTTGCGTGAACCCAAAGTGGGTTCACTCGAACCCCCTTCAAGTGAACCCTCTTAAATGATGGGTCCCATATTTTGCACGTTGCCCAAATTGAAAACAAAGGAAATTTTTGGAAAAAAGAGGGGTTCACTCTAACCCCCCTTCAAGCGAATCCCCCTTTGTTCGAAAGGTCAAGGGGGGTTTCTTTTTGGGGCGAACCCCTTCATGTGTCAAGGGGGTCCTTAACCCCCTTTTCCCCTTCTCCCCCTCTTGCACCAATTTTCTGCAAAATTTTGCCCTTCGAAGCTCGGGTTGAGGATGAAAATGGAGGAGACTTCACAGACCCAACCGGATGATGGTAGTCCTTGAAACGAGCTATCCATCGAATATTTTATTAATATGTATTCATTTTTTTAGTTTGATTAAATATAGCTTTTTCACCGAAAATCAAGCTCTTTGTTATGCACATGTGGAAAAATAGTAAATTATCAAAATAAAATTTTTAAAATATGTTTGAGCTAGGTATTGATGTCCTTGATCCAGTAAAAAATAAATTGAATTTCGATACATACGAAAAAAGTTATGTTGTATACGATCTACCAATGTCTAAATTGTAGTTGGTTTGACTTCAAAACTTGATTAAGGAAAAAATATTCAATAAAACACTATGAAACCAAATGAACTTGTTAGATATCATAGTTACAAATCTAAATTTGAAAAAAAATAGAATTCTATCCTTCATAGAAAGAAAAGTTATGTTGTATACGGTGAGAATCACTCCTTAAAAATGGTGTTTACTGATAAAGACTAGTTTTCGAAGGAGATGGAAAAAGAAATGCAATCTGATTAAAAAAAAATTAAAAAAATTTAGAATCTACACGTACAAAATGTCACAAATCACTAGTTTGCATCATCTTCAAATTCTTCATGGTTTAGTTGCTATAGGTTCCCGAAAGTGAAGATTTAGTTAAAAAAAATTCAGTTCAATGTCCAGTTTGGCCAAAAATTGTAAACTAGTATTGTGGGATCATCCCAAAACTAGAAATATGATCTCTTTGTCTATGTGTTATCTTCAATTATGTGCATGATTTGTATCTTCATTTGGGTTGATTCCACATAATTAGGATATTTTTGTGTGTAGATATGCTTTAAGGGCTACATATATTTGGTCCTATCATTTGTGCACTTCTATTATCAAGTTTGTTGAGTTCATTGTTGTTTGTTCTAGAATCTAGGGTTTATTAGCATTTAAAATATCTTTAGAGGGCTCTAGGTTTAATGATGAGTAAATCTACAATCATTTTGGAATTTTGATTATCTTACAATTAGAAATAAGACCTCTTTATCTATGTGTTATCTCAAATTCTACACATGATTTATATCTTCATTTGGGTCGAGTCCACATAATTGAGATAAATTTATGGGAAAAGATATTCTTTAAGGGATATATATTTGGTCCTACAATTTGTGCACCTTTAATCTATCGTTTATCAAGTTCGTTTCTATTTGTTCTAATCTAAGGACTAGTAGTATTTAAAATACCTTTAGAGGGCTACCAAATTGCTAGGGTACACATTCTCCTAGGTCAAGCCCTAGAAAGGATTGGTTTTACAATAATCCAAAAGATCCAAAAAATAAGTGTAGACACCTAAAATTGTCCTGACGGGAAAAATGATGCAGAGAAGGGGTGGTTATCCTCAATATGACCTGAAACAATTAGAACTTCAAGGTTTCAATCACTTATTGGTGGGTTTCCCTTCTTAGGTCTATTAATTCGTAGTAGTACTCCATAGATGGTTTTTCCAACATATTCTTCTTGAAAGAACTCATAACCAAAATATAATTACAGTTATAGATACCCATTAAGCCATTCGACAATATATATCAATTTCAGGTGGGGGTGTTTTGGAACACAAAGGCCAAATCTCCATTGCTACACTTTGAATTAGGCTTGTTTGAATAGGTCTCAACTAGGTCTGAAAACTCTACACTTCCAATCTTCATACCAATGGATTAGATTTTTCATATGGTGCCTACCAACACCTTTCAAGGAAATTCCAACAATCCTCCAAGATTTCTTCTACAAACCCTAACTTCTATGCAACTTTTATGCCTAATTCATGAAGTTAATCAAGCTAGGGCATCACCAAAATTTCCCATAAAATAATCCCCTGCTCTTGCAACATTGTGAACATGGAATATACCCTACCTACATCCATTCCACCGAATTGGGGGCCTTTTCACCACTGTAATGGAAAGAAATCCATTATTTACAGTCAAGGCACACTCTAGTGAGGGTTCAAACAGTTTTTAGTAAATCTACTCTAACTTACTCCAAACTTGATGAAATCGGATGAAACCAAATGAAAAAGAAAAATGATTCAAAGAACCATAAATTCCAACCAAATTTTGTTCACTCCCAGTCTGTACATACTCCATTTCAGAGGCCTACTTGATGGATGATCTTTGATCTATTCTCCACTTAAGAATGTTGTTGAACCTGCATCATCACCTGCAACCACATCTCCTCCATCCTTGTAAAGAAATTCCTTCTTCTTCACTTCAATTATGTGTTTTGACTTGTCGACATTCCTTTTTAGTTTATCCTTGAACTCTTCACCTTTACTTCTCATCTCTTCCATCTATTGTGTCCAGGTAACTACTGCCTGATCAAGCATACTAACCTTTGGCATGAAAGGAATTGAATGAACAATATCCCCCTTTGAAGACAACGAGTGGAGAACCCCTTATACCATCCTAGCAACATGCTTCTCAAGCCAATCTTGGATTTCCAACATCAGGTCATTCTTCATTTCTGCTGTCATAGTATTTCCAGGTTTAGAAATGGTTGCAAGGTCCATGTGCTCCTCTTATTTTACCTTTATGAACTCCTTTCTACCTACCATCATAATATTAGATCCCATGGTTTATACTTTGTCCTCCTCCTTCAACAGTGTCAAGGTATAGGAGAACCCATCTTTTTCTATCTCATAATTATTCCTCTTTCCATCATACTTGGCTTACCTATCAAATTTCCAAGGCCTCCCTAGCAACAAATGACACACATCCATGGGTATTATGTTACCTAGAATTTTGTCTTTGTACCCTCCTATATGAAACTACACCCAATTTTTTTTATTCATCAAAACATGTTGACCCTCATTTAACCAAGAGACTTTGTAAGGAGTAGCATGTGGTATTCTTTCCAACTTAAGTTTTTCAACCATCTCAACTGAAACCATATTATCTTGACTACTTGAATCAATTACAACTTTGAAAACCTTACCCAAGCACTTATAATTTGTCCTGAAGAGATTTCTCCTTTGTGGTGGATCCTTCTCTACTAGTACCTTGATGAGGGTTCTCATTACCATGAGTGATTCACCAACTTTTGGCTTAACATGTTGTGATGGAGAGTTCACACTTTCACAATCATCTCCTTGAACAATCTGATTTATCCTTTCTCCTCCAATTGAAGTAGTGGCCTAAATTTCATTTAATTTCCATGCTTGATGTCCAAACTTTTTGCATTGGTAACACCTTCTTTTGAATCCTTGTGATTCTCTTCCTTGACCTCCAAATCTGCCTCTAAAGTCTGATCTACCTCCTCTAAATCCACCTCTTGCATTTGAAACTTGTTCTTGGAATTTTCTTGTGTCTTCTTGGCTCTCATATGACTACCTTGGATTAGAAAATGACCCTCTTCCTCAAGAATTGCTGCCTCTGCCCCTATTTTGCTTGTCTTGCCTTCTCTTTAGCTTTTCTTTAGCCTTGTTTGCCAATTGGTAGCATTCCTCTACCATTCTAGGGTTTTTCAAACTTAACTCATCTTGAAGGTTAATTATTAACCCATTGAGATATCTAGCCACTTTCTCCACATCATCCTCCATGTGACCTACTCTTATAATCATCTTATAAAACTCCTCAATATAGGATTTGACATCCATATATCTTTGTTTCAGATTTTGAAATTTCTTGTACAATTGAATTAAATAATCACTTGGTAGAAACTTGCCCTTGCGTTTGGATACCATTCTATCCCAAGAAATAATTTTTGACTTTCCTTTCTTCCTCCTTTCAGTCTGCTCATTGTCCCACCAAAGTAGGGCATGGCCCTTCAATTTTGTTTTTGCCAAGTTTACCCTTTGTTCCTTTGGAATATCTTCACATTCAAAATAATTATCAAGTGCTGCAATCCAATCCAAAATCTCTTCATCATTCAAGTTCCCTCCATACATAGGTAAATCCATCTTTACCTTGTGGCTATCTCCCTTGACTACTCTCAATAACTTGGCCAAATTATGTTCATCAGGATCCAATTCCTCTTCTTCTTCATGGTCACTCACATCACCTGTGACCATACCTCTCTATTCTATTTCAACAGCCTCATGCTTGGATACCAACATGTCTTCCAACTCCTTCAATTTCCTAATCTCTTTTGTAGTCTTCTCTTCCATTTCATTCATTTTCTAGCCATAGTGTTACCTTTTGGAGGCATCTTGTTCTATTTTTCTTCACACTTTCTCTCTTTACAGACCAACCTAAGCTTTGATACCAATTTTATGTAGATTAGGGGTTTTTATCCTCAATATTACCTAAAACAATCAAAACTTTAAGGTTTCAATCACTTATTGGTGGGCTTCCCTTCTTAGGTCTATTAATTCCTAGTAGTACTCCATAAATGGTTTTTCCAACATAATCTTCTTGAAAGATCTCATACAAAAAATATAATTTCAATTATAGATACCCATTAATCCATTTGACAACATATCTCAATTATAGGTTGGGATGTTTTGGAACACAAAGGCCAAATATCTACTGCTACACATTGAATTAGGCCTAATTAGGCTTGTTTGAATAGGTCTCAACTAGGTCTGCAAACTCTACAATTCCAATCTTCATAAAAATGGATCAAATATTTCATATGGTGCTTACCAACACCTTTCAAAGAAATTTCAACAATCTTCTGAGAGTTCTTCTACAAACCCTATCTCCTATGCAACTTTTATGCCTAATTCATGAAGTTAATTACGCTAGGGCATCACCAAAATTTCCCATAACATCATTGCCTAGTCCTGAAATGTTGTGAACATGGAATATACCCTACCTAAATCCATTCCACTAATTTGGGGGCCTTTACACTGGTGGAATGGAAATAAATCCATTATTTACAGTCAAGGCACACCCTAGTGAGGTTTCAAACAATTTTTAGTAAATCTTCTCCAACTTACTCCAAACTTGATGAAATCAGATGAAACCAAATGAAAAAGAATAATGATTCAAAGCACCATCAATTAAAACCAAATTTTGTTTACTTCCATGTCATATAGAGCTGTACAAGCATGTGTAGCAACAAATTAGCCTTCCAAAATACAAAAACAAAGCACCTTTATTATTCAAAATTCAAATTTGCATCTACCAAACCTTCAACCAACGTTCAAAAGTGTTTTTAAAGAATTAAAAAAGCATAACTAATCATATTTCCCACCAAAAACCAAAGCCCCATCCGTTCAACTTCCCAAAACTGCAAAAATGCAAAAGTTGCTTTGACAACCTTTTGCAACTTTTACAAATTTCACCAAATTGACTCCAAAATGACTCCAACCCACTGACAAACATAAGAAATGGTCTCAAAGAACTTATTACATGTAAAATAATCAAACCAAGCAAAAATATCAACTTACACCTACTAGACCTAAGGTGCTCCTACACCACAAACAACACTATTCAACTAACACTCACTCTTCTGATTAAATAAAACATTATTATTTAAGTACTATCATTTCTCATATTCGTTTATTGATTAAGTGATTTAACATTATTTAATTAATCCACTTTTTAACCATTTTTGACAAATTAAATAAATTTCATTTATTTAATAAAGTCTAAAAACCCTAAATTCCTCTATTCATTGAATAATATTCTTATTTAGTTAATTCACTTTTTCATCATTTTGACCAATTAAATAAATTTCATTTATTTAATAAAGTCCTAATGCCAGAATCTTAAATCAAGCTTTTGAAGCTTCAACACACATCTTCGATCAACAACACACACACATTCTTTAAGATTTTTCATGCACAATGGAGGCTTCACATTGATACGAACAACCCAACATCTTTGTGAACACACTTCGACACGGGATGGTAAAGCTATAGTTTTGTTTTTGAGTTCATTGTTATTGTTTTCTTTCAATTACGTTCTTGAATTCATTAATTGTGTAGTTTCATTTCGTGAGTAATGGGCATGAATCGTCTATTTGTTGATTAGATTAGTTTCTATTCATTAAATTCAATTCATTTATCTCATTTGATACCATCAATTTCCCTCTTACACATTCTGGCACACCCGGTGGGACCTTTGTCCTTAGCACTAACTATTTTATGAGTGAATTTTGAAGTTGCAGGTTTCAAAAATTCCATTAGAAAATTTTCACGTAGAAGCTACAAGAAAATTTTCCACGTTTTTCCTGCAATTGACTTTTTCTAGCCGCAGTTGCACTAAAACTAGCCGCTTTTGACATTTGGTGAGCTTTTGACAAAAAAAGTTTGCAGTTGCATTTTTGATGTGCTTTTGGCATTTGGACTGCAGTTGCATTTTTGTGTCACTTTTGAATTTTCTAACCGCATTTGCTAAAATAACAAGTCACTTTTGATTTAAATTTTTGCTTTTGCTTTGTTGTTTTTTGATTTAAAATTTTAAAAGAATATTTTCAATTTCTAACATTAACAGTTGCTTGATTTGGACGTTTGAATGGTGATAACATCATTTGTGTAGCTCTTGCAGGATATGGTACATGTTACATGAAGAAAATAACTAACATGTTTATTGCAGAGAAGGTGAACTATCCAAGTCAAAGTTTTTTAGAAAGTTTCATAGTTTAAAAAACTTTAAATTTGGTGTCTACAATGAATCCCACCAAACAGTTTCAATTGGTACTCTTAAAAAGAATTTTCAGAAGCTTTCTAGCTTAGGAAAATCTCAATTTGGTGCTTAAAAATAATTTTCAAAAGCTTTCTAGCTTAGCAAATGATCTTAATTGGTGCATAAAAAGAACCCCACAAAGCCACACACTTTCATTTTGGTGCTCTAAAAAGGTTTTTTTTTGTTGAGAAACGATACCTGAATTACTAGCTTGATCCTCTATCATAAAAAGGCTAGGCAAAAAATTCACTTTTTTTGTCTTTACCGCCATACCGTGGCGGTCTTTCATTATGTTCTAGTGGTACCGCGGTGAAGGGTTTGGCGGTTACCTCGTTATCGCACGCAATCTCCTTCCTCACCGCGGTGGCTGCGGTATCGGTCTTTCTGTCTGGCTGGTGGTTATCGTCATACTGCGGCCAGTCAAATGACTGACCGCGGTGGCCACGGTAAGACCACCAGTGGCTTGGCTGGTGGTTACCACCATATTGCGGCCAGTCAAATGACTGACTGTGGTGCCGCCATACCATGGCTAGTCAAATGACTGACTGCGGTGTCGCCATACCATGGCCAGTCAAATGATTGATCGCGGTGGCCGAGGTAAGACCACCAGTGGCCTGGCTAGCAGTTACCACCATACCACGACCAGTCAAATGACTGACCATGGTGGCCGTGGTAAGACCGCCAACGGCCTGGCTGGTGGTTACCACCATATCATGACTAGTCAAATGACTGACCGCGGTGGCCGTGGTATGACCGTCAGCGGTCTGCCATGATGGCTACCACCATATTGTGGTGAGTCTTGAAGCCAGCTATGGTAGAATGATGGGAAGGTTTGTCTGGGCTTGGTGAAGTCAGGGTGCGCTCGATTGAGCTCACTGCCATACCGCAGGTTGAACTCAACAGGGCTGCGGTAGCGCGATAAGGTCTTTGGAGAGCTCGGATGAGCTCATTGACTGGGTTGGACTCGGTGGTAGAAGCAGTATATGAATGGGGTTTGGACATGTGGCTCAGTGTCAGAGTGATAATTGGCTAGAGGCCAAAGTCATAGCAACAGTTATTGCAAGTCGACTCAGGGTGGTAGATAGGACCCAATTTGGGTAAAGAAGTTATGACCTGGGTGGCTTGATGCAAGAAGATTGGTATGGGCTGATCTTTGGTGTGATTGGATCAGAGATTAATGTACCTTATGATCAACGGTTGATTGACATAATTGAATGCAATGTATGACTTAATTAAGTTGAGTACATGATTGCAAAAGATAGAGAGAGTTTTCCAATTTGAACTGTATGTTGAATAAACATTGTAACCATGAGATAATTCTGAAAGTGTTGCTGTGAGCTGAACAAAAGAAAGACTGTGATTTGTATGTAATATTGTTATTACTATAATACAAAATATTCTTTTCTTGGTGTGGTGGGTTTTTTACCTAGAAAGGTTTTCCCACGTTAAATACCCGTGTCATCTGTGAATGCTCAATTCTGTAATCTCTTTTATGCTGCATGTATTTTATCTCAAGTATTTTAGATGCTATTGAAACCTGTTTATGCTCTTCTCCTTTATTGTATTAGTGTTAAGGGAATGTATTCCACGCTATTGGGTCTCTATATCCTATATGTTTTTCCCTTCATTTTTAAAGCTTTCTAGGACAAACAATTCCTTTTGGTGCTCTAAAAAATGTTTTCTTTCGACCAAACACTTTCCATATGTTGAAAAAAAGCTCAATTTCATTTTGTTGACCATTTAAGACAAGGCTTTAGAAAAACTTCAATTGTTGCTTAAAAATGAACAAATATGTTTTGGTTGTACATTTCAATACTTCTTGAAGTCTTAAAATATTTGAAATTGGTGCACCTAAAAGAAAAAATTGCTATCTTCTACACACTTTCATTTCATTTTTATTTTTATTTTATTTCATTTTCCTTTTTTGAGGCTTAAAATGAGCATTGCAATGAAGTGTATATTATGTATTATGTGTTTGGAAAACTAGGTGTCTATCCTCTCCTCTCACACCTTTTGACGATCTTTGGTGACAAAAAGCATCTTGAGTTTCACACTTTGTTTACTTTCAAAGAATACCTTTAGAGGGCCTGCCTCCCAACTTGTGAGAGCGAACAACGCAAGTGATATTTTTATTTTGGTTTGCTATATAAACAATTGTGGGTGTGAGGAAAGGTCATCACCCACTTGGTGTGGATGTTCTACACTGATGAAAGTATCCCTCAGTATTCGTGATATTTGTAAAAACACGCAAGGGTTGGGAGAGCTCTTAATTGAGTGAATCACCACATGTATAAACACTAGTTTATCCCAAAACATGACTAAGAACCAATGTTGTAGAAGCTACCCCTTTTGGCTAAAACATTCTCTGAAGTGGTGCATTGAAACTTTGATTTTGAGAAGTTACTTACCAAGTTCAACTTATGGTTGAGCTTAAAACACTCTCCATTCATTGCATGTAAAATCATCCCTTCGGGGCATGAGGTAAGCCCATCTAGAAGGAAGTGTCTATCCCTAGGGTGTAAATTGTCTTCACAAAATTTCCAAATCTTTTGGTTACTTTGAAACATCAAACATTGTGCTTGAATTAAAATGAACACATCAAAACAAGCATTCAACAGGGTTATCACACTTCAAACCCTTTTGAGTTAGTGTGAATCCTTTGAAAAGAGACATATATTTGCATTCCTTAAGTATATCTTAAAACAATATCCCTAAAGGTTTTTGGATATTTAGGCTCACATTTCAAGTCGCATTAAGGACAAAGTTAACATTGGAAACTAAGACTTTAGCATTTTGATTTCCATGATCTTTGACCTTTTGTGGAAAGAAACATGCTTAAAAGTTGTAGACATTTAGGGTCACATAGTTTTGATTGTTGTGTTGTGTTATCACTTGCCAAATCTCAAAACAGATCAAACAAAGTAATTCAAAACTACAAAATTATCCAAGCTACTGCCAACACAAAAATTGGAAAACAAATTTTCACAAAATACCACTTTTGCCAAACATAACTCACTTGATCTAAAAATGCCACTTTTGATCCTAATAGTGCCACACTTGATATATTTTTCTATCTGTGATTGACTAAAATTTGACCGCTTTTGCCAAAAACTACCACTTTTGCACTCACTATTTACCAGATTGAAAACTTGAAACAAAAGCCTCTTTTGAGAATTTCTACTGCTATTTTCCTTTAGATTTGACATCAATTGACAAAAAACTTGGTTGCTTTCACCAAAAACTACTGCTTTTGCACTCAATGTTTATCAGATTGAAAAATTGAAATAAAAGCCGCTTTTGAGAATTTCTTCTACTATTGTCCTTCAAATTTAGCTGTAGCCGACCAAAATCTGGCTACTTTTGACATATATTACCGCTACTACTCTAAAACTATTGCTTTTTCTTGGATTTCTAGTGAAAATAAAAATTTGATCTTTAGTTGATTAAATCTTGTGAGAATGAAACCAATTGGACTCCCCAAAACATGTCATTCTATTAAACCCAAATCTAGTTCCACTCTATACACCCATGGAGACATCATATGCCACAAATGTCAATGATATATCAACTATGGATTCCCCCAATCAAGGTTTTAACACATCTTATCACATGGAAAATTTCAATAAAAATCCTCATCCAAATCAAAATCACTCTTATCAAGGGTTTCAAAATCATCATCAAGGAGGGTGATCCCACAATATTGGTTTACAATTTTTGGCCAAACTGGACATTGAACTGATTTTTTCTAACTAAATCTTCACTTTCAGACACCTATAGAGGCTAAACTGTGAGGAATTTGAAGATGATGCAAACTAGTGATTTGTGAGATTTTGTTTGTAGATTATAAATATATTTTTTTCAAAAAATTTAGAATCAGATTTCACTTCTTTTTCCATCTCCTTCAAAAACTAGTTTTTTTCAATAAACACCATTTTAAGGAGTGACACTCACCATATAACACACAATTTTTTTTTCCATGAAGGATAAAATTTTAATTTTTCCAAATTTAGATTTGTAACTATGATATCTAGTGCTTCCAATTGGTTTCATACTATTTTATTGTATTTTTTCCTTAATCAAGTTTTGAAGTCAAACCAATTACAATTTAGACATACGAGGACCATATAACATAACTTTTTTTGTATGTATCAAAATTCATTTTTTTTTATTCAATCAAGGACTTCAATATCTGGTGCACTCATATTTTTCAATTTTTTTTGTTGATAATCTTCTATTTTTCCACATGTGTAGAATAGAGAGCTTGATTTTCGGTGAAAAACCTATATTCACAAGAAATAAAAAATAAATATAATAAGAAAATTAAATTTATTTAAAATTATATTATTTGGTAAGCTTATAATAAGGAATACATACTTACAAAAAATAAAATTTAAATGAATTAATTTGATCCCTCAAAAGGTAAATCAAAAGTGTTTTTTTATCAGCATTTTGATAGGTGTAAAGGAGACTCCATTATAGGTATGGTTTAAAACTAGAGGGGTTCTATCCAAGGGGGTTTGATCTAAGGTGGTTTGATCAAACCCTCTTCAATTGGAATCCTTAAAATGGAAAATTTTAAGGCTTAAATCATTATATTTTCTAAAAATATGTGATTTCAACAAAAAATAGAATCTCCCAAAAATTGTAAACCAACATTGTGGGATCACCTAGGACTAAATCTAGAACAAAAAATTGCATTAAATGCACTTGAGAAAATGATTGACGAACTTGAACAAAATAAAATACATAGTATCATCAACAAAATGTTCAACATAAAGACACCTCATACCGACAACCCCCATACTATGAACCTTCATACAATGCACAATATCAACAAGGGTTACAACAAAAAAATTAGGATCCTAATGTTATGCAAAATCAATATGGATCTTCCTTCATTCAAAACCCCCAACAAAAAAAAAAAACACACACCCACAAACACCTCAATATCCACATAAAAAACACTTCCAATATCATCAAAACATTGATTCATATCAGCAACAAAGTCTATTTCCACAACATCAAGTGAATCAACAACATCAATGGTCACAAAATCCAAATAAAAAATATTCACATCAAAATTATCAACTGCAAAATCATCAAGATCATCAATCTTGAAACCAACAAGAAATTCCATCTCAAGTACAACAATCATCTCCACCACAACAAGCCTCACAATCCAACCATACTGCTAAACATGAATAGACTCCTTTAGGGGAGCCAATTGAGGGGGTGTTAAACAAATTCGTCAATGCCAAACTTATCACACTTCCAAAACTACCACGAAGTGGTGAGCCTACCATCAAATTCCCATGGTACGATGACAAGGCCTATTGCAAATCCCATGGAGTAAAAGGTCATGATGCATCAAAATGTTTTACACTAAATAAACTCATCCAAGACCTTATTGATAAAAAATAAATAGCTATTGAGGAAAACGTTCAAGATCTAAATACCAACGACAACATTGACAATATCTCAACCTCAAAAGTTGAAAACAATGATCAAGAGCCATCTACAAATGATCACATTGACAATGTCTCTACATCATCCAATGAGCGAGAGGACATACATCAAGAATTTAATCCCAAGCGTGATAAAAAAAAATCACCAAAGTCTAACAATGATCCAATTCAAGGAATCTTATCAATTGATCTCATGGTTGAAAACATTAACAATATCTCAAATATTGAAAATAATGATAAAGAGCCATCTACCAATGATCATGTTGACAATGTCTCTACATCATCCAATGATCAAGAGGACATACATCAAGAATTTAATCCCAAGCATGATCAAAATCAATCACCAAAGTCTAGCAAAGATCCAGGCAAAGATATATTATCATCCAACCTCATGGTAGTACATATTGATGATCAAGAGACTCTTAATCCAACACTTATACCCAGTGTAGAAAATCTAAGCCAAGAACTATCACCCATATATCCACATTTTGAGGAAATCCAAGGATCCTTTACAAGAAATCCCTCCTTTGAAATTGGTTCAAGTCAAGAGCACGAACCAAAGCATATTGAAGATAATACCACACAAAGTCAAGATCAAGAATCCCTATCATAAAAATACTATAATGACTTGGTGTTAGAATTGTGAAACAAGCACAAAACCATGAGCCACAGGATCAAACAACAAAAAAATACACCTTCTATGCAAGAGATCTGCAAACAATATATGCAATATTCCTCAACAAGAAAAAGCTACAGAAGAAAGCGACTCTCAAGAAAATATGGAAGCTCCAGAGATTAATTACAATGAGGGTTGAGTGCTTATAAGAGAAAAACCCTAAATGAGAAAGGGATTAGATCATGAAAATTTTCAACATCACATGAGATGAGACATAATGATCTAATATTAGCTCAACTAATAAAGCATAAAAGAACTCCCAATTTTATCTTAAGTGCATGAGAATAAATTAAACTAATAATCAATTAAAGATTAATTAATTATTAGCTAATATATGATAACTCTAACACCCCCCCTTAAGATGAACTTAGGGAGTAGCTAAAAACCTTAAAAAGAATGGATGATGTCTCCCAAAAATCAAGTCCATGTAAGGTACCCATGTACAAACATAAGATCTCTATAATGTAGAGAAATAGAGAAAACCTCATGGGAAAAACTCCACTCGAAAAAGGGATGTGTTGGTTGTTTTTGGAGAACCAAGCAAATCCCACTAAGTATCTACAAACTTTCCAACTTCAATTATCGAATACTCAGGAGATGATTGGCCAATGAATGAGGAAACACTGTGACACTTCTGTCTTGCACTTTAGGATCTATAAGACCAAGGAGGGTAATCCCACAATGTGCATTATATAATCTTGCTACATAACTATATTAACCAATGCACAATTAACATATACATTCTCAATCAAATGTTGAATCAGTGTAACCTTTAAAGAAACTAGCAAATAATTTGAAAGATAACACTTCTAAAGCTAAGAATCCATACAATACCAACCTTAAAAAAGGTAAAAATAATTAATGATTATTTAAGAGTATTGTTCTCAAATTGGGTAACCAGAACCATGAGAAATACAAATAACACCCACGACCAATGCCATATCTTTGGGCAAGGATTCATAACACAACAAATCGAACTATAAGACGAATTTAATTCTAAACATTTATGATCTATGTGAGACTATCTTACAACTCACATATCAATACTTAGAATCTATGAATTCTTATTAAACCCATTGAACATG
This sequence comes from Sequoiadendron giganteum, assembly GCA_007115665.2. NCBI lineage: Eukaryota > Viridiplantae > Streptophyta > Pinopsida > Cupressales > Cupressaceae > Sequoiadendron > Sequoiadendron giganteum. Next base: position 326,590,121 of record CM021107.1, on the reverse strand, counting down.
TATATGAATTCATGATTTAATCAAAGCATTTTAACTGATCCATTGAATCAGAGCCTAAATTAAAACATACATCAAAGTATAATGACATTGAAGATTAATGAAATAATCTTTGATCAATATTTTCATTAATAACTCGGATACAACGTAAAACTGGAGAGACAATAGACTCATGGGAAATTCATTATTGTTCAAAATATGCTCATAAACCATACAATTAACAAAATTTATGTGCTAGACTCTAAACTTAAGAAATAAACTTCATATATGTTCTCTTTGTATTCTAATTTGCATAACTCAGATCTATAATTTAACAAGATACCTATACAACCGGTGCAAAATTCCCTTTTATAAGAACAAGGGAGAAAAACAAGCTTCAAGACGAGAATTACACTTGTCACATTTTAATTTGAGTGCTTTAGCAAATATTCCCCTATAGGAAGTTACAACAAAGTAATGGAATATTCATCATAAAAAAAAGAGCCTCCATTAGTCAATGTGGAACACTACTCCTTCCAAAAGGAACATGTTAGAAAGAATAATCTTCATTTGTTGTTGAAGATCTGGTCCCACCTTCCAAAAGGTATCTTCAAATAGTTTCCTCAAAACTTGTGCCCACACACACCAAGTGAAAGAACGAAAAAAAAGAAAGAAAAGAAAGGAAAGGACAAAGAGAATGTCCACGTCTGCTACCCTGTCATCAATTCAATTTCTAGAAGATGCACTCTATTTTCAATACTTTAACAAAATCCTAATCTATACTAAATCTAGGCTATACAGTCTATTTTCACCTATCCGTTATTCATCATGATAGAAAAAGATTAAAACCAAAATTTTAAATCACCACCCTGCCTTTTCATATTAATCCACCAATCCCTCCAAGTATCTACCTATCCATTCCCTAAATTCCTCATCATAAGGCCAATCAAAATTTATGACTTCATTTGCTCTTTCTCTGTAAGGCGCATACTTGGTAACAATCTGGTTGGCCTCTCTGTCAAATTCTAACAAGACAACTTCAACATGAACCAACATATCCATATTGCTCTTTAATGTGCCCATATCACCCTTTTGAAAAATTGCAACTGCCTGATCATAAATGGTTTTATTAATTTCATCCCTCCATTCTTGAAAGGTTTTTATATTACCATCATGCCTTAAAATGGATGGAAGGAGACCATGGTGTGACTCATGAAAGAATTCCACCAAATCCCGTATCTTGATCTCCAAAGGTTCTATATTCCCCTATACCCTTCAATTTTACACACATGATTATTAGTGGGTTTGAATATCTTAGGGGGGTTAGCATCATGCTTAGCTCCAATTGACATTAAACTTAATTCCTTCACCCTAGGGATCCATTTTTCCATAAGTGGAATAGCTCTTTCCTTGTCACTATCAAAATTATTCATTGTAATACCCATGGATGAATAGTTGTGATGAATACTATTCAACCTGTTGTTTACCCCTCTATTTAGGTGCTCCAACACTGTAGTGATAATCCTCATATTGCTATTTAAAATCTCCTTATCATGATTATCAAATTTTCCTTTATATTCATTCAGCTGCTTGAGCAATTCCTCTATGCTGATGCCTCCCTCTACCTATGGCATTTTTGATGTACTAGGCCCTATTACTGAAATGGGTGCACTTCCTATGTTATATGACACAATAACCCATGAGGAACTTATGTCAATGGTAAGTTCAAGGGGGTAGCTTCTTGAGAAGTGGTAGGGGAGTCAACACTAGCTCGTTCATGCTTTTGTGGTTGCAAATTTTATATTTTCTCCTCTAATAATGTAAGCTTTGTTTGCAGCTGCATATTGTGTTGTTCAATATTTCCATATTGAACCAAAAAATTATTGTTTTCTATCTTGAGCTTATCCTTTTTTGTAGTAATTGATTCCACTATAGCCCTTGTGAATTCTGCAACATGCACAAAAATATTGGCTGCTTCTAGAGCTGATGTATCTACAATTTTTTTTATTATGAGGCCCCCTCAATATTTAGGTGCTAGCTCAACAATATCAGGTTTCCTTGTAGTTGGGGCTAAAGACCAAATTGCCAATGCATCCCATTGTTCACTAAAATAAAACCCTTGCAATGCAATCACAACCTCTTCCTCTGAATTGTACAGGGACCTATCACACCTCTTTATTGTATCAAAAGCTATAGCAGAAGACAAATCCCATTCTGGAAGCAATAGAATACCACTATTCCTAACCAGTTCTCTATCTTCCTTTGCAGTCATTTTTTGGAACTTTGCCTTCATTTTGTTCAAAAAATTTCCTTGAATGGTAGCCTCAAGAAATTTTGGATGGAGACTTCTTTCCATGGCTAGGCTATTGACATATTCGTCTCTTTTATCCCTATATGCAAACTCCAGAAAAGCTTGAGTCTTTACAAATGAATCATCATCTAAAAACTTTGTGCATGCCTAAACCCGCATATCATCTTTTCTATTGAGCCCAATGAGGTCAAATTTACTTATCCTCATGCCCAGTTGCTATGCATACCCCACTACTGGCACAATGGGAATTATTTCTTGTATTTATTATTCTGACAACCAAATATCATCATTAAAATCTTCATCAACATAATCCACAAACCCTGTTTCTTCAACTCTTCTGCCTTTTCAATGGGGGTTCTTTTGGTGGTGATGTACTTGATGGTGGAGCATCAATATCTATAATTTTAGGCCATGTTGGCCTTGGAGGAGATGGCAGTGGTATTTGTGACATAGGAGAAGGGGGTCTTTGCTCCTCTTGTTGAGAGCGATTAGGAATAGTATCATCTTTCTTTGCCATACTCCTTTTCCTCACAAAAACTTTATTTTTGGTTCATTTGGGGCTTGAGGTGCAATCTTCTCTTTAATAGCAGGGATCTCCCCTTTACCCTATTCTTCTTCAATGGGAGATTTCCCCTTATTCTTAATTATTCCCTCACCTTCAAGGTGGCTCACTATTTTCTCAAAATTCTGGAACACATGATCCATCTTTTGTATAACATTTTCAGCCTTTGGAAGGATATTAAAATCAGGGTTTTCCTTCTTTATCTTCCTCTGCATCTTGTTGAAAGCAATCAATTTTTCATTTCTTCATTCTTGTTCTAGAGGATCAAACACATTTCTAATCACATCCTCTAGAAATTGGAAGATGTACACAAATTTGTAGCTCTTGTTTCTTTCTTTGAACCAGGCCATGAAGCCTTTAGGGTCATATTTGACCCTCTCTACTGCTCTTTGCATGTGGTAGGCCTTAAGAATATCAATTATTTTATTCCAGCCTCCTTTTGTCATCATAAAATTAGAAAATAATGTATACAGAGGAAAGAATGTTCCTTTTCCTTGGTCCAACATATACTTATTTTCCACACATCTAAGTTGCCATATTACCTCTAGGTAACCAATTATTTCTAGTACATATCTTGGTAGTGAGAGGGGTGAAACAACAAAACCATATACTCTTAAAATAGTGAAATCAGGGTGTGGGATAACATCTCCCCAATTGTGATCAACCCTCAACTTAGGCCTTCTTTGTTTGGGTCTCAAAAAATCATGGAGGGCCTTGGGAATCCTAGGCACATGCACAACCAGTGCTCTCTTCAATTCTGCTGCAAACAAATTGTAAAATATCACATAATCATATGTGCTATCACCCTTGTCTAGGACTATAGTCCAACATTGCACGGGAAACTCCAAATCACCCTCTTTCCTATCCAAAACCATATTCTACCCAAAGTAGGATGCACCCTTGAATAAAAACATATGCATCAATAATGAATACCAACTAAAATTTATTCCATTTTCCCCTTTCTTTAATCTGATCAAACCCTCATGAATATTTTCTACAAGGAACCTTGCATAGTCATATACAGTACAATATTTGGGGTGCTAAATATGGCCTGCCATATACATCCATGCCATAGGCATTCCCATGACATGATCATAACCAATTATTTGAAAAATGGAGTAGAAGGTTCTTTGGAAGTAGGAAATAAAATACCTAACAGGGAAAGGCTCTTTATCATGTTGCCCTATTGTAATCCTTCGGCCCCTGATTTCAGCTAGGTACCTTGGCAGGACATGAAATCTGAATGCAATTTTATTCTTATCATATTCTTGCTCGAGGAGTCTCTCATTAATTTTAGGCATTTCATCATTCCACTTAGTGAGTTTGAATACAAGAGAAAATTCCTCCTTGGTGATTTAAACCAATTCTTTCCCATAATATGTCCTTATTATCCTTATGACTGGGTCATAATTGTTGGCTACTATTTTGAGCAAGTCAAAGTATTGGTCATAATTTGGGACAATCAACTTTCCAAAATCACAATTCTAAGGTTTACCTACTGGAATACCCATCTTTTTGTTTCCAAACCATCCAAAGAACAATTCCCAACCCGTGTAAGGTATTTGGGCATCCTTTATAGAATTATTCTTGTCAATCAAACCTTTAACTACTTGGGGACCTCAGAGAATTAGCTGACCCTTAGGTTTTTCATTGGTTGAGGGTGGCAACTAGTATATAAGGTCTTTATTCAAAGGCCTTTTGGGTATATAATTCTCGCCTTTAGACGAGGATTCCTTTGATTGTGCTTTGGGATCCATGACACAAAAGATAGTACACAATAGGGTTTTCTGGCTTCTTGGAACAAAATTTTTTAGGTTATATAACAGTTCAACACTAATTACGATAATGAAAGACTAACCGATTCTTCTTAATGAATGTCAAGCCTTAAAATGCTAAACCAAGAGAAACCCTAATTGACTCAAAGGCTTGGTAAAACACAATTATCAATAATTTTGATGAGGCAATAGTAATTAAATTACTGGTTCTTTTGTAGGTTGATAACCCTAGCCTTGAAATCTTAGAAGCCTAAAAACTGCAACACGAGCTCTCCAAGTGTGTAGAATTTCCTTCACAATAGCCAAAAGTGCCTTTAAGATAGGTTTTAATAGCTATGCAATCTTCTACATTGGCCGCTCGATGTCCTCTCTATTATTAAGGCTTGATCACACGAACCAGAATGGATGAATTTCCCTTAAGCTGAGTTTTGAATGTTAGCCATTGATCACATGGATAGATTAATTGATGAACGATCCAGATCTAATCATATTTATTTAAAAAACTTGACTATATGCAATCAAAATATTCATTAAATTCCATTGAGCCACATGGAACCACTTGCTAATGTGTCATGGGTCTCAATAATCCTTTGTCAATGTAACCAGAAACCATGTGTCACATTCCCCTCGCCCCTGTGGTTCTTAATCTATGCACATCTTTAATCAGTGGGGAGATGGGGAAGGGCCGAAATTAAATCTCACGGCTTCACACCTTATTCATAACCGATTTCCTGTGGCCTTATTTCTTCTACACTATCAATAGTCTAGATTAAAAGATCTTAAAATTCATGCACCATACCTTTATTAGCAACACATCCTTTATCTTCAAATCCCATGTGAAAATATTTGATTGATATTCACCCTTTGCTTCAAAGATTCCATGTCCTCTGGGTTATTCCACATGGCAATTGTCCGCTGCCTTGTTGAGAACTTGTCAGTGAAGTAGGGACCCAAACAAGATAGCGGGGAGCGGTCAGTATTGACCCATGTCACCTGCTATCGATTACTAATTTTATTCTTTAGCTCTGCTCGCTAATACTGGGCCCACCTTTAGACCTGACACGTGGTGATCACCTGCCACCTGATAAGATTATTTTAATGAATAATAAAAACCAATGAGCATACAGGGAATAGTCGAGATGCCTTTCTCAACTATTGAATGACCATCATAAACCTTCACTTCTAGATATGCCAAAATAGTTAGCTTTTAAAATGGGGCTACCACTAGGTCAACGAGACTTGACCCTCGAGAAGTAGAGACTTAATACTTAAGGCTTTAAACATGAAATTATTCAGCCCGACCATGGAAAACTTAAAATGAGTATTTTGCAGATGGTGACCGACAAAGCTAACCCAAGGGGTCGGTATGAAGAACGATTTTAATGACTCAAGATGCAACTTAAGTGACCAAAAATTGGGTACATAGGTCAAAGAAGTATTATAATACTCAACATTTATACCAATACAAATTTTGAAAGGAGGGTTATTAACCTAAAACCCAAAGGCCTAACCCCAAGAATAGAAGCATAGAATGATGACAGGGCCAAACATACCTTAGAAATTTTTAAATTTTTTAGGAGCTCTACTAGTGGCTTATGCTTAGGGACACATATCCCTTGTGGGTATGGTGAGAAACTAGTTCTCGAGGTGAAGTAAACAAACACAAAGAGAAAAAAATGCAGGAGCTAGCCTAGACAAGGCCAACAGACAAAACCAAAAGTAAACACACCAAACCTATATATAAGACTATACAATGTACATGGAACGTAACATATTTGAAGAGAAATAGGGCTTCTAGAAGTTTCCATGTATTGGTAGTTCTAGAAGTTCACCTTTTAGGGATTGCAAGAAGTATGAATTTTCCCTATGTGTTTCTGCAATCAAATACAAGCCAAGCCATAGGGGATCAAATTTTCCATGTTTTCCTTTGTCTTCCATCCTTGCATTCCACATTAAGACCATGCATCCAACTTCAAATTTTCTTTCAATGGCCTTTTTACCAAACAAGTGTTTGACTTGGAGTTGAAACTTCTCATTTCTTTTATGAGCTTCTCTTCTAGTTTCGTCAAGCTTAATTAACTCTTTCATCCCGTGTTGCATCTCATCACAGATGTCATCATCATATTCTTGAACAAATTTACACATATTTATCAAGTTATTATGAGGTATCCTTGCTTCTACCCCATAGACCAGGTTAAATGGTGATTGTCCAATAACCTTTTTGACTGTGGTCCTATCTGCCCACAATGCTAGTTGTAGTTTTGAATCCCATGTCTTGTTCTTCTCAATCACCCGTTTGATAATTTTCATCAAGATATTATTTCTAGACTCTGATTTTCCATTCCCTTGAGGGTGATGAGGAGAAGAGTAAGAAATAAATATGCCATATCTATTGCAAAAGTTAGTAAACTCTTTGGATCTGAAGCACATGGCATTATCAGAAACAATTCTTTCTAGGACTCCAAACCTACTTAATATGTTGTTCATCAAAAATTCTATCACTAATTTTCTTGTGGGGATTGATTCCACCCACTTTGTGAAGTAATAAATTGTAACAAGGATCCAAGAGTGACCTCCACTTGATTTTTTTGACATATCTCCAATGAAATCAATGCCCCATTGTTGAAAGGGGGCCTGAACTAAAATTGGCCTAAGAGGAAGGTTACCAAATTTTTTTAACTTATTAGCGAGCCTTTTGAAAGCATCGCATCTCTTGACAAACCTATGAGCATCTTGGAATACATTTGGCCACTAGAAGCCTACTCTCAATATTTTATGAGCAGTTGTTGTTGCCATATAGTGGCCTCCACATGCTCCCTTATGCATTTCAAACAAAAGATATTTTGTTTGATCTCCATCAACACACCTGAGTAACACACGCTTTTGGATTCTCCATCAGAGTTCTTCATCAAGAATAATGTATTTGATAGCCTATAGTTTGAGAGTTCTCCTTTCATTATTGGGCATACCCTTAAGACATTGCATTGTTTGTAGGTATTCTACAATCCTCCTGTACCATCCACAGGTCTGCATGTCACACATGGGTGCAAAATTTCCATGTTCAACCTGATTAATCTGATTGGCTTCCAAGTTGGTCTCAACCATCAATCTTGCTAGACCTTTACCTCTCTCAAAATTTTTAATCTGGATGTCAATGTTGAACTCTTGGATCCTATTGATCCATCTACATCTTCTTCTCGTGGTTTCCTATTGAGTGAAGATATCCATGACTGCAACACTTGGAATGTATGCCACTATAGTGTCTCCCATCAAATATATTCTAATTTTTTTTATAGCTTTGACCAATGCATAGGCCTACTTCTTTGTAGCATCATATTTGAGCTCTACAACCTATAAATATTTGCTAAAGAAAGCAATAGGCTGCTCAAATCCTTCATCATTTTTTTGTAACATCACTCCTGCAATAGTATGGAATGAAAAAAAAGTGAATAGTTGAAATGGATTTGAATAGTTAGGGGATTTAAGCACATTTGCTTCCTTGATGGCATCCTTTATAGCTTGAAAGGATTTGGTAGGCTCTTGAGTCCATGCTACCTTTTCTCCTTTCTTCAATATTTTAGAGATAGGCCTAGCAATTTCAACAAAGTTAGTGACAAACCTTCTCACAAAATTAATTTTCCCGAAGAATGATTGAATCCCATTTGTATTTCTAGGCCGTGGGATTTTATCTATAGCTGCTACTCGTTCAGGATCAATCTTGGCCCCTTCTTTAGACACAATGTGTCCCAACAATTTTCCTTCCTTAACTCCAAAGGCATATTTCTTTGGATTTAAAGAAATCCCATATTCAAGAGCTCTAACAAATATTTTCTCTAAGTGAGAACAAGGATCTTCTTCCTTCTTACTATGAGCAGTCAAGTCATCTTGATAGATAGCAAGGAATAAATCAATAAAATTTGCAAAGGCCACATCCATGGCTCTTTGGAATGTTGCACCTGCATTGATTAGAACAAATGGAATCCTTACATACACATATGTTATCCATGGTGTATGAATGTTGTTTTGTATTTTTTAGACTCTTTTATAATAGCCTAATTGTAGCTCGAGAACCCATCCATCATAGATAATAGTTCACATCCTATCACCTTTTGCAACATAGCTTCCATATTAGGCAAAGGATAGTTATCCTTTAAGGATGCAACATTCAGGTTTCTAAAATCAACACAAAGCCTCAAGTCACCATTCTTCTTTCTAACTAGAACCAAGTTTGATACCCATGAAGAATGTTTGATAGGCTTGATAATCCCAGTATCTCTTAACTTTGTTAGTTCTTCTTGTATTTTGGGTTGCAGTGCGGGGTTGATTGGCCTCTGCTTTTGCCTAAATGAATTTACATCAGGCTTTAAAGGTATCTCATGTTGAAACAAATTCTCCTTGTAGGATTTGAGGTCATCATAGGATCAAGCAAACACATGCCTATACTTCCTCAATAGGGAAATCAACATAGTTTTGATATGAGGTTTCATTTTCTTGCCTATGTACACCTTTTTGGGAGAATTATCTGTTCCTAGATTTATCTCCTCTAAATATTCCTTATGGGAAGATGCTCGCTTAATATTTGATTTATCAGAGCCATCAAAGACCCTTTCTAATTCAACTAATCATTTGGGAATCTTGTTAGTTTTCAATTGGATTATATCATTCCCAAACAAAGTTCTTTACCATCTACCTCAACCACCATTGAACTAAAGTCAATTTCTTGGTTTTCATATTGATCTATACAATGCAAGAAGTTTAAAATATCATTATTATTATCAAACACTTTCCAAGTGCAAAGCCATGTAGGTCGAGTTTGCACTTCTATTTTTGAGATACCATCAAAATTAACATCATCCAAACTTACAACAATATTGGCTAACAAGTCTACCCTAACATTCAATCCTCTTTCTATCGAGTCAATGTTAAAAGAATCAAAGAACTCTATGGTGTCCCATACAACATTTCTATATTGTTTAAGCCTTTTATTTTTTGAGACAAATCTAGATCTTACTTGGGAAACAACCAATTCAAAATCTCCCAATACTTTTAACGTCTTAATACCACGCTTGGAAGCTAGTTTCAAACCAAGCAATAGAGCCTCATAGTCAACTACATTATTTGTGCAAGCAAACTTTAACAAGAAAGAGTACTTGAAAGTTTTACCTCATGGGGAGATGAGGATAATTCTTGTGCCAAATCCTTCTTTAGAACAAGATCCATCAAAATACATAGTCCACAAGGTATCTTCTTATGGTACATCTATGACCTCTCTATTAATCAGTGCAGGCTTAACCTCATCTTCTTGCTTTAACTCTTCAACTTAGAAAGTATCCAACCCAATATCCATAAAGTTTATTATCACTGGTTCTTTTGGCTTTCCTGGATGTTCAATCATATGCTAGGCTCTTGGTTCTCTAGCAATCCTCACATCCTTTTGGTCAATGGAGAAAGTAGAAAAAGGAAAACCACATTGAATGTTTCCACCCATGGATGCACTCCAGTGCCTTGACAACAACATCCCATAGTTTCATGGGATATCCACTACTATGATACTCATGTACAAATCCTTCTTAGGGAAGGATGAATTTTATATGGGACTTTGTTAATCACCCCTATGGAAGGTACTTCTCTTAATTCCATGACATAACCTTTTCCATAAATATTGCCAATCTTTAGACCCATTTCCTCCATAATTTTTACTAGCATCACATTGTTTGATGCCCCTAAATCAATCATGCAATTATTTAACAAATTTTAGTCAATAATCAAACTTAGAAAAACTGGATTAACATGACTTGGGCATTCATTGGTGATAGCCCCCAAGTACAACTCAGGTTTTTTACCAACTACTTCTTCCATTATATTGATCCTTTCTTGATTTGTGATTGCCTCAGGAGGATCAATCACCATTCTATTACTAGGATTAGTGGCTATACTATTAATGAGGGAAACAATTTTATGCTTGTGTTCATCAATCCTCAAAATTTCTAAAAGTGGGACTGTAACCTTAACTTGAGACAATACCTGAAACATGTCCATAGGAGTGTATTTTGGTAATTCAAGAAAAACTACTTCCTTATCCCTTGTTTTATCAGGCTGTTTCTCACCCTTTTTAGGACTACACTCCCTCTCTTTACCCTTTCCAGATGAAGAGGCAACTGCATTTTATGTCTTGGCTTTATCATCCCTTTTAACCCAATTTCTGGCTGCTTTATTCTCTTTGGGTTTTACCACCTCTTTCTTAGCTTCTACCTTAGATTCTTTGTCACTTAATTTCTATTCCTTAATGAACATGTTGCCTAGCTTACCCTAATCAAAATTTACAACTCTGTTTATCAAATGATAATTATTTATTGCTTGATTAGTTAGATCTTCAATTTCTTTGTTTGTGGGTTTTCTCAAGCTAACTTCATCCAATTCTAGATTATAAACATGACAATCATCCTCCCCTTCTTCATTTAAAAACACATGTTGATGATGGACACCTAATTCTTGTTGTTGCATATCAACATCACCCCTACAAGGCTCATCATCAGAGGAATAATCATCACAAGAAAAATTTGATGGAGTCATAAACACATTTTTTAATTCATCTTGATCTTGAGGAGGTTCAAAATCTCCTTGATCATCTTGAGCTTCTTCTACAGATTTGGCCACATCACATTGTTGTGGTGAATGAGATAATTGGCAAGCCATACACCAAGGTAGGTCTTCAGTGACATTTGCAGATTTCTTTTCAATGGGTCGGGTGTACCTTGTACTTGGACATTTCTTTGGTTGTTGTGAACTAGCTTTCCATTATTCCAGTTAGTGCGATAAGGGTAATATTGCAACCTTGGTTTCCTTTCATTTCTCTGGAATTGCAGCTTATCATTTTTTTCTTCCTTTTGCAATAGACTGAGCACCTGATCCAATTTCTCTTCAGGAACAACAACTTTACTAGCTTTCTCATTTTGAACTCTAGGATTTTTTAAAGGTTTGGGATCATCTCTTCTCCCTACCTTACCAAAACCCCTCCTTTTATTTTCTATGTATATTTCCATCTTATAAGCTTCCTCACAGATGTTGTGGATTTTTGTCCCAGAGCAAGTAACACATCTTTGAATCATAGGCATTACAGTATACTACTGGGCATGCATTTTCATTAGGCCTTAAATAGCCAAGGATTCTATTCATGGACTTTTGGAACCTTGCATTGAAATCAATTTCCATTTCATTTTGTCCCTTTGTGATATTGTTGAAATAATTCAACCTAAACCTAGGATCAGTTTGGTCTCCATATTGTTCTTTGAAGATTCTACAGAATGCATCTTTTGAATTAATGCTCGCATCAGACAATATTCTATACCAATCTCTAGAATCTTTGGTTAGTGACTGCATAAAATAATTCATTGCAACATCATCATCCCAAAGCTCAAATTCCTCAATTTTTTTTTGGAAATCTTTTAGATGATCTTATCCATTGAAAGAATTGTTTCCAATGAACTTAAGCAAATATTTTCTTACATGATCAAGAACAGGATTAGGATATCCTGGGATTTCATCAAAGCATAACTTTATGTATCTATCAGTGTGTAATAATATTCTCCCAAAAGGTCCCTCATGTTCCTTTTGATTATCACAATTCTTCCTTTTATCATAATTGTTTTCATATTTGACAATGTCAAGTATCTTTGGTTGGGAATCATATTTCCAAGTTGTCTTAGCTTTAATCTCAGATTGCAGGGATGAATTGGAAGAATTTGCACTAGTTGAAGGATCTTAAGATGGTATACGAGCTTGGTGGGGTTGAGTGTCAGGGATGGAAGTCTTCATAGTAGATTATGAGAATCCTAATTTTTGTTTCATTTCATTATTTACAACAAGAAATTCCATCTCTTGCACTTTCTATTGCAACTCCACATTCTCTTTAATCAACTTATCAGCCAGTGAAATAGAATCATCATGTGATGTATCCCTTTTGGAAGAACCTTCATTTATCTTGACTCCTTCAAGTGGTTTCTTTCCCTTCACATAATTCTGGGGAACCTCCTTTTCCTTCTTAGGGACATGGTCAACAGGTTTGTTATGAGGAATAGGATCAACAATCCTTTTTCTAGGGAGAGGATCAACTATAAGAGAGGCTTTGACAAAAGGATTAATTGATGAATTTACATAATAATTTTTAGCTGAAGCGATTATAGGGTATCTAGACAAATTTTTCTCAACTGTGGGACCATCTGCTTGGGTAGATTTAGCTACTAACCTTTCTAATTCCTCCATTTTATCAACTTTTCTTTGGAACATGTCTCTTAAAAACCTCCTCCTCTAGTAGAGTATTATCAACATCATATGTTATTACAATTTCAACATGGGCAGTATTCTCACTAATATACTCATCAAAAATAGTTAACAGATCTTGAGGAAGAGGGGTATTGTTGATAGAAGCTGCAGCCAAACACCCTTTAACCCTATCTTTTCTAAAATTTATATTATCCCATTGTATTCTATCTCTCTCCCTCCTCTTCTTGGAATTCATTTCTTGATCTGAGTATTTCTCATTATAACTTCTCCTCCTTCTGGAGATGCATTATTACTAAAATCTAACAATTTTCTATCACATTCAGAACTAGACCTAGAATGAGATTCACGTTCATGAGTTGGATGAGGGGTGGACATACTTATTTCTACATCTTTTAATTTCACCCATTTTCCACGGGTATTCTTGGGCAGTTCTCCCTCCAAATTTTTCTCTAGATTTTTCTTCATTTGGCCATGGGTTCCTCACATTTATGATTGTATCTTCTTTTCTCTTATCAAGTTCTACAAATTTATTCTATTCTTCCTCTTCAATTCTTTGATATATTCAAATATTGCCACACAATGGTGCAAAGACTTTAGAGTCACCACCCAAATTGCTTGGGATAATTTTGTAGCAATTGTGTTACAATTTATACAAACTTTCTAAGATCCTTATAGACTCAAACAAGCTTTTGGAAAATTTGAGACAATTTTGGTTAGACTTTGAGGAAAGGATTTAAACACAAAATGGTGAAAAACTTGGATCAAATATGAATAGTGACCAACAAAAACTTTGAATAAACTAACTCTATGGATAAGTATTACTATGGAGCATAGCAATCTTTGATAAGGAACTCTGGAGAACAAATATTTTATCAAACTATATCCCCAATAGAGTTGCCAATCTATTGGTTGTTTTAGGAGAACCAAGTGGATCCCACTATCTATGAACTTTCCAACTTCAATTATCGAATACTTAGGAGATGATTGGCCAACGAATGAGGAAACACTGTGACACTTTCCTCCTACACTTTAGTCTCTGTAAGATAAAGAGAGGGTAATCCCACAATGTGCATTATATAATCTTGCTGCACAAATATATTAAGCAATGCACAATTAATAGATACATTCTCAATCAGATGCTGAATCAGTGCAAACTTAAAGAAACTGGAAAATCCTTTGAAAGATAACACTTCTAAAGTTGAGAATCCATACAATACCAACCTTAACAAAGGTAAAAAGAATTAATGATTTTTTAAGAGTATTGTTCTCAAATTGGGTAACCATAACCATGAAAAATAAAAATAACACCCATGACTAGTGCCATATGTTTGGGCAAGGAGTCAGAACACAACAAATAAAACTATAAGGTGAATTTAATTCTAAACATTCATGATCTATGTGAGACTATCTTACAACTCAAATATCAATACTTAGACTCTATGAATTCTTATTAAACCCACTGAACATGTATATGAATTCATAATTTAATCAAAGTATTTTAACTGATCCATTGAATTAGAGCCTAAATTAAAATATACATCAAATTGGAGGGACAATAGACTCATGAGATATTCATTATTGCTCAAAATATGCTCAAAAACCATACAATTAACAAAATTTATGTGCTAGAATCTAAACTTAAGATATAAACTTCATATATGTTCTCTTTGTATTCTAATTTGCATAACTCAGATCTAGAATTCAATAAGAGACCTGTACAACCAGACCAAAATTCCCTTTTATAAGAATAAAGGAGAAAAACAAGCTTTAGGCCGAGAAGTACACTTGTCACATTTTCATTTGATTGCTTTAGAAAATATTCCCCTATAGGAAATTGCAAAAAACTAATGGAATATTCATCATTAGAACAAGAGCCTCCATTAGTTGATGCAGAACAAGGATAACTTTAAGAAACCCCCCCCTCGGCAAAGGTGTAAAATCTTGGCAAATCTTTCCTTTCATTTGAAAAAAATATTAATTTTCCTAGCAAATCTTGTGCACGGTATTAAAAAATTTGTAAAATCCTGGTGAATCTTAATGAATAATTGGTAAAAATAATAATCACAGTGGCGAATCCTAGTGAATAATCACTAAAAATATTAATTACAATGGCGAATCTCTCCTTTAAAAAATTTCATAGTTGGTCGACGCAATTGCCCCATATATTTTTTGTTTTTTTAATATTGAAGTAGGGGCCCAGGGGTGGCAATCACCAGTGGGGTCAATGGGAAACACCCCTTGTGGGGTTCAAGGGGGAAGATCCCCCTTGTTGGGGTTTAGGGGGCAACGCCCCCTCGCGGGGTTTGGGGACAACGGCAAGACTAAATGAAACTTGAAAATTTTACCATCAATTAGCTTTTAAATTAGACGACTGCAAGTTCATTCTATGAGCGAATATCGGCGTGAGTGAACATCATCAGTGGGACACTTAGGGATGTCCCACTGATATAATGATGATGATGTATGTCATGAACTATTGGCAATAATGAACAATGGAGATCAAAAGAAGCTTTGATCAGACATCTTTCCGGGAGCTTGGCGTGAATATAGTAGATTCCCTTCTTGATTCTCTTGATTTACACAATATTACTATCGAATATTATTAATATTTTTAATTACTGTATAAAATACTGGAGAATCAGTGCCAATGATGCATCATTTACATGGTGAATTAATTGAGACAAAATTATTTTTTTGTAGAAACCTAGTGATTCAGTCTTCGTTTTCGCTTGTACTATTCACCATTTTTGGAGCTCCCAATTTCTATTATTCGCCAATAGGAAAAGATTCACCACTAAAGTTTTCCTTGGTGCAAAACACTATGTCTTCCAAAAGGCACATGTTAGAAAGAATAATCTTCATTTGTTTATGGAGATCTAGTCCCACCTTCCAAAAGGTATCTTCAAACAGTTTCCTCAAAACTTGTGCCCACACACACCAAGTGAAAGAACAAAAAAAAAGAAAGAAAAGAATGGAAAGGATAAAGAGAATATCCACATCTACTGCCCTATCATCAATTCAATTTGTAGTAGATGCACTCTATTTTCAATACTTTAACAAAATCCTAATCTATACTAAATCCAGGCTATGTAGTGTATTTTCACCTATCTGTTATTCATCATGATATAAAAAGTTCAAAACAAAAATTTAAAATCACTACCCTACCTTTTCATATTAATCCACCACCCCCTCCAAGTATCTACCTATCCATTCCCTGAATTCCTCATTAGAAGGCCAATCAAAATTAATGATTTCATTTGCTCTTTCTCTGTAAGGCGCATACTTGGTAACAATCTAGTTGGCCTCTCTGTCAAATTCTAACAACACAACTTCAACATGAACCAACATATCTATATTTCTCTTTAATGCACCCATATCATCCTTTTGAAAAATTGCAACTACCTGATAAAAAATGGTTTTATTAATTTCATCCCTCCATTCTTGCAAGGTTTTTATATTACCATCATGCCTTAAAATGGATGGAAGGAGACCATGGTGTGACTCATGAAACGATTTCACCAGATCCCTTATCTTGATCTCCAAAGGTTCTATATTTACCCTACCCTTTAATTTTACACACAAGTTTATTTGTGGGCTTGAATTTCTCAGGGGGTTAGCATCATGCTTAGCTCCAATTGAAATTAACCTTAATTCCTTCACCCTAGGGATCCTTTTTTCGACAAGTGGAAAATCTCTTTCCCTGTCACTATCAAAATTATTCGTTGCAACCACTATGGATGAATAGTTGTGATGAATAATATTCAATCTATTGTTTACCCCTCTATTCAGGTGCTCCAACACTATAGTGATAATCCTCATATTTCTATTGAAAATCTCCTTATCATGATTATCAAATTTTCCTTTATATTCATTCAACTTCTTGAGAAATTCCTCTCTACTGATGTCTCCCTCTGCCTGTGGCACTTCTGATGTACTAGGCCCTATTACTAAAATGGGTGCACTTCCCATGTTATATGGCACAATAGCCCATGAGGAACTTATTTCAATGGTAAATTCAGGGGGCTGCTTCTTGAGAAGTGGTAGGGGAGTCAACACTAGCTTGTTCATGCTTTTGTGGTTGCAATTTTTTTATTTTATCCTCTATTAATGCAATCTTTGTTTGCTGCTGCATATTGTGTTGTTCAATATTTCCATATTGAACCAACAAATTATTGTTTTCTGGCTTGAGCTTTTCCTTTTCTGCAGTAACTAATTCCACAATAGCCCTTGTGAATTCTGCAACATGCATAGACATTGTGGCTACTTCCAGAGCTGATGTATTCACAACCCTTTTTTATGATGAGGCCCCCTCGGTAATTAGGTGCTAGCTCAACAATATCAGGTTTCCTTGTAGTTGGGGCCAAAGACCAAATTTCCAATGCATCCCATTGTTCACTAGAAGTAGACCCTTGTAATGCAATCGTAGCTTGTTCCTCTGAATTCTACAAGGGCCTATCACACCTCTTTATTGTATCAAAATCTATACTAGAAGCCAAATCCAATTATGGAAGCAACAAAATACCACTATTCTTGACCAATTCTCTACCTTCCTTTGCAGTCATTTTTTGGAACTTAGCCTTCATTTTATTCAAAAAATTTCCTTGAATGGTAGCCTCAGGCAATTTTGATGGAGAATTCTTTCTGTAGATACCTAAAATTGGTCGAGGCTTAGGAGTACACTATTCGACATAATTCTCTATAGTCCGTGGTCATGATTAAATAATGTCAATTATTTAATTAACTTTTCTAACACATATTTCCTCTATTAATTAAATACCCCTTTTTAATTAATTCATTAATTCATTAAATGACCTTTATTCAACTTGACTAATTAAATACATCACAATTATTTAATTATGTCCCTAACTAATTTATTCTACCCCCTTTATCTATCAATTAAATAATTTATTATTTAATTACCCCGTTATCATAATTTTCCAACTATAATTAAATATCTTTATTTAATTATCCATTTAACCCCTTTATCTATAATTAAATATTTATTATTTAATTATTCATATTTATCCTTTTCAAACAATCAAATTAAATAAATTACTTTATTTATTTAATTAAAAGTCTTATTTTTCAATGTTGAATTAAATTAGCATTTAATTCATATTTAATTAATTATGTCCCATTCTTCCATCATTTAGTTATCTAGGTCATTCACTCACCTTCAGACTCGAGTTCATTTTTTAGTTCTCCGGTTATCTCTTCAGTTTAAACACCAGTTTAACTTTGTGAGAGGACTCTCCGTCACAACTAGTCGATTAACTAGTTCTAACTCACGTTTGCATTCGAATGCATTTATTCTCCAACTTCTAACTTTGGCTTTTGCATACAAAGTCTTTCTTCTATTTTTGAAGATTAAGATTGGAACTCATGTTCTAACTCACATTCTAAAAATTAGTCTTTATCCTACAGTTGAACTCATGTTCTAACTCGCGTTCTATCTGTCACATAGCTCATTGCATGGCATTCATCAATCTCATCTGTCGATCTCTCTTTCAATTTGAGCCGATTGTTCGAAAACCTACAATCTATAAAATGGCCTGTCAATATCATTATCCTCCTCTCCCGAAATTATACACTTTTGAGAAGAAACAATCTTTGATATTTTTCTTAGACATTCAACACAGATATACTTGCATTCAAACACATAAATCTGAGGGCAAGAACACTAAAAAGTTAAAATGGAGAAGAGCAATGGAGTTAATTTGAAAGGGTGAATACATATTCGATGAGATCAATCCAATTTGTTAATTATTCATTATGTTTTCAATTTTGTTCTTTATTGTTTGATTTTAGATTAGTTTTGATTTAGATTAGGATTAATATTGTTCTTTCTAGTTGCAGATCTTATTAGACAGATTTAATCTGAAGTTACATTTGCTGAACCTGATGTGAATCACACTTCAAATCCGCACATCTTTCCATTTTCTATTTTTCATTTTTTTTTGTAGGTTTTCCGTCCAGTGAACCGCATCTATCAAAAACAATGACGCAACTATCATCACGAACTGCATCTGCAACGCCATACGCCACATCCGCCTATCAATCACCACATCTGCCTATCAATTGCCGCATCTGCCTATCAATCACTGCATCCGCCTGTCAAAAAATTACCGAATCGCATCAGACACTCCATTAACCGCATTCGCCTATTACCAGTCAAACCACATATGTGGCTCCAAATGCCACATCTGGCTGGTAAAAGTTTTTCATTTGTTTTTATCAATTTTCGTGCATCCATGTTTTCAGTTTTTGCTTTTAGGTGATTTGGATTTTCGCTAATGTTTGTTACAGTTGTGTCAAGGTGGAATAACAAGGGTTTGCAAGATGAAGCATAAAAGACAATACAAAAACCAAAGACAAACAATGAACTACTGAAAAATTTGCATGCAAGACCTAATGCTTTTATCTTTTTAGCAAGCTTTTCATTTGATAGATAGATAATCGTCATGTGGAATAAAATGAACTTCTGTTTGGTATTGTAAATAATCTCGTTTGGGCTTAATAATTTACCAGTGTTTTTCATGTCTGCATTGTTAGTTTAGAACCCCACGATTTAGTAATCGATGTATCCTCTCCCCTTGTGCATTCATGCAATCTTGGGTGTAAGAGAAATGGTTACCGACTCTAGAATTTGGGCCTGTCTTGGTGGAAAAAAGCACTCACCCCAAGACGACTTAGATCGGTAGCACGATAAAGCCAAGCGACTTCCATCCAGTGTACAAAAGTGGATTCTTGGGGAAAGCCCAAGAATCACGCGCACTATTCCAATGAGATGGATAGAAATGGACTCTCACCGACGTTGGATAGTGTCCCATGAATGGAATACCCAAATTAAACACCTTGTTGTAGAGTTACCAAAATCCTATCTACTTGTTGGCGCAGCAGGGTCGGCCCTGTGAAGCCATCTTACAATCTTATAGTTTACGTGTAGAGTTGAAAGGTATGCCATGGGAGATTCATGGGTACTGTAGCTAGGCTACCTCGTATAAGTGAGTGCCATGGAGGGGAGCCAGTGGGGTCAAGCTACTAATCATCCACCATAAATATGCGTAGTTGGAGAAATCCAATTAAGAATTCAACAAGTACTGTCCTAAAAGCCTAGGGTGTAAATGTTTTTCGAGTCTCAATAGTCCATCCATCACAAAACTGAAAATACTTTGAATGCTGTGTTTGCTATTTGCTGTATTTTCCAAAATCTTGATCAAACAAACAAAAGTCAGTCAAACAACTTTCAAAAAAAATTTCAACTGTCAGAAATAGAGTCGCATTTGTCAAGTTAAACGCCGCATCTATACTAGTGAGTCACATCTGTTAGGGGAAAAGCCACATCTGGCTGTCAAAATTTTCACTTTTCATAGTCTGCATATCACAAGTTGCACCTGTCACAGTCTGAGTCGCATATGTTCATACAAATCGCATCTGTCAGTTTTCAAGTCGCATGTGTGCATGCAAACCACATCTGTTAGTTTAAACGCCACATGTGCATAGGTAAACTGCAACTGTCAGAAACACTGCATGCACTGTCAAAAGCCACATCTGTCTAAATCTGAACCACAATTGTTAGGAGAACTGCATTTTCCTGTCAACAGAAAATATCAAAAAGTCGTGAGCTGAGTCCAGAACATCATTGTCATAATTTTGCTATGGGTTCTTAAGATCAACCTTAGATTTGAAACTGGTAAATTTTGCTCAAAACCTTGCATCGTTAGGTGTCATATACATCTTAGTTACCATCATTAGGTGTCATATACGTCTTAGTTACCATCATTAGGTGTCATTTACATCTTAGTCACAGTAAGCCTCCTAGTTATAGTCATCCTAAGTTGCATGCATATAGATACTCCCTAAGAAATTGCATATAACACACTAGATAACTTTCCTTGTCATTGGAAACATTCATGTGTCGATTTGTCAAAATCATTGAACCTTGTCACTTTAGTCCCATCTAGTGGATCTTTTCAACTCATTAGTCTAGTTTGAAAAATTCACGTTGTCACTGTCCTTGTCATACAATCAGGTTCCTTGGTCGAAAACGAGTCTTTGCATGCATTCATCCCATAGGTGGTAGGTTATACCATCTTAGAATCATCTATCATCATAGTCTACTCATATTTTGCATATCATCAGTCCTATCATACGTCATCTTAGAGTACGTCTTTTAGAAACCATTCTAGCTACACCATTTATCATCAGAAAAAATCCAAAAACATAGACATAGGTCATATCAGTTTTTAGGCATAGTCTGCATTACCCATTTTGAGCAACTTTTTCATGGTCGAAACAAGGTCCCAAAAGGAGCACAAAGCACTGACAGACCCAAATGAATTCATCAATCTATTCGCAAATCAACTGTCAGGAAGTAAACAACCACAAAAGTCTCTGCTAGAAAAACATGTCACCAAGGACACACATGGTCAGATTTTCATAGAAGACATAGACGAAACAGTACAAGATCCTAAATTTGCATCCTTTATGGATGACTATTTGGCAAATGATCCCTAACACTATCTAGAAAAATTGCTAGTAGAAGGTGCCAAACTACCCATAGGATTTGATATATGTACCTTGCAAACATTCAACTCAACCATCTCAAACTACAACATCAACTGTCTCTATTCCACAAATTACCGCAGCAATACCAACTTGTATACCAACTCAGACATCATCAATTGTAAACACCACCCCTTTCAACATCACACAAGGTTTACAATTTACTACGGGGGCAACTTTCTCCAACCCCTTTAGCACCTGCACGACTGGTAAGAGAACCAAAGTTGGCAGAAACATACCTATACCAAGTCAAACCATTTTGACAGAAAGCATTCCTATTCCTAATCAGACAATTTAGACAGGAAGCATTCCTATACCAACACAAACCATTCAGACAAGGAATATCCCTATACCGAATCAAAATATCTTGATAGGATATATTCCTTTGCCTAATCACAACCCATCACAAAACATGGCGTATCAAAATGCTTACATTGATCCAAATATCATGAACACCATGTCCTTGATGCAAGTCGATGTCCTGCAAAAGAAGATGCAAAATCTTCAACAGCAATTGGACAACATGTCTATGTCCGGCAAATGAACTATCTCAGTGCAAGACCTATGCCCATGTCCCTTTGAAAAAGCGCTTTACATGACACCTTTTTCCCATGGATACATTATACCAATTTTGCCTAAGTATAATGGGAGAAAGAATCCTATAGAACACAGTAGAGAGTTCTCAACAGCCTGCATGGACATAGTGTATGACCCCACATACTTGATGAGACTATTTCCACGAACCCTTGTCGGGATAGGACTAGAATGGTTCTCTAAATTACCATATGGTATATGATCTTGGGGCGAATTACCTGGGAAGTTTATCGAAAATTTTTCTTTTAACATAGACAATGAGGTAACAATTGCAACCTTGTGCCACACAACACAAGAAAATGGCGAAAATTTTACCACTTTCTTCCAGAGGTGGCGAAGTCTAGCTAGTAGGTGTCCAGTTGAAATACCTGAAAAACAAAAGGTCACAATATTCCTAGAGAACATCAACCCCAAATTGCAAAGTGATATAAGGGTACACTGTTGTACTTCATTCTTAGAATTGGTACAAAAGCGAATCATCCTTGAGAAAGGCCTCATAGACAAAGGCGAAATGAAAGCACCACGCAGAAACCCCATTGTCCAAAATCAAAACGCACCAAATGATAGAAGGCAATTCTGGTCTAGGAACAAGAATGCTACAAATGAAGGCATTGTTGATTCTAAAAACATACATATGAGACAGTTATCACACTTAGAGGGTACAACTCCAATCAAGACATGACATATAGTCCAGATCAACAAGCTAACTATGTCCAAAATTCACAACAACAAAGACCACAACAAAGGAGATTTCCTACACATGAATTTACACCTTTAGGATAACCAATCAAGGTTATTTACAAAGAGTTGATTAAACACAATCTCATCAAACCTTTGGAAGAAAGGGAGTATGATCCTAGATAGTTTAAACCTTATTGGTGTGATGACAAAGCCCATTGTGAATATCATAAAACCAAAGGACACAACCTCCAACAATGTCTTCAACTCAAGAACATAATACAAGACTTTGTTGAGAATGGAACCATAGAGGTTGGTGGGCAAAAAAACACTAAGAACAGTGATCATAAGGTCTTCAAGGACCCATTACATGACCACACAAAAGGAAAAGCCTCCAGTTCGGGACCTAAGACCAATCCATCAGCCAATTACGCAAACACCAACTATGACTATGGAAAAGGAAAGATCATATATAGCCTCCATGCGGAAAATGAGCATGTCGATACCTTCACCATTAAGAAGCATTCAGAATGTAGTGTAAACACACGCAAAACTAAGATCACCATTCCAGGACCTTCTTCTGAGCCATCCACGCAAGCTTGCAAGTTCAAGTACAATCTTCTTGATCAATTGAGTAAAACCCCCACGCAAATATCTATCTTGGAATTGTTGAACTTATCACCTAGGTATAGAGCCATCCTTGACAAAGCTCTACAGAATACAATTGTTCCTATAGACTTAGATGTTAATCACTTCGAAGAGATGGTGGGATATTTAACCAATTCGCATCATGCCACCTTTTCCCAACAGGATTATGCAACTTAAAAGTTAGATCATAATGACCCCTTACATCTTGAAGGCTTAGTCCATGAAGCCAGAGTCAGACGAGTCTTTGTAGATGGACGAGCAGGTTTGAACCTGCGTACCCTTAAATTGGTTAAGGCATTAGGATTGTAAGAAGACTATGTAGATACCTCTAAGAGTATAGTCATCAAGGCTTACGATGATGAGGAAAGATCGTCCAAAGGAGTTGTCACACTCCCTATCTGAATTGGCCCAGCTATCATGAACACCAGCTTCCAAGTCTTGGATCTCACCCTCCCATACAACTTGTTGTTAGGTAGACCTTGGATACACGCAATGAAGGCTATACCTTCAACATACCACCAATGTCTCAAATTCCCCTATAATGGCACATAGATTACCATTGATGGCGATCCAAATCCTTTCCAGTATTGTACAAGCCTAAAGGAAATTCCACAATGATAAGTGCTGGTTAACCAAGTAGCTTCTTCATCCACTTTATCCCAATACATTGACCCCTCATGTCTCACTAAGTCCCTTTCATTCAAACCACCATCATCCACTCCAAAACTTGAGATCCAAGACAAGGGTTGTGGTGAATAAAAAATAAAGGCATCATACTGTGTTAGTGAATTGATTCCACCTAAGGCATATGGCCTACCCATGGTGGATAGAAGATAGTCAGTGGTCACATTTCATGTTCCCCCTACAATGACATTAACCAAATGGGGAGAGTTAAGCGAAGAAATTGTGGATCAAGGTGATTCCTGGTTGTATCAAGAAGAACATGAATACCCCTCTCCATCTATTCAAATAGCCAAGGACCAGTATGGAAAGGGTTTTAAAATAATGAAAAAAGAAGGCTATGATAGGCACAGTGGGTTAGGTCTATATCAGAATGGAAGGACAGAACCAATTACTGTTTACCCATGATTGAAATATCTAGGGCTAGGGTGTCAACCGCTTAGAATCGGGTTTCCTGGTAGTTCGTTATCATTTCAAGAGGAAGTGAAAGATTACGTAGACATTGAGACATCTCATGAAACACTTCCCCCACTTTATGACAAACCTCCAGTCTATGATGAATCCCCTTACTCTAGTGATGGTGAATGGGAGTCCCTTTCATCTACTAGTACTATGAACATAGATACCTTATTTGGAGAATTGGACCTCAACATGAAACCTGAACCAAAACTATCTAGTCCTCATCCTATGAAACACTTGTCCAAACAAGAATGGCAAGAGAATTATTATTGGGAAACCCTTGATCATGCATCTTGGGCACTTGAAAACCCATCTTTTGACGAATCTTCCCTTACTATGGTCCCACATCAAATTTTACCTACCCATAGGGAAAAGACCAAACAAGAGTTAGTCCAAAACTTTTGTGACCATGTCAACCACTCTGTATTCACCTTTTCAGCAGATACCTTTTAAAACTCTTATGATGACATGCCCCTTATATATCCCGAACTCATCGACAGGGATCAACAAGGTACACCTATCATAGATACATTCGAGAATGATGAAGCAATTGCTGAGTTCATGGGACTTAGAGAAGGCATACCAAGAGGGGACCATACAGCAAGTTTTTCCATAGACTTGGATGATAAGGCATAATTTGGGGAGTCTATTTGCACCTCTAGTCGTAAAAGTGAAAGTGAAAAGAAAAAAGACAATAAAAATAAAAATGATGAGTCCCTAGGTGAAAATCGAAAGGCGCCTTTGGACGAAGAAAAAGACAAAATAAAGGACGTATTTGAGGGCGAAAACCTCTCAGAGGTACCGAAGGATAGAGGTTTAAATATTCTCCCCGTTGAACAGGAAAAGTCACCGATGCTAGTGGAAGAATCTATTGAAGTCAACATAGGTACATAAGAGAATAATCGGAAGGTATATTTTGTAGCTTCTTTAATAGAGATAGAAAAGCATGAGTTTAAGGACTTCTTCACAAAGAGACAAATAACATTTGCATGGTCATATGATGATGTGCCTGGGATAGATCTAGAGCTAATATTGCATCATTTACCACTACAACCAGGTATTAAGCCAGTCAAGCAGAAGTTGAGGAAGATGCATCCGCAAATTGCTCTATTGGTCAAGGTAGAACTTAAGAAACTTTTGGATGTAGGATTCATAAGGACAATAGACTATGCGGATTGGATATCAAATCTTGTACCAGTGACTAAGCCAACTAGGGGCATTCGCATTTGCACCGACTTTAGAGACATCAACAAGGCATGTCCTAAAGATGACTTTCCTTTGCCGAATATCGACATGATAGTAAACCTTACAACAGGCTACGAGATGCTATCCCTCATGGATGGTTTCTCTGGATATAACCAAATTAAAATAACACCTGAAGACCAACATAAAACAGCTTTTACGTGTCCATGGGGCACATACTATTGGAATGTTATGCCATTTGGCCTTAAGAATGCAGGAGCTACCTTTTAGTGGGACATGACTACAATTTTCCATGACTTTGTACATACTTTCATGGAAGATTATGTTGATGACATCATAGAAAAATCAAAAACAAGGGAAGATCATTTGAAAGTCTTAGACAAGATATTCCAAAGTCTGGAGAATTACAGTGTCAAGTTAAATCCGAAGAAGTGTGTCTTTGGAGTCAAATCAGGGAAACCGTTAGGGTATATCATCTCTTGTAGAGGCATTGAAGTAGATCCAGAGAAGGTAACAACTATCATAGAAATGCCTCCTCCAGTCAGTATTGGTCAACTCAGAACCCTACAAGGGAGATTACAGTCAATTAGACGGTTCATAGTACAATTGGTGGATAAAATACATCCATGTCAGCATCTACTCAAGAAAGGAGTGCCATTTGTATGGACCCTTAAATGTCAAGAGGCCTTCTGAAAAATCAAGGACTATTTGCTTACTCCACCAGTCTTAATGCCACCTATAGAGGGAAAACCATTGATATTTTACATCTCAGCAACTCAGTCGGCATTAGGGGCACTTCTCGCACTACATGATGATCAAGGTCATGAGAGAGCAGTCTATTATATCAGTCATACCTTTGTGGGCTATGAATTGAATTATAGCAACATAGAATGTGCCTGTCTTGCGGTAGTCTTTGCTACCCAAAAATTTTGGCACTATATGCTCAATCGACAAACAATGCTAATTGCAAGGATTGATCCACTTAAATACCTCCTAAGTAAAGCAGCTTTAATAGGAGAATTGGCTAAATGAGTCATGATACTTAGCGAGTATGACATTCAGTATGTCAAAAGGAAGGCTATAAAAGGATAGGTGATTGCAGATCAACTAGATGATGCACCTATAAAGGTAGACCATCCATTAGTGGTAGATTTTCCAAATGAATTCCTCTTTAACATTGACATTAAAACAAAATGGAAACTGTACTTTGATGGGTCACACACAAATCGTGGTTCAGGAGCTCGTATCTTATTTGTCACACCTCAAAGTGATACCATTCCCAAATCAATCAGGATTGCTTTCCCTTGTACCAACAATATAGCAGAATATGAAGCTCTAGTGACAGGGTTGAAAATGGTAGTTCAATGGACAATTAAGAGCCTACATGTTTTTGGTGACTCTCAACTTGTAATCCGATAGGTAAATGATGACTACGAGACTAAGGATGAGAAGCTTGCATCATACAATTGAATGGCAGATAGTTTCAAATAGAATTTCATAGACATAACTTTTCAACAAATACCACGTATCCAAAATAGAGCTGCAAATGCAATGGCAACCGTGGGTTCCTTGTTGGATATTCCGAGTAATGTGCCTAAGTTCGAGTTCTTGGTTGAACAACTTTTGGTTCCTGCTTATGATGTCCCCGATATGGCAATAGTGTGTACCATTGTTGGTCCTACATCTCCTTGGTATAAAGACATATTCGATTACCTCAATGACCAAACCCTACCTCAAGACTTGTCTAATAACCAACATCGAACATTCATCTGAAAGTCAGCTAAGTACACCATCATCGGAGAAACCCTCTATACACGCACCTTAGATAACTCCCTTTGAGATGTCTCGATGCTGAAGAAGCACAAACAACTTTGTGAGTGGTACACGAGGGTATATGTAGATCTCATTCAAGTGGTCCCACTCTAGCCCACAAGATTATGAGAGTAGGTTACTATTGGCCTACAATGGAGAAAGATTCATACGTCTTTGTAAAGAAGTGTAGACAATGTGAAATACATGGAAACTTGATAAGAGCACCAGCGCAGGAGCTTCATCCAATTACTTCACCATGGCCCTTCGCCCAATGGGGACTCAACCTCATAGGTAAGATACACCCTCCATCATCAAATGGCCATAAATTCATCATCACCGCCACCGAATACTTCACCAAATGGATTGAAGCTATTCCCATGACATACATAACCGACACACAAATATCTAAGTTTATCCTAAGCTATATCATTTGTCAGTATGGTGTACCACAATCCATAATCACAGACAATGGCCACCCATTCAAGAACCAATAATTACACCATTTATGTGTAGAATTCCACATCAAACACCATTTCTCCACTCCATATTACCCACAAGGTAATGGCCAAGTTGAGGCATCTAATAAGACTATTGTTAGAATCCTTAAGAAGACTGTTAATGACGTTGGCCATGATTGGCACCTATAGCTTAATCCTGCCTTATGGGCTTATCGCACAAGCATCCGTATTCCAACCAACGCCACTCCATTTTCCCTCATATTCGGGTCTGAAGCTATCTTACCTATCGAGGTTGAAATACCTTCTCTACGGGTATCCTTGAAGGGTCATGTGGACGATGAAGAGTACCGTGTCTCAAGGTTACAAGAGCTGGAATTGCTGGATGAACGAAGACAAAAGGCATTAGATCATTTGCAAGCATATCAAAATCGTCTTCGTCGTAGTTATAATAGAAAGGTTCTCAATAGACATTTTGACATTGGTGACCTGGTATTAATGGAGAATCCTAAGAACCAAGCTGAAAGAGAGAAACCAAGTAAGTTCGAGCCTAACTAGTTGGGGCCCTATATAGTCACAGAAGCCTTTGGATCAGGAGCGTACCAACTCTCTAATCCTGAAGGAGAGCCGCTTTTGTCCCCTATCAACAGTCTGCATCTAAAGAGGTTCTATGCTTAGTCTCTGAGAATCCATGTCTTAATCTAGAAAAATACAAAAAAATGGTTACCTTGATGAAAACCTAGCAAACAGGCGTCTTTGTAACACCAAAAAAATTAAGAAAATCAAAAAAGAAAAGAGAAATAAATCCGTCCAATAGTCAAAACCACTTCGGTGGCGCTATGGATAAGTACCATGGTGAAAACCTAGCAAACATGCGCCATGTGTAGTCAAGCTCACTCTTCCATCTACCATCATTCTAATCAGACTTTTTCGTCATCATTCATAATAAATGGTTGTCTTATCTTATTCCCGACTGGGGGAAAATCCTTGTTCTATTCCCTAACACCTTGTGCATAATGTCGCATCATCGAAAATGTCCTGAAAAATACCAAAAACATTAGAAAACTTGGAAAATTGAAAAAAATCAAAAAATGTCAGAAAATCCCAAAAATAGAGTCAGGTCATCATGTCAAGTCATCATGTCAGGTCATCATGTCAAGTCAATCATGTCAAGTTGGTCATGTTATGTCAGTCATAGACATAGTCAAACTACGTTGCCTCTGCGACTGGGACATAGGCAAGGCCATCAATCGATGTGTCCCTGAGGCATTAGGTCTGTCATTCTAGGTTTGTCATGTATCACACATTTAAATCATGATGCTTTGTATATTCAAAGTCATTGGTTGTGTCGAACTACGAGGTCTCTGCGTGTATGATGTAGGCAAGGCTAATCAATTGATGAGCTCCTGAGACCACACTAGGTCAGTCCAATAGGGTTTATTCACAATCACTATCACATAAGTGGCATATCATAGTTTAAGGTATCATTTCATGTCATACACAGTCAACACACGTACACACAATTTATCAGTCAAGGAATCAAAACAAGTCAAGTAACAACAAGGCAAAACATCTCAATTGTCATCAAGTCAATATCACACACATTTTCAAAGCAATCAACCTATGTCTAAACAAGATATGTCTTTCTTGTCAATAGACGTCATCAATTGTCATAGTCTAATGTGGCTTGTCATGTCAACATCATCAGGCTCCAACGTCTTATACAACACATGTCTTACTGAAACCAGGCTTTGTCATGCCTTATAAAGAAGTCACCAAGTCGAAACCAGACTCAACGTCTTATGCGGTATGTGTCATTCTCTCACATTACGCTATGTCAAACATCAACATCAAACAATCCAACAAGATCAAGTTTTGGCATATAGAATTATTTGGCTTTATGACTTTATATCTTTTTTTTTTGTCTTATCTTATTATCGATTTGTGCAAGATCCTGTTACTAGCTTTCTCAAGGATGTCCCTTGAAGGATTTAGAGAAGCAACGATGTCAGAGGACTCTTTTTCTTTGGCTACTGTCTGTCAACTGTCTTTTTATCATTGGTTTTTGAGTCATGTTACTAGTTTCCTCAAGGATGTCCAATCAAGGATTTAGAGGAGCAAGGACATCTCATGACCCATCTTTTATTTTGTCTGCTGTCTGTGGTTTCTCTCGACAAAAGGACTAGGGAAATTCTATCCTTAGTCTGAGTCGAGACACTCCTTGTCCGTGACTGTCTATTTTTCGCAGATGGATGACTTTGTACACTATGGTCTATCTCATATCATAGTGTGTACTGTCCATCTGTGTCATGTCCTGTCCAATGATGATAACAAGCAAGTATAGTGTATTTGGCAATATATGGAAGATTATGCCTTTTTCTCAATCAATCAAACTTTCATTATATCAATTTTTTTCCATCAATCAAACTTTAATTATTTCTTACTAACATTCTGAATTCATTTTCGTCCTAACATTTCTCTTCTTCGAGCATAAGGATAAAGTCCTGTGACACAATAAAAACATTAGATCATTTGCATTAGCATACATTTCACATAGTTGCATTACATTGCATTTCATGATTACATAATAGGCATTGCATCATCATAACATCCATAATGTCAACATTGCATGTACATATCACCATCACATATAAATAAACATCATATAGAACATTTGCATTCACTATCATAAGTAAATAGAATCATCCATAACATCATTATTAAATGCATAAATCATAACATATAGAAACATTTCATTCATAACACATGTACATACATCATTTAGGAAACATAATCATCTAGAAATAAAGCATCATTCATTAAAATAGAACTGCATATCATGTAGAAGCCGCCAAAATCATATATATATCTCAAAAATAGTGTGTCATAGTACAATGTTCGAATGTATCAATAAATAAATACAACATGAGCTCATAGGCTCTCTAATCAAAATACAACTATCTACATATGTAACCCTGTCATCGTGTCCCGCTACCTCCGCTGTCACGTGGTGATGGTGGTGGAAAGAGACTTGAAGGTGCTCTCTGCGAAGTGGAAGGCCTCTCATATGGACCTGGCCTCAATGGTCCTACCAACCCCTTGGTACTCTGTGTCCTCTGACTCCGAGTATGACTCCT
Organism: Sequoiadendron giganteum; assembly: GCA_007115665.2. Classification (NCBI taxonomy): domain Eukaryota; kingdom Viridiplantae; phylum Streptophyta; class Pinopsida; order Cupressales; family Cupressaceae; genus Sequoiadendron; species Sequoiadendron giganteum. The sequence continues at coordinate 326,558,982 of CM021107.1, read as the reverse complement.
GCCTTGACTACGCACCTCTGAAAATGTAGGAGCATGTCTATCTGCTGGTGCTGCTGCGTCATAAAGATCTCTATAGTACGTAGCTCTCTCCACCGCTCTGATCAACTCTCATACCATGACATCAGATGAGGACCCACTACAAAGGCGTCTAACCTCTATGAACTACTCCTCTATCTCATGTCTCCGGGCTATAGCCTGGTCTCTCTCCATGAGAGCACTATCCCTCTTTGTCCAAGCACTATCCCTCTCCGTATAAGCATTGTCTCTCTCTAGTCTCATCACCTCAAACTCTACAGTCATCATTCTGAGTCTCTCCTCCAAAGCCTCCCTATCACCATCTCAAGGAGCATCATCCTCTTGTCTCCCCTCTACAATCTAATCTCTGAGTTATCTCTCCTGCTCCTCCATCGGTGCCTCCTCCTCAACATCATCCTCGACATAATCCTCAATATCATCCTCTCCATATCCTGCCAACACACCCAGTGGATCTAAAGCCATGTCTGCATTAGAATCCTCTGCAACATCTGCTACTCTGACATCTACCTCTACATGCTCCTCAACCACTGCCTCCACTGCAACATGCTCACCCCCAGCCTGTACATCCACTCTCCCTCCGATGTTTGCCATCAGTACATCCACTGCTACAATCTCCTGAATAGGTCCATGTCCACCTGCCTGAGCCCCTCTCCATCCTCTCCATCCTCGTCTCCTGCCTCTACCTCTGCCTCTGCTGTCATCTCAATCACCTCTACCACCAACTCTACCCACTCTGGCACCTCCACCTCTTCGTCATCTTCTCGGCCCTGTGCCTCGTCTCTCGACTGGTGCTAGCTGGTCTAGATCCGTATATGGAACAGGTCGATGCACTGCCCACCATGCATCGTATGTAGCAGTAGTCCCTGGATCTGCTAATCCATCTCTCCATCCCCACTGTACTGACTGTAATGCCTATATGTCTGCCTCATCTATAGTAACTGGTATCATGGGTCCCCACCATGGAACCTCTCTGGACGAATGAGCAAACTCTGCTCTGCTCAAAGGCACATCCTGAACCTCTCCGAACTGTCTCAAAACTCTGTCTGGCAAGTGTCACTCAATGATGTGAACACTAGAAATAGTCTTCCCAATAAGGTACTATGTCTGTCTGTAGAATGGAAAATGTATATCATCATCTTCCCACATCTCACAATCCATGTAAGGTCTCCATATAAACTGATCAAGTGTATCCAATGCATGTCTCCAGTATCCTGTATCTCCAAAATTTGTCTGTGTAATTTTTCCTATATATCAGAACACATATGGAAGTCTCTCCTCTCTCTCTACTGTCACTGGAGGATGAAATACAACTACCCTCTCAAAACCCCATATCATCAGCAGTGTCATCCCACAACTCAATGACTGTGCATCTCTCTACGCAATGTCATGTAGATGAAAATACAACATCCTGAGTAGACATGGACCCCATGCATATCTTGTCTCACTCTCCAACATCCCAACCAACATAGCTCCCCATCCCATTGGAAAGCCATGACCTCGTCTATTTGGAAGAACGATACCCCCAATCAAAGTACATAGGATACAATCAATCCTATCGTATTTGTTTGCTAACACTGGCCATCTAGTCTCGTAGTGCTCAATGCTAAGCCTACTGATGTCATCAACCTGATAGAACTGCGCCAACTCATTCAACCCTTGTTGGGGATCATATGTAACCTGCTCTCCTCTAATGGGTAGCCTCAAAATCCTGTACACATCCTCTAATGTGACAGTGGCCTCCCCAATCGGCAAATGAAATGACGATGTCTCAGAATGCCATCGCTCACATAGTACTGTCAACATCCCCCCATTCGCCCGAATGGCAGGCATCGAAAAACAATGCCGTAGACCTAGAACCCATAGCAATCAAATCTCTATAGAAGTCAAATTCTCTCTCAGAACAAACGTATATGGTCGCGACTCCCGTGTATAAATTGGATCTAAAACCACCTGCATTTAAACCATGATGTTAGCAAATTTTCAAGTTTTACTTCGCAATTTTTTTTGAAAATTTTTACCAATCAAATGCGGCTCATATTGCCAGATGCAGTGCATTTTTTACAAATGCATTGCACAATGCCTTAGTTGTGGTGCATAATACATATGCGTAGCATATTTCTTCCACACCTATTCTAATACAACACATGCGGTGCATTTTAACAAATGCGGCGCATTTTCATAGCCTCCATTTTTACTACATATGCAGCCATTAACGCATATGCGGCTCACCAGGTCATATGCATTTAACCCCTCAGCACATGCGTTGCATGTATACACATGCGGTGCACTAATCTTCAAATGCGTGCATTCCTCTAAATCCTATTCTAGCCTATGCGTGAATTTTCACACACGTCGTTTCGCAGTCAAATGTGGTGAATACGATGACATATGCATCGATCATGATGCATCGCATTTGCGAAACTAATTTTCTACGCCTAGAAAAATGTGCCAAAAATACATTTCAAGCTCTCATTTTTGCGTACATACCGGTGGTCCTATGTTGGCTAGCCGCTAGAAGGTCTGGATCTGATATCCTCGATGCCTGGTGTATGGAATAGGCGCCATTTCGATAGTTAGTCAGAGAAAATTCTTAGCTTTTTCTTTCTCCTCCAGGTGCAAATGAATTGAAATTTGACCTAATTCCTATTTATAGGTGGGTTCAAAATGGCATTTCTTCAGCCCTACTCTATTGGCCGCTTAACCTTTTGACTTCAAACGACCTGTACACATCCGTATTAACTCCAAATTCAATTCCGTCAACTCCATAGCATTTCTAACTCTCAAATTGACTTATCGGGAATATTTCCTGATTTTTTTGAAACTTTTCAAAAAATTGTCAATTTTCTCGAGGGGGCATACCTTACCTGTTTCATGCTGGGGCACAATCAAGGCATATTTTCTTTGACACAACGTTATGACAACATTGTATCAAAGAGGGGCAAACTGTAGATACCTAAAATTGGTCTAGGTCTGAGAGTACACTATTTGACATAATTTTCTATAGTCTGTGGTCATGATTAAATAATGTCAATTATTTAATTAAATTTTCTAACACATATTTCCTCTATTAATTAAATACCCCTTTTGAATTAATTCATTAATTCATTAAATGACCTTTATTCAACCTGACTAATTAAATACATCACAATTATTTAATTATGTCCCTAACTAATTTATTCTACCCCCTTTATCTATCAATTAAATAATTTATTATTTAATTACCCCTTTATCATAATTTTCCAACTATAATTAAATATCTTTATTTAATTATCCATTTAACCCCTTTATCTATAATTAATATTTATTACTTAATTATTCATATTTATCCTTTTCAAACAGTCACATTAAATAAATTACTTTATTTATTTAATTAAAAGTCTTATTTTTGAATGTTGAATTAAATTAGCATTTAATTCATATTTAATTATTTATGTCACATTCTTTTGTCAATCAGTTGACTAGGTCATTCACTCACCTTTGGACTCGAGTTCTATTTTTAGTTCTCTAGTTATATCTTCAGTTTAAACACCAGTTTAACTCTGTGAGAGAACTCTCCATCACAACTAGTCAATTAACTAGTTCTAAATCACGTTTGCATTCGAATGCATTTATTCTCCAACTTCTAACTTTGGCTTTTGCATACAAAGTCTATTTCCTCTATTTTTGAAGATTAAGATTGGAACTCATGTTCTAACTCATGTTCTAAAATTAGTCTTTATCCTGTAGTTGAACTCAAGTTCTAACTCGCGTTCTATCTGTCACATAACTCATTGCATGGCATTCATCAATCTCATCTGTCGATCTCTCTTTCAATCTGAGCCAATCGTTTGAAAACCTACAATCTATAAAATGGCCTATCAATATCATTATTCCTCCTCTCCCAAAATTATACACTTTTGAGATGAAACAATCTTTGATATTTTGCTTAGACATTCAACACAGCTATACTTGCATTCAAACACAAAAATGTGAGGGCAAGAACACTAAAAAGGAAAAATGGAGAAGAGCAATGGAGTTAATTCGAAAGGGTGAATACATATTCGGTGAGATCAATTCAGTTTGTTAATTATTCATTATGTTTTCAATTTTGTTCTTTATTGTTTGATTTTAGATTAGTTTTGATTTAGATTAGGATTAATATTGTTATTTCTAGTTGCAGATCTTATTAGACAGATTTAATCTAAAGTTACAGGAGGAATGACGTCTCATGACCTGTCTTTTATTTGTCTATTGTCCATGGTTTGTCTCGACAAATGACTGGGACAATTTTGTCTTTAGTGTGAGTTGAGACACTCCTTGTCTATGACTATCTATTTTTCGTAGATGGATGACTTTGTACACTATGGTCTATCTCATATCATAGTGTGTACTATCCATCTGTGTCATGTCCCACCCAGTGATGATAACAAGAAAGTATAGCATATTTGGCAATATATCGAAGATTGTGTCTTTTTCTCAATCAATCAAACTTTCATTATATCATTTTCTCCATCAATCAAACTTTAATTATTTCTTACTAACATTCTGATTTCATTTTCATCCTAACATTTCTCTTCTTCGAGCATAAGGATAAAGTCCTATGACACAATAATAACATTAGATCATTTGCATTGCATTTCAACATATAGATAGTAACATTCATCTACATTGCATTTCACAACATGACATAATAGGCATTGCATCATCATAACATCCATAATGTAAACATAACACATGTACATATCACCATCATATATAAATTAACATCATATAGATCATTGCATTCACTATCATAAGTAAATAGAATCATCCATAACATCATTATAAAAGGCATAAATCATAACATATAGAAACATTTCATTCATGACACATGTACACACATCATTTAGGAAACATAATAATCTAGAAATAAAGCATCATTCATAAAAGAGAACTGCATATCATATAGAAGCCACCAAAATCATATATATATATATCGCTAAAAAATAGTGTGTCACAGTACAATGTCTGAATGTATCCATAAATAACACATGAGCTCGCAGGATCTCTCATCAAAATATGATATCTACATATGTAACCCTGTCATCGTGTCCTGCTACCTCCACTGTCACATGGTGATGGTGGTGGGAAAAGGCTCAAAGGTGCTCTCTATGAAGTGGAAGGCCTCTCATATGGACCTAGCCTCGATGGTCCTACCACCCCCTCTGTACTCTGTGTCCTCTGACTCCGAGTATGACTCCTGCCCTGACTATGCACCTCTGAAAATGTAGGAGCTTGTCTATCTGCTGGCACTGCTACCTCATAAATATCTCTATAGTATGTAGCTCTCTCCATCGCTCTGATCAACTCTCATACCATGCCATCAGATGAGGACCCACTACAAAGGCGTCTAACCTTTGTGAACTGCTACTCTATCTCATGTCTCCGGGCTATAGCCTGGTCTCTCTCCATGAGAGCACTGTCCCTCTCTGTCTGAGCACTGTCCCTCTCTGTATAAGCACTATCTTTCTCTAGTCTCATCGCCTCAAACTCTATAGTCATCAGTCTGAGTCTCTGCTCCAAAGCCTCCCTATCACCATCTCGAGGAGCATCATCATCTCGTCTCCCCTCTACAATATAATCTCTGAGTTATCTCTCCTGCTCCTCCATCAGTGCCTCCTCCTCAACATCATCCTCAACATCATCCTCAATATCATCCTCTCCATATCCTGCCAACACACCCAATGGATCTAAAGCCATCTCTGCATCAGAATCCTCTGCAACATCTGCTACTCTGACATCTACCTCTACATGCTCCTCAACCACTGCCTCCACTACAGCATGCTCACCCGCAGCCTGTACATCCACTCTCCCTCCGATGTCTTCCATTGGTACATCCACTGCTACTGCCTTTTGAATAGGTGCATGTCCACCTGCTTGATCCCCTCTCCGTCCTCTCCATCCTCATCTCTCGCCTCTACCTCCGCCTCTGCCATCATCTCCATCACCTCTACCACCAACTCTACCCACTCTAGCACCTCCACCTCTCCGTCATCCTCTCGGCCCTGTGCCTCGTCTCTCGATTGGTGTTGGCTGGTCTGGATCCGTATACGGAACAGGTCGATGCACTGCCCACCATGCATCGTATGCAGCCATAGTCCCTGGATCTGCTAATCCATCTCTTCACCCCCATTGTACTAGCTATAATGCCTGTATGTCTGCCTTAGCTATAGTAACTGGTATCATGGGTCCCCACCATGGAACCTCTCTGGACGAATGAGCAAACTCTGCTCTGCTCAAAGGCACATCCTGAATCTCTCCGAACTGTCTCAGAACTCTGTCTGGCAAGTGTCGCTCAATGATGTGAACACTAGAAACAATCCTCCCAATAAGGTACTGTGTCTGTCTATAGAATTGCAAATGTATATCATCATCCGCCCACCTCTCACAATCCATGTAAGGTCTCCATATAAACTGATCAAGTGTATCCAAAGCATGTCTCCAGTATCCTGTGTCTCCAACATGTTTCTACGTAATTTTTCCTGTATATCAAAACACATATGGAAGTCTCTCCTCTCTCTCTACTGTCATTGGAGGATGAAATACAACTATCCTCTCAAAACCCCATATCATTAGCAGTGTCGTCCCACAACTCAATGACTATGCATCTTTGTACGCAATGTCATGTAGATGAAAATACAACATCCCGAGTAGACATGAACCCCGTGCATATCTCGTCTCACTCTCCAACATCCCAACCAACATAGCTCCCCATCCCACTAGAAAGCCATGACCTCGTCTGTCTTGAAGAACGATACCTCCAATCAGAGTACATAGGATACAATCAATCCTGTCGTATCTATCTACTAACACTGGCCATCTAATCTCATAGTGCTCAATGCCGAGCCTACTGATGTCATCAACCTGATAGAACTGTGCCAACTCAGTCAACCCTCATTGGGGATCATATGTAACTCGCTCTCCTCTAATGGGTAGCCTCAAAATCTTGTACACATCCTCTAATGTGATAGTGGCCTCCCCAGTCAGCAAATGAAATGACGATGTCTCAGAATGCCATCGCTCGCACAGTGTCGTCAACATCCCCCTATTCGCTCGAATGGCAGGCATCGACAAACAATGTCGTAGACCTAGAACCCATAGCAATCAAATCTTTGTAGAAGTCAAATTCTCTCTCAGATCAAACGTATCTGGTCGTGACTCCCATGTATAAATCGGATCTAAAACCACCTGTATTTAAACCATGATGTCAATTTTTTTCAAGTTTTACTTCAAAAATTTTTTCAAAAATTTTTACCAGCCAAATGCGGCTCACATTGACAGATGCGGTGCATTTTTTACAAATACGTTGCATAATGCCTCAGTTGCGGTGCATACTACATATGCATTGCATATTTCTTCCACACCTATTCTAATACAACACATGCGGTTCACTAAACCACATGCGGTGCATTTAGGAATTTTCATAGCCTCCATTTCTACTACATATGCGATCATTAACGCATATGCGGTTCACTAGGTCACCTGCATTTGACCCCTCCACAGATGTGTTGCATGTATACACATGTGGTGCACTTATCTTCAAATGCGTGCATTCCTCTAAATCCTATTCTAGCCTATGCGTGAATTTGCACATGCGTTGTTCACGATGCACTGCATTTGTGAAACTAATTTTCTATGCCTAGAAAAATGTGCCAAAAATACATTTCAAGTTCTCGTTTTTGCATACATACCGGTGGTCCTGCATCGACTAGCCGCTGGAAGGTCTGGATCTGATATCCTCGATGCCTGGTGTATGGAATAGGCGCCATTTCGATAGTCAGTTAGCGCAAATTCTTAGTTTTTTCTATCTCCTCTGGGTGTAAATGAATTGAAATTTGACCTAATTCCTATTTATACATGGGTTCAAAATGGCATTTCTTCAGCCCTACTCTATTGGCCGCTTAACCTTTCGACTTCAAATGACCCGTACACATCCGTATTAACTCCAAATTGAATTCCATCAACTCCATAGCATTTCTAACTCTCAAATTGACTTATCGGGAATATTTCTTGATTTTTTTGAAACTTTTCAAAAAATTGTCAATTTTCCCTAGGGGGCATACCTTACCTGTTTCATGCTAGGGCATGATCAGGGCATATTTTCTTTGACACAACGTTATACCAACATTGTATCAAAGAGGTGCAAACTGTAGATACCTAAAATTGGTTTAGGTCTGAGAGTACACTATTTGACATAATTTTCTATAGTCTGTGTTCAAGATTAAATAATGTCAATTATTTAATTAACTTTTCTAACACATATTTCCTCTATTAATTAAATACCCCTTTTGAATTAATTCATTAATTCATTAAATGACCTTTATTCAACCTGACTAATTAAATACATCACAATTATTTAATTATGTCCCTAACTAATTTATTCTACCCCCTTTATCTATCAATTAAATAATTTATTATTTAATTACCCCTTTATCATAATTTTCCAACTATAATTAAATATCTTTATTTAATTATCCATTTAACCCCTTTATCTATAATTAAATATTTATTATTTAATTATTCATATTTATCCTTTTCAAACAGTCAAATTAAATAAATTACTTTATTTATTTAATTAAAAGTCTTATTTTTGAATGTTGAATTAAATTAGCATTTAATTCATATTTAATTAATTATGTCCCATTCTTCCATGATATAGTTATCTAGGTCATTCACTCACCTTCGGACTCGAGTTCTATTTTTAGTTCTTCAGTTATCTCTTCAGTTTAAACACCAGTTTAACTTTGTGAGAGAACTCTCCGTCACAACTAGTCGATTAACTAGTTCTAACTCACGTTTGCTTTCGAATGCATTTATTCTCCAACTTCTAACTTTGGCTTTTGCATACAAAGTCTATTTCTCCTATTTTTGAAGATTAAAATTGGTACTCATGTTCTAACTCACGTTCTAAAAATAAGTCTTTATCTTGCAGTTGAACTCATGTTCTAACTCCCGTTCTATCTAGCACATAACTGATTGCATGGCATTCATCAATCTCATCCGTCGATCTCTCTTTCAATCTGAGCCAATCGTTCGAAAACCTACAATCTATAAAATGGCCTGTCAATATCATTATCCTCCTCTCCTGAAATTATACACTTTTGAGAAGAAACAATCTTCGATATTTTGCTTAGACATTCAACACAGATATACTTGCATTCAAACAAATAAATCTTAGGGCAAGAACACTAAAAAGGAAAAACGGAGAAGAGCAATGGAGTTAATTCGAAAGGGTGAATACATATTCGGTGAGATCAATCTAGTTTGTTAATTATTCATTATGTTTTCAATTTCGTTCTTTATTGTTTGATTTTAGATTAGTTTTGATTTAGATTAGGATTAATATTGTTATTTCTAGTTGTAGATCTTATTAGACAGATTTAATCTGAAGTTACAATTTCCATGGCTAGGCTATTGACATATTCATCTCTTTTAGCCCTGTATGCAAACTCCAAAAAATCTTGAGTCTTTACAAATGAATCATCATCTACAAATTTTGTGCATGCCTCAACCTGCATATCATCTTTTCCATTGAGCCCATTGAGTTGAACTTTACTTATCCTCATGCTCAGTTGCTGTGCAAACCCCACTACTGGCGGAGTGGGCATTACATCTTGTATTTATTGTTCTGACACCCAACTATCATCATCAGAGTCTTCATTAATATAATCCACCAATCCTATTCCTTCAACCTTCTGCCTTTTCAACGGGGGCTCTTTTGGTGGTGATGTACTTGATGATGTGCAAAAATTTGTAGCTCTTGTTTCTTTCTTTGAACCAAGCCATGCTACCTTCAAGGTTATACTTGACCCTCTCTACTGCTCTTTGCATGTGGTAGGCCTGAAGAGTATCAATTATTTTATTCCAACCTCCTTTTGTCATCAAAAAATTAGAAAATAATGTATATAGAGGAAAGAATGTTCCTTTTCCTTGATCCAACATATGCTTATTTTCCACACTTCCAAGCTGCCATATTACCTCTAGGAAACCAATTATTTTTGGTACATATCTTGGTAGCGAGAGGGGTAAAACAACAAAACCATATAATCTTAAAATAGTGAAATCGGGGTATGTGATAACATCTCCCCAATTGTGATCAACCCCAAGCTTAGGCCTTATTTCTTTGGGTCTCAAAAAATCATGGAGGGCCTTGGGAATCCTAGGCACATGCACAACCAGTGCTCTCTTCAATTCTACAACAATCAAATTGTGAAATGTCACATAATCATATGTCCTATCATCCTTGTCTAGGACAATAGTCCAACATTTCACAGGAAACTCCAAATCACCCTCTTTGCTATCCAAAACCATATTCTGTCCAAAGTAGGTTGCACCCTTGAATAAAAAAATATGCATCAATAATGAATACCAACTAAACTTTATTGCATTTTCCCATTTCTTTAATCTGATCAAACCCTCTTGAATATTTTTTGCAAGGAACCTTGCATAGTCATATACAATATAATATTGGGGGTGTTGAATATGGCTTGCCATGTACATCCATGCCATAGGCATTCCCATGATAGGATCATAACCAATTGTTTGACAAATGGAGTAGAAGGTTCTTTGGAAGTAGGAAATAAAATAATTGAAAGGGAAAGGCTCTTTATCATGTTGCCCTATTGTAATACTTCGGCCCCTAATTTCAGCCAAGTACCTTGGCAAGACTTGAACTCTGAATGCAATTATATTCTTATCATATTCTTGCTTAAGGAGGCTCTAATTAATTTTAGGCATTTCATCATTCCACTTAGTGAGTTTGAATACAAGAGAAAATTCCTCCTTGGTGATTTTAACCATTTCTTTCCCATCATATGTCCTTATTATCCTTGTGACTGGGTTATAATTTTTGGTACTACTTTGAGAAAGTCAACATCCATGTAGACATTTGGGACAATCAACTTTCCCAGATAACAATTCCAAGGTTTACCTACTGGAATACCCATGTTTCTATTTCTAAACCATCCAAAGAACAATTCCCAACCCGTGTAAGGTACTTGGGCATCCCTTATAGATTTATTCTTGTCAATCAAACCTTCAACTACTTGCGGACCTCGAAGAATTAGCCAACCCTTAGGTTTTTCACTGGTTGAGGGTGACAACTATTCTATAAGGTCTTTATTCAAAGGCCTTTTGGATACATAATTCTCTCCTTTATACAAGGATGCCTTTGACTATGCTTTGGGAGTCAAGACACAAAGGCTAGTACACAATAGGGTTTTTGGCTTCTTGGAACAAGATTTTTTAGTTTATATAAGGGTTCGACACTAATTACGATAATACAAGACTAAACAATTCTTCTTAATGAATGTAAAACCTTTAAATGCAGAACCAAGAGAAGCCCTAATTGAATCAGAGGCTTGGGAAAACACAATTGTCAATAATTCTGATGAGGAAGCAATAATTAACTTACTGGTTCTTTCACAGGTTGATAACCCTAGCCTTGATGTCTTAGAGGCCTAAAAATTGTAACACGAGGTCTCCAAGTGTGTGGAATATCCTTCACAATGCCCAATTATTCCTTTAAGACAAGTTTTAATAGCTATGCAATCTTCTACCTTGACCGCTCAATGTCCTTTCTGTTATTAAGGCTCACTCTTGTGAACTAAAATGGTTGAATTATGCTCAAGCTGAGTTTTGAATGTTAGCCATTGATCACATGGACAAATTAATTGATGAACGATCCATATCCAATCATCTTGATTTAAAAAATTTGATTGCACGTAACTGCAATATTTATTAAATTCCACTGAGCCACATGGAACCGCTTGCTAATGTGTCATGGGCCCCACTAATCCTTTGTCAATGCAACCATAAACCACATGTCACATTCCCCTCACCCACGTGGTTCTTAATCCATGCATATCTTTTATCAACGGGGAGACGGGCAAGGGCTGAGATTAAATCTCACAACTTCACACATTATTCGTAACCAATTACCTGTGGCCTTATTTATTCTACACTATCAATGGTCCAGATTAAAATATCTTAAAACACGTGCACCATATCTTTATTAGAAGCACATCCTTTATCTTCAAATTCCATGTGAAAATATTTGATTGATATTCGTTGTTTTCTCTAATGCTTCCACGTCCTCTAGGTTATGCCACATGGCAATTGACCGCTACCCCATTGAGAACTTGTCATTGAACTAGGGACCCACATGAGATAGCAGGGAGCGGTCAGGATTGAACCACGTCACCCGCTATTGACCATCAATTTTATTCTTTAGTTTTGCTTGCTAATACTGGGCCCACCTTTAGAACTGAAACGTGGTGATTGCCAGCCAGCCCGTGAGATTATTTTAATAAATAATAAACACCAACAGACATGTGGGGAATGGTCAAGATGAATTTATGGTGATTGAATGACCATCATGAACCTTCACTTCTGCATATGCCAAAACAATTAGCAGTTAAAATGGGGCCACCACTAGGTCGATGAGACTTGACCCTCGAGACTTAAGACTTAAGTCTTTAAACATGAAATCATTCAACTCAAGCATGGAAAATTTAAAACAAGTATTTTGCAGATGGTGACCGACAAGCCTAACCCAAGGGACCAGTATGAAGAATGATTTTAATGACTCAAGACTCCACTTAAGTTATCAACAACCAGGTATGTAGGTCAATGAAGGATTATAACACTCAAAATTTATGCTAATACAAATTTTGAAAGGAGGGTTATTAACCTAAAACCCTAAGGCCTAACCCAAAGCATATAAGAATAGAATGATGATAGGGCTAGACATGCCTCAATTTTTTTTGAAAATTTTAGGAGCTCTACCAGGATGAAAGCCAAGTGAAGGAATGAAGAAGCCTCCAAACAAGAAAATGTTGTCCCAAAAGATAGGAAAAAAGGATGAACAAAAATAACATTGCTGAAGCATGAAGAAACTAAAAAATTTATTGAAGAATGACTATTGTAATGCCAAAAACAAGAATGCAAGAGTGTCCATATGGCAATTGATCCATCTCACTGAAATGCAAGTAATCAACCATTGATGTACACTAAATCTGAAAGTACATAAGAAAAAATACTAGATACGTAGATCACTCAAACAAGAACCAAGGAAGCATTAAAACCAATAGTAGAAACCCACACATAATGCTGAAAAGGGAGAGCCATGATAGGAACACTAAAACTATGTGAATCCATGAAGTGCATGTAGGAGAAACAACCTGCAAATAAAAGGGTATGTAAACTATGCACACATAGATGAGGCAATGATCAATGAGATTCACTTCTATCTTGGAAGGGACAGTCACTTGACAAAGGTGTGATGGAAGAAAAAGGAAAAACATCAAACCCACCAAGGTACTTTATATCATAGAGAAAATACAAAAGGCACAACAGGATGTGCGAAATCCCCAAAAAATATACACCAGAATGACACTTTATCTCAGTGCATCTACATAATAAGAATGTGCATGAAAAAGATGTCCACAATGCTCAAATAGGACATAAAACTAGAAATACATATAGAACAACAAAAAAAAGGTCATCCCATGCAAACAAATTTTTTCAAGGAGCTAAAATGTCCAAGTAATTCACCAGAGTGTGAATACACAAAAAATTGAATAAAATATACTTGGAGAACAATCTAGAAAAACTACATGGATGGAACTGAAGATCTTTGAAAGATGGTTCCAACGCCAATGGAATCATTAAAAATGGAGAAACTGGTTGAAAGGGACCGAAAACATCTCCTTTGACTTCAATAGACTATAGAATGCACCATCAACAAAATAAAGCGATGAGACCCACACTACTGGAAATTTGATGGAACTAGATTTATGATGATATCTCATTTGCTGAAAAATAATATCATTTGCCCAAGTTATGGTGAAAAGAAAAAAACACCCCTTTTAAAATATTTCAGGTATTTTCTTCCAACAAGTTTTGTTTTTTGGCTAACATAATTTTTTGCTAGTGAAGGGAATATTCGATGGAGTATTCTGTTGACATCAACATGACATCCGTGGTTAGAATTGTGGAACAAGCACAAAAAAATGAGCCATAGGATCAAACAACAAACAAAAACACCTTCCATGCAAGAGATCTACAAACAATATATGCAATATTCCTCAACAAGAAAAATCTACAGAAGCAAGAGACTCTCAAGAAAATATGAAAGCTCCAAAGATTAATTATAATGAGGGTTGAGTGCTTATAAGAGAAAAACCATAAATGAGAAAGGGATTAGATACTGACAAGTGTCAACATCACATGATATGAGACATAATGATCTAGTATTAGCTCAACTAATAAAGCATAAAAACACTCCTAAGTTTAGCTTAAGTGGATGAGAATAAGCTAGACTAATAATTAATTACAGATTAATTAATTATTAGCTAATATATGATAACTCTAACACTTGGTAGATATCTTCCAAGACATCCAATATTTTCCAAAAGAAGAAAAAATCCATATACCAAGTGCACATACATCTACCCATGAGATGCTTACTCCTAATGGACATGTAAATTATCTTCATCCAAAATAAGATTCACATACTCTTGATATCATTACCAAGGAACAATGGTCTCCTACTCTTAACATCTTTACACATGATCAAGAAATAGGAAAAGCCATAGACATATCGAAAATGGATCATGAAGAAGACTTATGCATAATTTGTGAATCAAAAACATGTTGTGCAGGCATATCAAAAATGAATAATGAGGAAGACTATTATGTGGGCTGTGAATCATCAACATCTCTCTCGAAGCATTAAAATTTGATAATTCACAAGATCAATCCATTTAGATATCAATCATGAAGTCATCCCACATATGGAGGATCCTATAACTTATAAACTTGGATCACTTACCTTTGTAAAAGCAAGCTATCCTACTAGTGAAGAAGCTACCACCTTTGAAGATCCACAATAGAGTAGAGAAGGATTAACACCTTGTTTCCAAGGTGAATCATATCCTATTGCAAATAATTTTTTTCAATAGGTGCATTATCAAGGTAGGGGATTAGGCCTACATGAATAGGGTATCCTAGAACCAATGTAGATTATTGGAAATCCTAAGCATCGAAGTCTTTGTTATTCAACAATTAAGGAATCTAAACATATCAATGATACCTCTATAATACTGGGGGCAACATTATCTAATGCAAACAATAAAACAGGGATCACAAAGGGTCCTTATGATGAAATCACTACCACTACAAGTAGCCATATCATGAATTTTCATCCATGCATGTTTCAACCCTCTAATTGGGACAAACAACAAGGGAAAGAGCTATATCAAAGAAAGGAACAATTCATTGAAGCAAAATAATCAGTTAAAAAAATGGACAAGAAAAATTCAAATCGATACAAAAGAAAAAGAAATAAAATCATCCCTATCAAACTCCATCAGTCAAAGAAACTATGGGGAAAAATATAAAATGAAAGTTCATCCATCAAAGATGTCCAATGATGCGAAAGAAAGCTTCAAGAGCAACCTACAAGGTATATCAAGAAGTTTGTCCCAATCAAATCTCTGTATCCACCCATCATTGCTCATTGTCCCAAGTTTGGAGAGTCAAGGATTCCAAACTATCAACCAATCCATCTAAATCTCCTATCCCTCAACATACTCCACCATCAAATTTGGCATACATAATATCAAACCCTCGTATTGACCATGTGTTGACAACAAATATTTACCATAAGGATTCTAAAGGCACCCTATTGCGATATGCGCATGAAGGTAAGGTTGACTCCCATATTGACAAAGAAGACAAAAATTATCAAGAGTTACACTCAAGTTCCCATATCTTAGAAAAAAAATACTCCAAGTAGGATGTCATTGGCATGTCATGAAAACAACACCCATATTAGCACTAGCAGTACCTCCATCAGAACCACTAGGTGGTTCAACATGAGCCAAAAAATTATCACCATGATGAAAACCTAGTAAATAGGCATCTTGTGTGATGTAATTTTTTTCAAAAAATAAAGAAAATAGTCAAGAGAAAAATCATCCTCTAGTGAAAACAACTATGGTGGCGCTTTGGACAAGTCCCATGGTGAAAACCTAGCAAATAGGCATCATGTGTAGAATCGAACATCTACGTGCACCATTTTAGGTGGAAGCATCTCAACTTATCCATAATAAATGCAATCCATATTTATCTAAATCCAACTTATCTTGATCTTGTCAAATATTTGGTGTACACTTTACACTTGCTTACGAAAAACATCCTGATGTGGGTGAATATAATTGATCCTATCCTATCCAACGCTATCTAAGCCATGAGGCTTTGTCCAAAGGGAAATACTCTATCCAAACATTTTATCCTATCACGAGATAATCCATCACTTACATTGCTAGAAACTAGGGGGAAGTACTTACATCTTTCTTTAGAATAAACCTTGATCTATGTCTTTTAACTCACAGGGTGATCTAGGCATTGTCCCAACAAGGTATACCACCAACGCACTACCAGGGTACCCTTCAATAAAATTCATCCCAACAACAAGGTGTACCACCAATGTACTACCAGGGTAACCTTCAAAATAATTTGTCCCAACAACAAGGTGTACCACCAACACACTACTAGGGTAACCTTGAAAACTTCCCAAAATTAGTAGCAGACTGGATCCTAGTACATCTCGTCATGGTAAAAAAACCATCAAAAATAAAAAAACCTAGAAAACATCAAAAATCCCAAAAACATGTTATGCTTTGAGTTAACACTAGTTGAACTACGTGGTCTCTACATGTATAACATAAGAAAGGCTTATCAACCCCTGAGGCCTTAGGTCAGTCCCTCTAGGTATCTATCATGCTTTCGTTCGACTTAGTCAAAAAATTCAAAATCCAAAAATATTAAAAAAATAGAAAAAAGGAAAAAACAAATCTTCTCAAAACAAGTGAACTATGAGCCTTTGCATGGATAATGTAGCAGATATGTCGTAATCCCATCAAAATCTAAAAAATATCGCTCTTACTCCTAAAACCCAACGATTAAATTGAATAACTCTCATGGTCGTCGCTCCCTCGACATAAGTGGATTGAGAACCACCTGCAACCATTCAATCCATGATGTTATGAATTCCCTATGAAAATGAAAAACGAACCTCAAATCATAGAAACACTGACTCAAAAGTCTATGCAAAACAAAAGTGATCATTTCTTTTCAAAATTAGGTACATTTTTTGTCAAAATCTCTAAAATAGGTGAATGCGAACACTATTTTTTTGAAAGCGCTCAACAAAAGAAAAAGTGAAAAGCTTTCTCAAAAGTGCAACCTTTTTACAAAGGTAGACAAAACATAGAAAGAAAATCAAAAGTGAAAATCTCATGCAAAGGAAAAAAAAGCGCAAATTGAACTCAAATGCGAACAATTATGTCAAGAGAAATTAGAAAAATAAAAAGTGGCACAAACAAAAACTACAAAAGTGGTAGAATGACATAAGAGCACAAATTTCATGAAATTACTGCTATTGCCTAAAATCTTTTTCAAAACATTTATTACTCAAAAACGACAAAAACAAAAACAGTCAAATATCTTAAAAACACCAAAAACAAGCATCAAATAACATCAAAAGAATATTTTTTTTTGAAAATATCAAAAATACTATCTCCATCATCACCTATCCACAATAAAAAATCATCCATAATAAACAAATCGTCATCCTCACCCTTTAACAAAACAAACAAACAAACAAAGCAACATCAAAAGCTAGAACTTTCAAGCAAACAATCATAAATATTTTCTCACAAATAGACTAAAACAAATGCCAAATTATTAACTACTTATTTATTGAAAAATTACCAACATCCTGAGACATGTCTTAACAGACTCGTTCCTACAATAGACATCATCAACATCGGGTAATAGCCCCAAAATAGATATGGCAAGTGATACAACATTGTTTTATCTTTTTGTGGTCTTATCTTTTTGATTCACATAATTGACTCATTCCTAGGATCTCTCGAGGATGTCCATAAGGATTTAGAGAGGAAGGAATGGGGGCAATTGAGAGTCATTTCTATATGTTTTGTTTGATGAATATTTTTGTGATACTACTTGTAGGCACTTGAAATATCCTAATTGATATCATACACTCGATCTTGATTCACTAACACCGATTCTTCCTTAATCATTTCTTTACTAACCATTTAATTGAATAATCTTTATTTAATTAAATTCATCAAAATTCCTCTTAAAATCAGATAATGAACCTTATTGGATTATTTCATCATTTGCCTCTTTTAATTAAATAAATCAAATTTATTTAATTAAATCCTAATGTTCCTCTTTTAATTAAATAAATCAACTTTATTTCATTGAATGCTAATGCCATCTCTTTTAATTGAATAAATCATTTTATTTAATTAAATTACTAATATATCAAATATCCTCTCATTTGATTTAAATAAACTCAAATATCTAAATCAAATTTTGAATCAACTAATTCCATCTAAGTTAATTGATCCTAAATTAATTAACTCCTAACACTAATCCCCCATTCCTCTAGCTTTTAACTCCACTCTAGGGTAAGTCCACCTTGGTCAACTAACCAAGGTGCACATGTAAATCAATTTTATTTGATTTATTAATTACCCTATTTTCATTCAAAAAGTGGCATATTCTTGGAATATTCCACCCATTTGACTTTTCCCTCCCAAAGGACTTTTGTCCTCTTTCTTGAGCCACCTTGACATTTATTGCTCTTACATCTCCTCTTACACCTCTTCTTACACAAGCCACCTTGGCTTTAAATGACTCTTATACATTCTCTTACACAAGCTACCTTCCCATCTCCCAAAATGTGCTCACATGTGTGAGCACATCTCCTCCAAGATTCATTAGCATGTTGATAAGTGGCATTATGCTATTGGTCTATTATTTAATCCCACATTCATCAATATTCTTCACTCTTCAATCCTTGGCTTCTATAAATAGAGGCCTCATTCTCACAATATGGATCCATCAACTAATAGCATAATCAATATAGACATTTGAGTGCATTAGCACTTCATGTTTTGTAATCAATTTAGCTAGATTATAGGCAATTTCATACTTTATTCATCACAAAATCCATCATCAAGCTTATCAAGGGGTTAGGAAAGGGCTTCTTTTCGCATCAAAGGAGCACTAATCCCCCTATGGGATGCTGGTTTGAGTATTAGAATAGAATTTCATTAGTAGTTTACTTGATATTCTACTTTGTTTTCATGTTCTTATGCTTAGATGAATTTCATAGGGAATGCTTGTTTCTTACTTGTTTCTTGACTAATGATCACTTTTTTGTTCATGTTTGAGCAGGTATAGGGATAGCATTCACACTACCATGGAAAATACTTGCTTTGTTCTGTGTGTGGAAGTAATTTTGGGGCAATTTTTGTAGTAGTTGCATGTTAGGTACTCCATACCTCTCTGTGTAACTGGTCCAAAATGTTTTGAAACTTCTCACCCATACACTCTAACAGGGTTTCGTATGTCTGGTATGAGCAAGAATATTATTTGTGTTTAGAGTCAAAGCCCACATAATGGATACAAAGTTGCCTTGGTTATTAATAACCTAGTGCATCATATATATTTGCTACATCAAAAAGGATTGTTAAAGATGTGAATTCTCTATGCAAAAAAAAATCAAACTCATCAATGACTAACATCTTTCAAATTCTTCTATTCTTCACTTCTGAAACGAAAAAAAAGGGTCCTTAGCCTTTTTCACGCTTTTTTAGCTCCTTCTTGTGGAATTTTGCTTAGTGTGGCCTTGATTTAGTGTTGTAATGTGGATAACACATTCAAATTAGGTCTTGGGACCTTGTGAAATAATGTATTTTAATGATTCCTTGTAAAGGTGTTGTAACACACTTTCACACTTTTCTAGGATTTCTAAGCATAATTAACAATTTATCTTAACCTTGCCTTATTTTGTGTATTGTAACACACTTTCACATTCCCCTAGGCTTGCCATTAATAATTGGGCTCCCTTATGCTTTAATTGGCCCCTTTATATATCCACAAGCCTTATTTATGTGTATTTTTGAGGATAATCCTGACAAATGGCATTTAAAATATCAAAATCTTGAAAACCCACCTTAAATTCCTAAGGTAGTCCCCTTAGGTGGGACCCATTTTCCCAAGGTGGCGAATGAGTCCCCTTTAACTCAAAAATCAAATTTAATTTAAATCTTTGGTAGGATTTTATTCTCCAAGATCCAATGTCAGCTTGTAGTGTTGTAATTTGGGAATTCTTGCATAATTGAGTATAAATACAATGTTCTTTCTCTCATTCCCCCCCCGCCCAGCATTTGAGTACTCATCCTTATAGAAAATTGAGTTCACAAGAGCATTTGAGCAAGAGAATTTAAGGCATCCAAGGGCAGATTATCAAGCTTTCAAGAGCATTCCTCAAGCATCAATCATCATGTAAAAGATCACATTCTTCATGTTTGTTGTTGTGATCACAATTGTGATGTAGAGTCCATGATCCAAGCAAGATTTGCATTCAAGATATATCTCTTTCAAGCAAGAGTCAAGAACCACATCCATTGCAACCATTTCAAGCATAATTGCATCACTTTATTGCTAGGGTTTGGTGAGTTGCAACATCTCATTTTGTTCATTCATCATTCTCCTTTACATTTGCTTTCATTTCAAGGTTTAATTACCAACAAGGGGTTTTACCAAGGAAAATCCTATTCTCTAACCCCACAACCATTTTTCCCTCTCTTTGTATGTGATTTGCAGGTCTAGGTTGCAAATTTATCAAGAAGAAAGATTGGAAAAGTTGTCATCAAGTTGTCAAAGCACTTGTCAAAGGTGTCAAGATTGTGAACAAGCCTTGGAGGAGCTTGGAGAAGACCTGCAGGCTGAAGTTTGCAGTTTTGGACCCAAATTGAAATCAGATACAAAAGCGCAGACTGAGAGCTATAGGATCCAACTTTGAATTTCTATAAATCTAGAAGTGGACTGATTCACCACTATTGGCAAATGAGTCCCACTGTACTTGTCTATCATGGATTTTTGTAGATCTGAGTACCCATTTGTCTGAAACTTGTTTCAACACAGTTTACTCAAAACTAGACTAATTTGTCCAACTTGGCATATGAGTCCCAGTTGGCTTTAACAGTGGATTTTTTTCAGATTCCAGGCCTCCATTCCATCTTCTCCAATTTCCTAGGTGCATATTTCCAGTTTTCTATTACTGTTTGTTTGCATTTCTAGGTCATTTTGCATACTACATTGTGTTTTCAAACATTTTCTTTTCTAAGTTTGCACTTAGTGGTGAACCCCTCATTTCTTATCGTTCAATCCCCTTAGAACATCCCCTTTGTCATATTTCAATCTCCTTTGCATTGAAATCTCAAGGATTTGTTCTTGATTGTGAACATGGAAGATTGTTGCCCTAGGTCCTATAACCCTAGGGAAGCACACAATTTTGACCATTTCATTTTGGTGAACTTGCATTTAGAGCATCATAATTATGATTTGGAGTGCATTTACATCCTAGATTTAGCTTTCATTAACATTGCATTAGGTTTTGCATTGGTTAATTTGCATTCTATGGTTTCAATTTTTGCATTAGTGAAAAGATCATATAGCTTGCATTATTGCACTTAATTTCATTAAAAATGAGTAAAATTCTACATTTGCACCTTATATTGGCATCAAAAAATATAAAAAATCATAAAATTCAGTTCAATTAATTTTCAAAAAAATCTGTACCTAGACTCATTCGCCACCTTGGGTGAATCAGTCCTGATGGGGCTTTTAAATTTCGAAGGAAGGAGGCTAGGGTTTTCGGGTTTTAAAATTACCCAATGTGATATGAATTATAAAATTTTGAAACCCTCATGATATGTTTAAACGGTGACTTGCTACTGAAGGTAACTGGTCACTTAAGTGGTTTGGTTGAGCCCTTTCCTCCGTGCTCTTATCGGCCCCTTTCACCCAACCTGTCGGTCTTTTTCCGTCACCAGGGCTTAAAATTTTATAATGCCAAGGGTTGTACCGAGCGGTCCCACTTGAATATTCTAATGTCCGTGCATGCTGTTTGGTTAACCGTCCGATCACGGGTTTTGGTCTAGACCATTTATCGCAAACCTCACAGGTTTTCCTGCTGATGTCACTAAGAGGTGTGAGGTCTGTGAGATTCCACCATCTGGCATGTACAGAGGGGCGGGGTTTTTTCCTAAGGTGCCAACGATGATAAGTGGCCATCTTTTCATCAATGAGGGTTTTAATTACGGGGTTAATAATAATTCTCCCTCGCAGACCTCGCATGATCATAGCAAATGTCTCAAAAGTACTGTGAGGTCTACGAAAGGGCGACGTGTGGCCTGGTTCTTGGAGCGATAGGGCTAAATGGGACCCACTGTTCGGTTGCGACCTCCTATTTTCATGGGTTTTGATTGGCTATGGTTTTTCAAGGCGCTAAGGTGGATTTTCAATGCTTGATTGATTCAATCTGAGTCGTCCGACTTGTCAAGTCCGTTCAACATCAACGGTGTAGTTTCAAAGAAATTACTGATCATCTATGTGATGAGTTTTCACACTCTGAAGCTTATTTTATTAATGGCTTGAGAGTTTCAGAGGATTTTCTCTTGATTTTCTCCTTGGCTGTGAATGATGCCCTCCTGATAGAAGCAATTATGATGGCTACATCAGCCATTTATGGCTCAAATGCTTATTTTGCATTCAAGCAATTAATATCCCTCACACCAATTCACTCTATAAATGCTTCCTAAAGTGACCCAGTGTTATCATTATTTTTTTTGAGTTGTTTTGTTTGCAAGTGGTGGTTATTCTCCTGTATTCTGTGAAGCTATGTATAAATCCATAGGGTGCAAGAGTTCCAGAGTAGGAGCCAGGAAGTTGTTAGTTGAGAAGGAGCAACCTACTCCTAGAACACCTGAGGTTACTACTAAGAGTGCTGGAAAAAGGCCAGAGCGTTGTGCATCCCCTATGTTAATTTCATCAGATTCTTATGATAATGGGTCCGAGACTGACTCGGATTACCGGTGTTACCTGGCAGCTTTGACTGAGCTCATGGGAGTGAATGAGGAGGTCCTTGTAGTCAAACCAATAATTGCACTAGTACCAGGCCAAGTTGCTAGATGTGGCGCTAATGTGGCCAGAGGAATGAAGGCGGTTCCTCTTTTGACTGAGCCGAGAACTTGGAGTAGTCGCTTGTAATGAGGCTATGTGTCTACTTAGTGGTTGCTGGTGTTGGGTCTGTTGGGCGGTGTTTTTTTTGGTGTTTCATCTTGTTGATGTGGACATGTGCGTGCCTGGCACACTTTTTGTTTTTTTTCTCCGACTGGTTACTATGTAACCATTTTTTGATTCCTTGGATCATGCACTGTGTTATCCAATGATGAGGAATGTGAATTCGAATTTCATTCTAAATGAAATTCAATTTTGAAATTAACAATGTAGCCTAATGCTTTGTTTCTCTCCTGTCCTATAAAGGAGATTTCATGGCTCATTGTTAGGGTTGAGATTTTGGATCCATAAGGTTATGAGTATGTGCAATTAGTTTTACTGCAGGATTTTGAAGGTATTATTTAGGAAATCATTCTGGGTTGGGAATAGTATGAAGTAAGTATGCTATACTTTTTTAATTACTGATATCGAAAGAAATCTAAAAGAATTAAGATGATTTGCTCTCCTGTGTATGTGTCATGGATTATGAATGGATTTATCAAGGGTTTGTTCATTTAGTTTCAATGGTGTATTTGAAAGTGTAAATTGTTCTCTTGCTTTAACTTAATGAGTTAATCAAATACTTGAAAACAAATTGCATGTTTATGGTCATATGCTCAGGATTCACTAAGGAGTATTGTTTTAATATACTGAAAGATCTCATAGTAGCAAAGCATTATGGTGATAAGTTCATAATATCTGAATTATGTTTTATATGACTCCCACCCAATGAATGAGGCACTGGATAGTGTCGGTAAAATTATTTCAGGTGTAGGACTGTGGCTCTGAGCAGGGTGATTCAATATCTGAACATTTTAACAAATATCAAACGCTATCTCTTTTGAGATATAAATCTTATGATAATTTTCAGTCTCTTTACTTTCGGACATCTGTTATTATTCTTAGGTTTTGCCACAACTAAGGTAATTGTTGTCTGATTGCATGTGTGGGGACTGCATATGTAAGAAGAAGTGTTCTTATTAGTCATAGAACAATCTTATGAACACTTGAAGGTTTACCCACCTTGGTCTCATAGAGCCAAAAGTGTAGGAGATGTTAGTCTTTGACTAGATCTCTTTAGTTGGCCACTAGCCTTTGTAGTTCTTTATAATAGAGGTCAGCTACCTCTTAGAGAATTGCAAATCCTATGTGGAAAAAACACCAACATGTGCCTTTTCATATTTCGCATTGTATTTTCTATCATTTACAGTTCATTTTCTGAGTTTCTATTTGTTGCTTCTACATTTCAACTTTACTTCCTAGAATTTCAGTTATAAGCATTTCATTCTTATTATTTTACATTGAATTTTCACTCACCCCACATTTAGTACCTTTTGCATGAGTTTTTGGTTTCCTATTGCTAATGCCATAGTGAGAAGAAGTTCGAGACTCATGTCATCCCACGATAGCACAATCGTTGTGGATCTTGGGTTATCTAGAGCTTCCACTCCTAGTATTGACACTAGTACACTAGGCATGGATAACACCCTTAGTAACTCTTTGCCTCCAAGTAGCATGCAAGTTGAACCAAATAATGATTGAATTCCACAAGAAAACCTAATTCACATCCATGAGGACCTAGCGAACTTACAACATCAAATTAGCCTTGAAAAGATTTCCACTACTGCAATTCCTATAATTGAAAACATTCATTGCAAGCTTGAAACTAAAGATGGCTTTGACCTTGTGAAGAATATAGTGAAAATCTTTGGCAAGCATATTCCCTCAACCACTAGTTGTCATTTGATTTTAAACAATGCTTCAAGCCGAGGAGGAACTCAAATTCATCCTCTAACAACAATACCCTCAATCCCTACCTACACCCCTCCTCAAGTCACAACAATGCAACAAGTTAGTAATGTGATTCCTTCCCTAGGTATTCCAGCTAGCATCCCTAGTTCCTATGTGGCATCGCATGTTATAGCTCCTACTACCTTACCACCTATAATAATTCCATTCACTTGTCCCAAAAACACATACACTCCATCACCACTTTCACTTCCATCTCAAAACACAAGCAATGACCCTCTCATACATCAAAATTTCCAAACCATGTCATCCCTTTAAAAGAAAGTTTCCAGCACAACCAAAATCAAAATGGCCCACCCACATATTATGTCAAAAGTAGTCCATTATCCTTGGGGATACTATGAACACCGATGCCACAAGGTGTAGAGGTGCCTAGATTTGAGAAATATGGAGGGAAGGGAGACCCTTCTAACCATGTTAATGCATACACTACCCTATGTAGTGACTTTTTCCTTGATGATAAACTTTTGGCAAAGCTCTTTCCTAGGATCTTAAAAGACACTACCTTGGAGTGGTTCTCTTCCTTATTGAATAAATTGATTCATTCATTTGATGAAATTTTTGAGGCATTTATAAATCATTTCCAAGTGCAGATGAATCCTAAGCCGACCTTGGCCGACTTGATGAGATGTAAGAAAAAAGAGGATGAAAAGATAACTGACTTTATCTCCCAATATCAATCACTTTATTCCCAAGTTGATGTCGAGATCCCCGACCCACACCTTCAAAAGCTGTTTATAGAAAACTTGCAAAAAACATCCAAGACAAGCTGACAATGATGAAATTCCCATCCTTCATGCACTTGTGCACTACCCTCCATGATCACCAAAATTTGGTTTCTAGTCGCAATACAAATTCCAATTCTAGCCGAATTGATAGATCTGAGCCTGTGCACCAAAATAATTCCCAACCCTTTAGAAAAAAAAAGGGTTCCTTCAATTTAACCCTCCTCAACAACCAATGCAAAATTTCCATAACCAAGTTGCTAGTGTCAAAGCCACAGTGCCCTTTAGCTATGGAGATCCAAAGAGACAATTCACTCCCCTACCCAACACCCTTCATAATACCATGTCCCAACTTCTAAACCAACAAATGATTACCTTACCTTCTATCAAATAACTTGACCCTAATAAGCCTTTGAATTTGAGCTTCAAATCAAATTCTTATTGCCACTATCACTAACAAAATGGACATGACACCGAACATTGCAAGCGTCTTAAACATCTTGTGCAAGACCTCATTGATTCTGACCATCTATCTGTTGTGGATACTAGTGATCAAGGCAATAAGTCCGCTACCCCTCTGAACCAAAATTTTAAAATCTTCACAAATCCTCTACAAAAACATAATATTTCATTTTTCAAAGCTAGTGACATGCCTAGGAATGATCTAATGAATGTTGATACAGATGATGAACACGCTAATTTTGTTCCAAATAATGCTATCAATGTCAATCCTATAGATGAAATGATAGGGGTGATAGATATAATCCCTCATAAGGGCCAAACTAAGAGTCCTCTTGATATTGATTTCTCCTCTAAAGACATACTTAAACACTTGCCCGATGGTCCTCTTTACATAGCTGGCCATATCTATGATAAGCCCACTGAATGGATATTAATAGATCTCGATTGTGGAGAGAACATGATCACCAAGGAATTCTTACTCTTGCATGAGCTCTATCAAGATGACAATGACAAACTGAAAGAATAGATCAAGACACACAATGGTTTTGTGTGCCCTATAATTGGATCGATCACCCTACCATTACAAATAGGACCAAAAACATTAGATGTTACATTCTCCATCATCTCACAGTCGGACCAATTTCGTGTGAAGGTAGGCCACCCATGGCTTTGCTCCATGAAAGTTGTCCCTTCAGTTGTACACAAATTCTTAAAGTTCCTCTTTGACAATGAGATATTCACTATTCACCATAGTGGCTCTAACCCCTTGTCATCTAAAGGAAAATTTTCCCTAGATTTCTTTTGGCCCGAGCCCATGGAACCTATGAATCCAAGAGAAGACTTTGTTTTCTTATCCTATCAAAAGTTCAAGGAAAAGAAGATAACATATCTATCTCTTTGAAAAATGTCCCTATCCACCTCCAAGCCTACTATCCTCGATGAAACCATGCTCAAACCTAAACAAGACTAAAACAAACATGACATTCTAAACCTGAAACCTTACCTACCTTTTACAAGCGACCAAGAAACAATGAAACCAATGTTGCCACACCTCACAAAATAAAAAAAGTTTACAAATTCAAAGAGAAAGCAATTGAACAACCCCTCATGGTTCCTTTCGTTCCTCCCCTTAGGGAAGAAAAGAAACCTATGGTTGATCAACTTACTCTGATGCATCTTGAAAACAAAACTAAACAAAATAGAGGTGCTAGGGAGCATAGACGTAGATGTCATGCCCTTGCTTGTAAGTTACATGATGAATTAAAAGAAAATCAAGATCCAAATTTGATTGAAGAAATACATGATGATCTTCCTCCCTAGTCACAACAAGAAAATTCCATGCATCCTCCACAACAAGAGTTGAACTCTTCAATGGATATTATCCTTTGACCTCCTGTTATGATCAACTTAGATGATGATGTCGAGGATGCCAAAATTGATGAAGAGGCACATAATGAATTGAACACATTTTTTTCCTCTTCCATGGGCTTAAATGACAAAACTTCTATAAAGAGTATTGAACCTGGTGCTTCTCCTAGTTTGACACTTGCTCTGGTACCTCTTGCTAGTTTCTCACCTTTGGTATATAACATACATGATTGGGAGGCAAATGAATTGCTCATAGGTTGACTCGCATTTACCTTACTAGTCTTTGGTATTATTTATTTTTCATTTTCTTTTGTGTGATTGCATGTGTGTAATGTGATCCCCCATGATGTTATGTTTTCTCTCTCTTTGTGACATTCCTATATTTGTACCTTCATTCTTCTCTAATTCGTGCATCATTTTTGCTTTCATTTATTTCTCGTGTTTTCCTTTTGGGGATGATGCAAGGCATTGAGACATTCATGTCTCCCTCATATTTATCTCTTTCTTGTGTTTTACTTTTGGGGATGACACAAGGCATCAAGACACCCTATGTCTCTTCCATGTTGACACAAGAGGTTTTTCTTCTTTTTTTCGCTCTCTTTGTGCCATTCTTCAATTTCTATGTGTATTTGGAGGATGATAACACTTTGAAGCTCCTTACAAAACATTGTAAAAAAGAACATAATGTCCTCAAATCCATAGATCCCTTATGTATTTGGTGTTTTCATTTTGGGGGCAACCCCTCTCTTTTATTTTTTTCTCGCATGATGTAGCCTTATTCGGAAACAAATGACTTGGCATAGGGATTTCCAACTTGGCTCTCATGTATTTCTTCTTCTTCACATTTTTCATTTGCTACTTTAAAGTAATTTCTCACAACATGGTGTTTAGCAATTCCTTTAAAGTGGGGGCATACATTGGCATTATTCTTTTTCATTTTTTTTCCTTTCCATGGGTCTTAGTGCAACCTTCTTAATTCATACGACGTGTTTCTCACTTTGTGGATGACATTGGGTGTGGTGTCCTTCATGAGCATGACATCTCTTAGCATATTAAATTCCTCTTAGTGTCTTGGTGCAACACATTGCATCCCCTAAGTTGTGAATCTTCTATTCTTTGATTGGTATTCTCTTGGAGACATTAGGCACAATGTTCCCTAAGTTAAAGACCTCACATGAACTAAGCAAGACTCCTTTGAACGTTTCCTATTTTTCATTTATTTTTATGTCCACATTGCATAAATTTTTTTTGATGCCTGTGGAGCCATCCTATTTGTTCATGAGCTCCAAACATTCAAATTTTTGCTTGTCTCATGAAGCTCAAAAATAAATTCATTCTTGTGTGGCACCTTATTTAAGTTATCAGGAGGTATAACTATGGTATGGTTGAGCGGGAAGCCCAATTAGCGACATGAATTACTGCATAGCCACTTGCCTATGTGTGTGAGTACATACCAACCATGAGCATATGTTTCTCACCCTTTTGGACTTCTCACCTAATGGACAACCATGAGTTCCATCACATTAGAGTGAGTATACATTTTTCTCAAACAAACAACCTAGATCTGATCCACATTGTGTTGGAAAAATAGTCGAAGCTTGTTCTGGCCTTCTCTTTTATTTCTTTTTCTTTGGCATTGTATGATTGGCCTTGTCGCTGTTCTTTATATCACTTTCATGTTTGTTCCTTTGTGTTTATGTTGGTTTTCCATGCTTGATCATCCCTCTTGATTATTGTCGTCTCATCTTGCTAGCATGGGTACATTGGAACCCCTCTTGGTGCATGTTTGTATACTTTAGTGTGAGTTTGAAGCAGGTTCATCCTCTCACTAAAGTGGGGGCTAAATGTACGTCGAAAAAAGGGTCCTTAGCCTTTTTTGCGCTTGTTTAGCTCCTTCTTGCAGATTTTGGCTTAGTGTGGCCTTGCTTTAGTGTTGTAATGTGGATAACACATTCACATTAGGTCTTGGGCCCTTATGAACTAATGTATTTTAATGATGCCTTGTAAAGGTGTTGTAACACACTTTCACACTTTTCTAGGATTTCTAAGCATAATTAACAATTTATCATAACCTTGCCTTATTTGGTGTGTTGTAAAGTGTTGTAACACACTTTCACATTCCCCTAGGCTTTTCATTAATAATTGGGCTCTCTTATGCTTTAATTGGCCCCTTTATATGTCCACAAGCCTTATTTATGTGTATTTTTGAGGATAATCCTAACAAATAGCATTTAAAATATCAAAATATTGAAATCCCACCTTAAAATCCTAAGGTGGGACTCATTCGCCATTCTAGGCAAATGATTTCCCTTAGGTGGGACCTATTCGCCCAAGGTGGCTAATGAGTCCCCTTTAACTCAAAAATCAAATTTAATTTAAATCTTTGGCGAGATTTTATTCTCCAAGACCCATGTCAACTTGTAGTGTTGTAATTTTTGGAATTCTTGCATAATTGAGTATAAATACAATGTTATTTCTCTCATTTCCCCCCCAAGCATTCAATTACTCATCCTTATAAAAAATTGAGTTCACAAGAGCATTTGAGCAAAAAAGATTCAAGGAATCCAAGGGTAGATTATCAAGCTTTCAAGAGCATTCTTCAAGCATCAATCATCATGTCAAAGATCACATTCTTCATTTTTTTTTGTTGTGCTGACAATTGTGATGTAGAGTTCATGATCCAAGCAAGCTTTGCATTCAAGATATATCTCCTTCAAGCAAGAGTCAAAAACCACATCCATTGTAGCCATTTCAAGCATAATTGCAACAATTTATTGCTAGGGTTTGGTGAGTTGCAACATCTCATTTAGTTAATTCATCATTCTCCTTTACATTTTCTTTCATTTCAAGGTTTAATTACCAATAAAAGTTTTAACCAAGCAAAACCCCTATTCTCTAACCCCACAACCATTTTTCCCCCTCTTTGTATGTGATTTGTAGGTCTAGGTTGCAGATTTATCAAGGAGAAAGATTGGAAAAGTTGTCATCAAGTTGTCAAAGAAAGTCAAAGGTGTCAAGATTGTGAACAAGCCTTAGAGGAGCCTGAAGAAGACCTATAGGCTAAAATTTGCAGTTTCAGACCTAGATCTAAATTAGATACAAAAGAGAAGACTGAGAGCTATAGGATCCAAATTTGAATTTAAAGAAATCCAGAAGTGGACCGATTCACCACTATTGTCGAATGAGTCTGATTATACCTATCTACTAGGGATTTTTGTAGATCTGAGTACCCATTTGTCTGAAATTTGTTCTGACATAGTTTACCCAAAATTGGACTAATTTTCCTAGCTTGGCGTATGAGTCCTTGTCTACTTTAACAATGGATTTTTCAGGATTCTAGGTCTCCATTTTGTCTTCTACAGTTTCCCAAGTGCACATTTCCAGTTTTATAGTTTTCTATTGCTGTTTGTTTGCATTTCTAGGTCATTTTGCATACTACATTGTGTTTTCAAACATTTTATTTTCCAAGTTTACACTTGGTGGTGAATCCCTCATTTCTTATCATTCAATCCCCTTAGAACATCCCCTTTTTCAAATTTCAATCTCCTTTGCATTGAAATCTCAAGGATTTGTTCTTGAATGTGAACGTGGAAGATTGTTGCCCTAGGTCCTAAAACCCTAGTGAAGCACATGATTGCCAATGTTTCAACTTCTTATTAACATTTTGTTCTTGTCACCATTTCTTTTGTCAATCCTTGCACTTAAATGCATCACATCAGCTTATTGGAAAATTTGGTTCATTATCTAGAATTTTCACCAAATTTCCCAAGGGGCACCATGCTATCCCGTTCGAGGCATAATGGGGCATGCTCTAGAGGATACTAGGGAAACTCTTGAGAGGAAATTTTTTTTTTTTCTTTGACACAACGCTCAAAATCGCATTGTATCGAAGAGGGGAAAAATGTAGACACCTAAAATTGTCCTGACTGACAAACAACACTATTTAACTAACTCTCACTCTTCTAATTAAATAAAAAATTATTGTTTAATTACTATCATTTCTCATATTCATATATTAATTAAGTGATTTAACATTATTTAATTAATTCACTTTTTCACCATTTTTGACAAATTAAATAAATTTTATTTATTTAATATTTCCAAAACCTTAATTTCCTATATTCATTGAATAATATTATGTTAATTAATTAATTTAGTTTTTCATCATTTTGACCAATTAAATAAATTTTATTTATTTAATAAAGTCCTAATCTAAATTTATTCTTACTGATTAATTAAATAACATCAATTATTTAATTGTCGCTAATTCACTCTATTCCCCTAAGTCAATTAAATTATTAATACTTTATAGTTTAATTAAATCACTTTCCCCTAAACTTGATAAATTAAATACATTATTGAAAACATCATCCAAAAGGTCAAATCAAACAAATGCAACTTTGTTTGCAAAAGTCAAACTTGATTTGCACGTTCAAATAAAAAGGATTAATTAATTAATTAAATCAATTACTTAATTATCCCCACCCACTCTCATGATTGAGAAAATTACGATCCCCTGATTTCTCACTCTATTTTATGACTGATTCATCTATTTCCTAACTGATCAATCTATTCTCCAATCCCACTGAACACTCTAAATCATTTATTCAATCACATAGATTATGTAATCAATTTGTACTGATTATTCCCATCAATTTCCTCTCAACATCTTTCAATCATTGATCAAGATATTCTATTACATGATCTTAAGAGTTCATTTTGAAACACAAATTCTATATAACAATCATCTTCTTCCTCAAAAACGATCAGAGAATCAACATCATTTGCACAAAAAAGTAATGCAAAAAACTTAAATCAAACTTTTGAAGCTTCAACACAAATCTTCTATCAACAACACACACATGTTCTTCAAGCTTTTGTACACACAATGTAGGCTTCACATTGATACGAACAACCCAACATCTTTGTAAACACACTCTGACATGGGATGGTAAAGCTACTTTGTTTTTGAGTTCATGATTATTGTTTTCTTTCAAATACGTTCTTGAATTCATTAATTATTTAGTTTCATTTCGTTAGTAATGGGCATGAATCATCTTTTTGTTGATTAGATTAGTTTCTATTCATTCAATTTGATTACATTGCATGATCTCGATTTCCCCCTTACACAATAAGTAATCATCATATGTCCTAGATGAAGTTGTTGAATTAAATGTTGTTCTTTTTAGTGCACCAATATGAATGGTTATGAAATGAATTTATATGTCATAAACACACTATTATTTTGGGAATCATTTTTCAAAGAGGAAAAATCCATTCAAAAGGCATTGGAATGCTATGAGGGGTCCAATACAAAAATTGACAAGGTAAATGCAATATATACCTTTTATAATATTTTAATGAAGAATCCTTTAATATTCTTGGATTCTCAAAATTTTAGAATGTAGTTGTACCTAGCTCTTTTCTAGGTATTCCACTTGTTGATAGAAAGGATTCCTAGAATTATTGAAAAGCCTTGGTGGATCATGTACAAAACAAAACTTCCTCATGGAAGGGAAGATGTCTATCAATAGCTAGTTGTGCATTCTCCTCATGAAAAACTCCCTCTCTACTATCACTATATATGTGGTGTTAGTTTTCTAGATTTTTAATAAGGTTGTTAAAGTCATCTATAATATTTAGCAATTTATTTATGGAATGGGACATGTGAAAAGAGGAAATTCAATTTAATTGGTTAGAAGCACTTATGCAAAGTTAAAAATTAGGGGTTGCTTGGGTTTAGATATTATTGGAAGATGAATAAAGCTCTTGGTATGAAAATAATATGGATGATTCACCTTGAGAATGATAGGCTTTGGATTAGAGTTTTTCATGATAAGTATTCAGATGGTAATGACTATGGGTGGGTCTTCTTTGAGTTCTTTGTTCCCAATGACTATAACATATTATTTTTTTTGTACTGTTGTGAATCAATTTTGGCCAAGGACATTAATTAGGGGTTGGGAATGCAAACTACATTCATTTTGGGGTCCACCCTAGCTATTGTGATATTTATTATTCTAGGATGTAGATTTTTCTCTATTGGCCTATGATTTTGAATACAAATTTAGGTCATATATTTGCGATTACATCAAGATAGTTAGGGGAAGAAAATAATTAAGATAATTTTTGAGACTACCTTGACTAGGTAAGGGAAATGGATAGGTTGCATGTACCTTATGAGTAAGTGACCCCACACCAAACAAGTAAGGATGATCAAACTGTACGGGGTCAATGTCACACTAGCTAGGTTATTTTTTTATCGACATATATCTCTTATGAACTTATATGCTCATGTGAACCCTTCCCAAGTGGGAAAGTTTGGTCAAGTCATGGTATACAAAAGGTTAATGTTTTTTATGGTTGGTAGCTTCTTTTTAGGTCCTTACATAAAATGTATAGAATATATATGGTATGGTGGGATCATGATGATGTGTGATGTGTAAATGTGAAGAAGAGTCTTGAACACGTATCTATTCATTATAAGGAAAATTTGGTCCTGGCTAATGGACAAGTGGAAATTTGCATGGAATTTACCTTTCAATATTTTGGAACTCATCAAGGTGTGGAAGTTAAATATCAATATCTTGAACATCAAATTGGTTTAGGATAATTTCTCATCATTAATTTTTTGGAACATTTTTCGTCAAAAGAAATAAAATAATCTGTGAATATTGAGCAAGAATAAAGTATAATGCACTAGGGATCATGTCTGGTTTCTCTAATAGTGGAGCTTAGAAATGTTTGTGCCTCCTAATTAGGGAATGCACATTTAGAAGAGCTTAATTGAGTGAAAGTGTGGCCTAGATTGAATTAGTTACATAAGGGTGTTATTGGGCATAAGAAACCATTTAAAAAGAATATAAGTGGAATTCTTAGAGACTAGTTCGCTTAGGTGAATTTTGATGGAACAAAAAAAGGAAACCCTAGTTCAAAAGGGGGATGGTGTGTTTGGTGTGGAGCCTGATGAATCTCCAAGTGGGAGATTATTGGTATGTGGTGACTAATCATGCAAATATTTACACTCATAACGTATCTTTGCATGTCAAGGGGTCAGTAGTTAATTTTTGTTAACCGACAAATGAAAAATGACTTTGCAAAACCCTAATTCTAGAAGCTTCTAAAAATCTTGTTATAAGTGGCTGGGATGCAAGTTGTGGGGTATGATTCGTGAGATTGTAATATGTTCTACACTAGATAATAAAATCATTGGATGACTGAGTTTCTATGGATGTATCCCATATTGGGTTTACCACATTAAAATTCTATGTTGATCTCTTTTGTGTTATTCTTCATTGTTATTTATGGGTTATTTAATCTACATATAGGTGTTAATGTTTATTGCTCCAATCTGTCTGAACCCTAACATGGTGTATTTCTAGGATTTTATGGGTCAAATTATCTATATATTAGGTTTAGATTTAGGCAAGGACTTGAATAATATGGTTAGGGCCAAAGATGGTATTAGGACTCAATTTGGAATTGGAACATGTGGATGGAAAAAAAATTGCATTGTAGGGGAATTTTATATTATTATAAATTATATGAAAGGTAGAGGGTGTAAGGCTCAGATGTTGGAGGATTTTATTTCTTACACTATTTTATTTTACATGATGTTTTAAAAGTGCCCATTTTATCATATTAAAATAAGAAAGAATGAAGTTAAAAATTGGGCTAAAAATTAGGAAATCAATTTAAGACAATAGGGGGAGGAAGGATTTAAGAATTGGTGGTCATTTTCCAAGGTCATGTCTTTGTTAATAAATGACATGTAATAAATTGAGCCTATTTATTATTAATATAATTGCATGGAAAGGATGATGATGATGATGATGATGATGCATAAATGTGCCATTGATGTACAATTTGAAGAGATAGAGATAAAATATTGAGGACACCATTTAGTGTTATTAATGTGTCGTGTGCCAAAATATTTGAGGAGATGTTGTATTACCCATTTATTATTATGATAAATTGGCTAAAGTGTTTGAGGTAAATATAATCATTCATTTTTCCACCCTACATAAGATAAGAGATCCATTTAGCTATTGGATTTTGTATTTTATGAAGTGGAGATCCTTTTTAAGTATACCTAGTGTTAACAAAAATGGAAGTCAGAAAAAGTGGTGGAATTGATAGAGGAAAAGGGAAGAGGAAGATAAGAGTAGAGGGGGAAGAGGAAAAGGATAATATCCTTAGTGTAGGAAGGTTTAGTATAAGAAGTGGTAGAATGGTTATTTGATTACCTATGAAAACATAATTATAGGCTAGAAATTTGGATGTTGCAACTATGGGGAATGATAAAGGAATTATATGGGGATAATAGTGTTAAGGTTTATAAATAAATGAGGAATATTTTAGTTAATCATAGTCAATCATTAGGCAAGAAAAAACCTTTGACATAACATAATCTCTTTCATGTGTATCCATTTGTTGGAGTGAAAATGACACTAAGAGGGCGGGGGTGGGGGGGGGGGTTGTTGAATTAGTGTCTTAACATATTTTACCTTTTTTCAAAAAATAAACCATAGCACACATTTGTTCTCAATATTTCAATGATGGGTACATTCATGAGTTGAATGCAATCATTCATAAGCTGTAATGAGAAATGTAATTGCAAAAAAATGAACAATAAAGCATTCTCATAGTAAAGCAGTGAAACCACAAATGAACAATGAGATACAAGAATTGCCGAGTGGAAAACCCTCCTAGGGTAGAAAAACCACTTCTAAACTGTTGTGTTTTAGGCTCTTATTTGAAAAACATTGTTAATAATGTCTTATAGGATAATTTCTAAGCACCAACTCAAGGAGCACCAACACCTCATTTTGAAACACCAATTTCAAGGAGCACCAACCCATTTTCAGATTACAAAATAACAATAACACATAGGATCTCTTTGTTTCATTTTAGCTCACCCATACCTCTCTATCTAATACCCTAAAGATTCAACATGAATCCTTAAAATATTAAATAAATAAGGATTTTATGATTATACTCTGCATCATGTTTTCAAACTTTTATTACAGAGATTTTTCACTATCTCTTTTTGAAATAACAATTACAATTTCAAAAACCTCTCATTACAGTGTATCATCACTATATTTATATATATTTCAAGAACATTATTTCTGATTAAAGAATATCATTGAATCTGAAACCCTCATGCTGTTTCCAGAAAATTGAACTAGTAAAATGACGATCAACAGATGGAGAATAATCTTATGTAATGCCTATACAAAAGGCCGTTTCAAAATCAAACAAGAATATTTCAAGTAATGCTTCTTTTTCAAACTGCAAGATTTTTCATAACCTAGATCTGAATGTAGTAAAGTATGCACAAGTAATATAATTTACCTCTTTCAAAAAGCTTATGTGAATCTATTTTCAAAAACCCTTATGCAGATAACCATCATTTTTGTAACGTATGAAATAAGTCCATTTTGAATCCATAATGATAATGACAGATTTTAGAAAATGCATGACTACCCATCAACCGAAAGTCACAAAGCCTCATTGCAAGAACAAATAGAAATGATATTCTATTAGGTCATCTTTTTTTCTTTATTAACTGAAATGCATTTTTCATCATAACTCTTTCTTTCCAAGATTCATGCAGAAGAACAAGTAATAACTCTATATTCTTCCTTTCACCAAATGAAGAAAATTACCTTTTAAACGCTGCAAGAAAGTCAAGATTACCAGAGTATATTTGATGGAGACATGGCTAGAGGAAACATCCATATTCCCTTGTCACCCATCAAACATTTCAAGATACAATCTGCCCAATGCATGCTTGCTCCGCACCTCTTACATTACCACTATAGACAACCATATGACAACTGAGAAACCTTCACAAAAAATTGTAGGTACTCATCATAAAGAAATAGACCAAAGACTCATGGCAACAGAGGAGGTTGGGGTTTCAACCCTTAACACAATGTGAAGCACAAACAATATTGCCCTAATTCCTTTACATTCCAAGTCAATCAATGACAAAATAAAAAAACACTAACTTTTGAAGTCTGAAATGACTTATGTAATAAAAAATAAAACCATCATGATGAATTAGATTCCGCTATCAAAGACACAATAATCTCAACATCATGATGAGTTAATTACCACAGTTTTTCTTCCAAGAGTCAAATATACATAATCAATAGATAAATTTATTCCAAGTCCATGAATGTAAAGAAAATGACAACATGGGATAATGATTATGATGGCTTCCATGTCATTTAGAAATTCCCTCTTCACAAGGTCAAAAGCCTTTATTCAAATTTTAATGAATTTCAAAAAAACTGACAAGTATAATGTGAAGTGAAGGCTGTCGAAAAAACACATAAATCTGCCAAGTCATTCATGACTAAGGTCGATGCAAACATTGACTCCAAGTTAGTATTCAAAACATTCGATGTCACATGCTAAGGTAACCAGAACATAAGCACTTTTGAAAATATTTTAGACTTTTAAAGCTTGACTGCATTTTCTCGCTTAGTTTAAAAATATCTCATATCTCTTTAGAGCCCGACACCTTAAAGGTGTAAAAGAAGTGAATTTCCATTTCCTTAGCATAGGACATATCAACCATGAAGACCTTCAAATATATATACCAAGGTAACATAATGAAATACTAGCAACCCGAATTCAAATAATTTACAGACAAGGTAATTTCTTGTAATGCACTGGATAATTAATGATCCAAATTTTGTGAAAACATACCAAGTGCCAATGGATATCAACTATAAACCATGAACATTTTAACCATATCAAATAATGATGCAATGTGATCAATTGCTTAAGGAAACTCGATAGGGTTTACTTAATTTTAAATGATGACTCCTTTATACCTTTATAAGAGATGACTATTGATAGAGGCTTTTACTAATAAAGTTCATAGTGATAATACCATATGCCCA
Organism: Sequoiadendron giganteum; assembly: GCA_007115665.2. NCBI lineage: Eukaryota > Viridiplantae > Streptophyta > Pinopsida > Cupressales > Cupressaceae > Sequoiadendron > Sequoiadendron giganteum. Next base: position 326,520,479 of record CM021107.1, on the reverse strand, counting down.
AAGCCTTAGACAAATTTCATAGGCCAAATGTATCAATAATACCATATTTCCATAAGCATTACCTTTATGAAGCTGATAATGACAACTATGATGTTTTCCAATACCTTGCAACTATGTATAATTTATGATTCCATGAATCAAATGTTATCTCACTGATGAAACAAATGTGTCACATACCTCATTAAAATTGTGGCTATCATGATAGAAAAGACACATATCTGAAGCTTATGCTTATCCTGACATAAAGAACACCATGTCAAATTTTAGTACCATCAAGTAATGAACTGAAACTAAAAGAGCATGTCATGAACCAGGAGTATCACCATATGATCTAACAGTAAACATCAAGAGCCAATATATCATGAAAATCCCAAATCACCATAAACCTAAATACCACAAACAAAGCCTCTAAATGAATATATGAGATACAAAAGAGCATGCCAACTGATTTTGTCATCAAGGAAAATCAAAGAAAACTAAGAAGTGAACACCATTCTCTAGATGGTGGATGACACATGCATACTTCATGGGGACACACATGGTCTTCAATATCTAGCTAAAGTGCATGTGGACTATGTGGTTGAACACCTTCACATTATTTTTAAGAACAATTTAAACTCTTTAAATGTCTAGAGATGTTGAGCAAAATCCTTCATATTTGGTTCCTTGTTGATCTTCTAATGGAAAATTCTAAGTACTATTTGTAAGCATGTGATTAGGTGTAAAGCACAAAACACTTCTTAATAAGACATTATATCAAAGACAAAGTTGAATGAATCAAATCAAAGCAATAATCAATTGAAAGCATCATATTGTTCTCCATCCTCAAAGATTTATTAAACCACTATTGCTCTTAGATCGTGAGGACACTATGATTGTTAAAATGACATTGAAAGAACGAGATGGATACTAATGCAATGATATGGAACTAAATATGACAAATACTAGATGATAAATGAATTAAACTAGCATGTATTGACATGAAACAGATAAATGCAGCTACAGGAGGCAGCCATGGTATGAAAGCTTGATTGCTTGAATGCTGATGCTTGATGTGCTTGATGCTTGAAATCCTGCAGAGTAAGAGTGCATAAACTTGATTATCTGGATCCTTTTCTTGGTTCAGTGAGGCTGTATTTATAGAATTCTTGGCTATAGAAATGCATAGGGAAGGCATTGAGAGGCTTGGATTCAATCTGGAGGATTGAACGGTGAGATATGGAGGAGATTGAGAGAATTTTGGTGATTGTCTCTACCCATGAAAATACCAGGCAAGAGAAGAGGAAGGATTGATGGAGGAGGATTGAGAGAAGATTTTGGAATTTGTCTCCAAAACTTCTTGTGAAGTTTCAATCACTTAATTTTGACATATTTTAGACATGGTTTAGACATAGGATATCTAATTCATTTTTGAGAGAATATAGATGGAATATTCTTTGTGCTTTAATTCAAATATTTTGATTTATTTAAATTAGCAAAAGAGGGATAAATGATTTAATAAAATGAACTATAGGATAGTTGTTTATTAAATTAAACAAAGGAAAAATGGCAATTAATCAATAAAGTGTTTTGATCTTTATTTAATTAATTTAAGATCAATGTGATAGAATAAAATAGGGATTTGATAATTAAATCAAACAAAGTATTTAATTTTGTTTATTTAATTAAGATGAATTTAAATGTGAACTATATAAATAAATATTTCTATTTATTCAATAGTAGAGGAAATTAGGATAATTAATCAAATAATTTGTATTTAATTAATCGGATGCTCCAGACCATTTTTAGTTGTATACATTTTTCCCCTCTTCAAAGTGATGTGTTGATGCATTGCTTCAAAGAAAATTTTGCTACTACTGCCAGGATCGATGATAAAAAAAAAACTCCATATGCCCCAAACATGCCCCAGACTTTGATTTTTAGATGTTTGATGATAATATGCCCCCTCGGGAGATAAATTAGTGATGTGATGATTTTTAGGATTTTTCAAAAATTTATGATTTTCTGATGATGTGATGATGATTCGATGATGAAATTATTTATCTCCCAACAAATGATGAAGAAATCTAGCCCATAGATGAGTTTTAATTAATTTCCTGGATAAAATTAATCAAAAGATAATAAAACCCACCAAAAATACCTTTTCAAAAATTATATATAGTGCAAAAATGTCATTTTCCAATTCATTTGCACTATTTGAGTTTAAAAACCTTTGTGATAAAGACTTTTCTGCCACCTAGAGCAAGATGCCTATCCCCTACCACACTCATCATTTCAAGTGCGTTCGACGTCATCAACGGCTGACTGCATATGGACCTCCGGTATGTACCCCTAAACCTCCTCGTAATTTGTGCATTTTTGTTTTTTATGCATTTTAGCTATTTTGGCATTTTTTGTCTGTTTTAGTGCTTTCAAGCCATGTTGTAGCGCTTACACTTTGGTGTAGCACTTCCGGTAGGTAGATTAGCGCTTGCATTAAAAACTCTAGCGCTTCCATAGGGTAATGTAGCGCTTTCATTGATATAGAGCTTAGGATATGAAATTTAGCGCTTTGATGTCGGATTTTAGCGCTTTGATTTGGTGAATTAGCGCTTTCATGGTCCATCTTAGCGCTTCTAGTAAAGCAATGCTTTGATGGACTATTGTAGTGCTTAAATGCAGAAAAGTAGTGCTTTGGGACTTTTAGTGCTTCAGATGCCTGTTATAGCGCATCAGAGTGCTGAAATAGCATTTTTGAGATTTAGCACTTTTGACCGATAAAGTAGCACTTTTGGGATTTAGCGCTTTGGAAGCCTGTTTTAGCGCTTTCATGTCAGAATGGAAGATTTTAACTTAGTGAATCTTGACTTTGTCCATTCTAATTACGTCCATTCTTTGGATTGATATGATTGATAATCCAAATTCTTGATGTGTTGGATTGATGATTTAAATAAGACTAACTTCTCATGATAGACGAGAAGAAAAATCCTATTTGTGATGATCCTCATGATAGGCAAGGAAACGATTCAATATCCGATAACTCTCATGATAGGCGAGATTAGATATTGTTTGATGAACCTCATGACAGGTGAGGTTTGTTGATGTTTTCCCATGAATTTTGATAAAAAAATTTATACCAAAACTTTTTGGAATAGACTTGATAGTAGAATGACTTTTTTGATTTCTTGACATAGTTCATTGATTGTGGATTTTTTTGTTATGATGATAGGAGGATTTGGGTACTCTCTAGATGCGAGAGAGATTTACATGTACCACATACCTGATTCCTCATTTGACACCAGATGAGCTTCAGGTGATAGGTTGATGTGGTTTGACCAGCTTACTTGATATGCCCGAGATTAGGATTAATCGGGGTCTGTTGACTGCTTTGGCTGAGAGGTGGCACAGTGACCACAACACCTTTCACCTACCCACTGGCGAGATGAAAGTCACACCAGAGGATGTGTGGCAGATTCTACATATTCCATTTATGGGGGAGATCGTAGTATATGATTCCCATGGGATCGGTGGCAGAGATGCTCTTCGTAGAGTATTTCAGGATTAGGACATTGTGGATCCGAGCGTTCGATGGCAGAGGATTGTCGATTCGTATGCGACACTACCAGTAGTGCTAGTTGGATTCATTGGAGGTTTCCTTTGTCTTGATCATAGGTCAAAGAGATTCCTTGTTGGCTGGGGCAGGACTCTAGAGAGCATGATGGCACATGGTACCAGATATGCATGGGGGATGTGCATGTTGGCACATCTCTATCATGATCTTCACTCAGTTGTGTACCTCAGAGCATGAAGCTTATCAGCAGGGATGACCCTATTACAAGTGTGGGCATGATAGCATTTTTGTATTTCTTGGCCATTTCCGGTTGCAGATAGACCACCAGGCAGACCTTATGTGTTCAGATACAGAGGTCAGTTTATATAGGCCTGGATGGGCAAGTTAGAGCACTAGAGGCGGGTCTTCGACGATACAAAGACAGTTACCTAGCGTCCATACCTCGACTGTGAGCAGTGGGACAAGGATGATGTAGTATTGGGATTACTCTGTGATTCCATGTATCTCATCGGTCGGACACCATTTTTTCTAGAGCGATTCTTGTTGTGCCGAGTGTACCGACAGTACGACATTGTGCAGTGTATGCCACAGGGAGTTTCCCACTATGTGAGGCGATAGATGGATATTCCTGATTGGGGTCCCTATCTATCTTATGATGCCCTAGTAGAGGGATATAAAGCACTGCAACCATCACCCTGGGACATGTGTAGAGATATTGTAGAGGTACCGGTTACTGAGGAGTATGCTGCGTTCCTAGCCTTGGTTCTACATCCTCGCATCAACATCCCAGATGAGCCAGCACCATTACTAGTAGAGGAGGATATGGAAGAGGGTTCTGCACAGAGTGAGGGTGATACTCCGACAGGCAGTAGCATGGAGAGTGGTAGTGATGACAGTAGTAGCAATGACAGCGATGGTGGCAGTGGAGGTGACAGAGGGGTAGGGCCAGCAATTGGTAGTGCTCCATCATCTAGTAGGACTCGTAAGAGGCAAGCAATGACAGTGCCAGCAGTAGATCAATAGAGATAGATAGTAGGTCTCTAGGCACAGGTTCAGACATTACAGGGGCAGTTGGTACAGGCTCAGGGTTTGCTTGTTCAGACCCAGACTTAGATGCAGGCCCAAGCGCAGGCTCATGCTCAGGCTTTAGCGCAGGTTCAGGGACAGTTGGCCGCTATGTAGACGCAAGTGGCTACATTGACAGCTGAGCGAGACAATGCTCGACAGATTTTTGAGAGGGCATAGGAGATAATGGAGACCCTCCAGAGAGTAGTTGATGGTACCTCAGTGGTGAACTATATGAGAGAGGTTCTATGGGCTAGCTAAAAGGCAAAGTTTTATAGAGGTAGGTATCATGATGCAGTGCCTACTGAGCGCAGAGTCAGCTATGCCCCATCGAGATCTAGGTGGACACACACGCAGATAGTTAGTGAGGGGGTGACAGCCTCCACGTAGAGATCCCCCAGATCCTGGTTCCTCCGGGGGTGGTGGTGGTACTAGTCCTGTTGGGCCCGCACATTCTGGCAGTAGCAGATTGTAGATGCTATTGTGATTTTCCCTTTGAGCCATGATGTATATTATGATGTACCTCATTTTTGATGATGTATCTTTATTCCAGACTTCATTGTATACGTGATACTTGATGATATATATATGAGATGCATTTGATATGATATGATTATGATTTATGATTTATGATGTATGTGATGGATGCATTTATTTATTTGATGTTCTATATGAATGATTTTATTTTATGCAATGATTTTATGATAAATGTATATGTGGATCATATGATACGTGGATGTATGATGTGATGTAAATGTATGGATGGATGGATAAATGCTTTTTATTTTTAAATGGTGATGATGATAAATGATGATCTTATGATGAATGATAATGGATGGATGTAATGAGAATAATGACGTGATTTTATGTAAAAGTATGGATGGTAAATGATGATCTTATGATGAATGGATAGATGATAATGTAATGAATGTTTTTATGGTTTAAATGAACATGATGTATTTATGGTACAATTTAATTCATAAATGATTTGATGTATGATGAAATGCATGAATGATAATGATGAGATGATGATTTTTGAAATAATGTCAAGTATACTCAGTCTTATGTGTAGATAAGATAATACTTGATTGGAACCCTTTATGCAACAAGTACTCTACAGATAAAGAACATGATGAATGCAATCTAATTTTAACATGCAACTATATGCAAAACAATTGTCATTTTAACAATATCTTTGTGCTTTTTGTCATCATAGAGCTTTATTGGATGTTGAAAGTGAATACAAGCGTCAATAGTATGTGTTAGACCAATGACGACCCGAGTACTTCTTTCATAATTTTTGATATTGCAAGTGAACACAAGCATCTAGGTATGATTTAACCGAGATGACTTGAGCATTCATTGCATAAATAGGTAATGGTTAATCATTTTAATGTGTGAATTCTGAATTTCATCGATGATACATTTGCATAGCACATCACCCAACAATTCATACATTTATATGATTAAATTATAGACAACATACAATAAAAAACATCATTCTTCTTCCTTGTTCCTCTAGTTCAATACATCATTGAATAACTCCAAAGAAATGATAATCAAAAGTACAATTTATCCATTGTTGACATTAAAGTGTTTCATTCATTATTCATATTTTAGATCATCCATCCGAATGTTGTGATGTTTTTGGATTTTTGAGATTTTGACTAAAGACCTAACCTACTAACTTATCCTAGGGGTCTCGGGGGCTAATCAAAGATTAGCCTTGCCTACGTTACACATGCAGAGACCACTTAGTTCAACTGATACTGACCTATGTTTTTAGATTTTGCTTTTTCAGTCTTAAATTTTTTGACATGTTTTTTGGATTTTTGATAATGATATGGATGGTTGATAACATTTTGTTTCCACAGTCCATGATCATTAGTAATCAAGATTTCTGGATAAAACTGTGTGCAATTTTTTCATCATCAACGTTTCGGATCAAACTCCATGATCCATCATTAGGATGATTAGTAGATAGAGAGAGAAAAATGATGCTAATCATCTTGATGATGGATCATGGAGTTTGATCTGAAATGTTGATGATGAAAAAATTGCACACAGTTTTATCCATAAATCTTGATTACTAATGATATGAATGGTTGATGCTTTTCTGATGATGATTGATATTGTGCGTTGATCTTTGTTTTCAGGTTTTTTTTTCTATACTGTTGTTTTTCCCTTTAGGTGAAATCGATGTTTTTGTTGCTCTAGTGATATCCAGATGTTGCCCCCAAGATTTTGTAGTGATACTTGACTATTTGAAAATGATTTTGATATGGATGCAAAGATGGCAAGACGACTGATATGATATGAAACGGTACTGACTGCCAGACTAATGATCCTGAGATATATCAAAAATAGATGGGAAAGCTGATCTTAGAATCACATACGATGCCTGTTTCTAGGTTTTCACCATATGCTTTGATTACACTTTTCGTGTTTTTGTATTTTTCTCTTTTTCTTTTTTTTTGTAGTTTTCTATTTTTTTGTGTTTTTGTGTTGCCCAGATGCCCGTTTCCTAGGTTTTCATCGAGGAAACAATTTTTAGAAGTTTGACCCGTGCACTAGGAGATTCAAGCATAGATTTTTCGAAGATGAATACAGTTGATAGGTTCATCAAACAAAATCCCTTCTGACATTGATAGCTGATATGCTCTTGATCCATACATTGATATGACGAAAAAGGGACCAAGCCAATTAGGCTCAAATTTCCCTTTCTTCTCTCTGTCTTCTTGATTCCTAGGGTTTTCTTTTAGTGCCAAGTCACCAACCTGAAAGACCCTTGGTTTTACCCTGTGATTGTAATTTCTTGACATCCTCTGCTGATAAGCCGTTAGATGATTAACAGCTTGTTGATGATGCTCATCCAATAACTCCAGTTTTTGTAGTTTAGAGACCCTATAGTCTTCATCTGAAATGATACCTCTGAGTGATACACGTAGGGATGGAATTTCAACTTCAATGGGAAATATAGCTTCGGACCCATATACTAAGGCATATGGTGTAGCTCTTGTTGGTGTTCTGATACTTGTTCTGTAGGCCCATAATGCAGGATTGAGTTGAACATGCCAATCATGTCCAACATTGTTAACCGTCTTTTTGAGAATTTTGAGTATTGTCTTGTTTGAGGCCTCTGCCTAGCCATTCCCTTGAGGATAGTACGGTGTTGAAAACCGATGTTGGATATGAAATTTATCACATAGCTCCTGTACATCTTGATTCTTGAAAGGTCATCCATTATCAGTGATAATGGATTGAGGGATTCCATACCAACATATTATGTAGTTCAAAATGAAAGAGGAGATCTGCTTCCCAGTGATGGTTGTAAGAGGCACTGCTTCTATCCATTTTGTGAAGTATTCCGTAGCTGTGATAATGAACTTGTGTCCATTAGATGAAGATGGATGTATTTTTCCTACCAGGTCGAGACCCCATTGAAAAAAAGGCCATGTTGATGTGAAGGGATGTAATTCTTGTGCTGGTGCATGAATCAAATTACTATGAATCTGACACTTTGACATTTCTTAACAAACTGATAGGATTCTTTCTCCATGCATGGCCAATAATATCCCAAATGGAGGAGTTTCTTAGCTAGAGTTATCCCACTCAAGTGAGTGCCACAAATACCATCGTGAAGCTCTTGTAGGGCCGTTTCAGATTCGTTGTGTTCTAGACATCAGAGTAAAGTACCATCAAGACCTTGATGATAAAGTATGTCGAAGATTAAAGTATGTCGTGGGGATTGGCGGATGAAGTTTCATTTTTGGTTCCTGGATAGATCAGGAGGAAGGACATCGTTGTTCAGGTAAGCATAGGTCTTTTCATAGATGGAGGTTTTAGTGGTCTCTATATGGTAGATAGTAGTGGATTCTAGATTATTATGGGAAGGACATGATACTTGTTCTACCATTAACTCATAACAAACACGCTTCTCAAGCAATTGTAGCCATAGCGTCCACAACTTTGTTCTCAGCTCTTGGAATTTGATCAAACTTGATACTGACAAAGGATTGTTTCATATTATCTATTTGTTGCTTGTAGGGCATCAAATTTTCATCTTTTGTTTTGATATTCGTCATTTACTTGATAAATAACTAGTTGAGAATCCCCATATACCTGTAAGTCCGTGATCTTCCACTGAATTGCTATTTTGACCCCAATGATTAATGCTTCACATTCTGCCACATTATTTGTACACTGAAACATTAATCTATATGATTTTGGAATGGTGTGTCCTCGTGGAGAAATGAACAATATCCCTGCTCCTGATCCTCATTGTGTATATGATCCATCAAAATATAAAACCCATTGTTGGGGCATTACTATCAGAATGTCTGCATCTGGAAATTCCATGGTCATTGGTCGATCATTTGGTAAAGGAGCCTCTGCTAATTGTTCAACAATTGCATGTCCCTTGATTTCCTTTCTCTCTACATACTGAATGTCAAATTCACTTAATAGCATGACCCACTTTTCCAGTCTACTTGTTAAGGAAACTTTACTGAGTAGATATTTTAAAGGATCGATCTTTGCTATCAGTTTGATTGTATGAGTTAGCATGTAGTGTCTTAGCTGTTGAGTAGCGAATACTACCATTAAGCAAGATTTCTCTATGAAAGTGTAATTGATTTCATATCCATTTAAAGTCCGGATGATGTAGTAGATAGCATGTTCTTTTCCTTCATAATCCTCTTATGCTAATACTGCCCCCAAAGAGATATCTGTTGTGGCCATGTACAATATGAGAGCCCTCCTTCTGTTGGTGGCATGAGAATGGGTGGTGAGATTAGATACTGCTTGATTTGATTGAATGTTGTTTGACACCTTTCATCCCACTTGAAAACTATATTCTTATGCAATAGATGATTGAAAGGATGACTTTTATCCGCCAGCTGGGAGATGAATCTTCTGATCAATTGGAGCCTTCCCTATAGTGATCTGAGTTGACTTATATTCTTCGGAGGTGGTATCTCCATAATTTCTTTGACTTTCGTTGGATCCACTTCAATGCATTTTTTCGAGACAATGTACCCTAATAGTTTTGCTGATGTGACCCCGAAGACACACTTCTTGGGGTTTAATCTGACATTGAATTTCTCCATCCGTGTGAAGATTTTGTCTAGGATATGAAGATGTCCTTCCCTTGTACTAGATTTTTCCAAGATTTCCACATAATCTTCCATGAAGGTGTGCATCATATCATGGAATATTGTCGTCATTTCCCTTTGATAAGTGGCTCCTGCGTTTTTTAGATCAAATGACATGACGTTCCAGTAGAAAGTTCCCCATGGACATGTAAAAGCCATCATTTCCTAATCTTCTGGGGCTATTTTTATTTGATTATACCCAGAGAAACCATCCATGATGGACAACATGGCATGCCCTGCTGTCAAGTCCATGATGATGTCTATATTTGGTAGTGGAAAATCATCCTTCGGGCATGCTTTATTTAGGTCCCTGAAATCTGTACATATTCTGATACTATTGTCCAGCTTGGAAATAGGTACAAGGTTTGATATCCATTTGGAATAGTCTATAGACCGTATGAATCGAACATCCAATAATTTATTTAGCTCTGTATTTACCATCAATGCGATGTGGGGGTGCATTTTTCTCAATTTTTGCTTTACAGGTTTGATTCCTATGGACAAAGATAAGTGATGCATGCATAGATTTGAGTCTAAGCCTAGCATATCAGAATATGACCAAGCGAAGTTGATGCTTCTTTCTTAAAGAATTTGATGAATTCCGGTCTTTCTTGTTCTGTCATGGATTCCGCCAGATGTAGGATTTTTGCCATATCTTAAGTGCCGATATTCATAGACTGTGTTGATTCCACCAAGACTGATGTTTGCTCATGATAGTGTTCTGGAAGAGTGTTAAATCTTCCATCCTTCAGTGCCTCAGAAAGGTTTTCACCGTTAGATGCGTTCTTTATTTTTACTTTTTCTAGATCTAATGCTGCTATAGAATGGTTTTCACCATTAGATCTATTTTCTCTATTGTTATTTTTGCAACTGGAAGATTTGACACCCTCTTGCTGAGTCGTGTTGTTATGAGTTTTATAGAATTTTTTTTTTCAGGTTCAACATGACATAGGAAGTTTACGATGGCATCATCATTTGTAAATATTGGTATATTCAAAGGTTCGATAGGTTTCCAATCAATGAGTTCAGGATGGATTAATGGCATGAAGTTATCAGATTCATTCAAGGTGATGGATGTAAGGGTTTGGATAGGGATTTTGTCATAATTGTTTATTGGAATATTGAGGTCCATGATGGTACTTTCTTCAAGATCATCTAGTCCACTCGAAGTTTGCTCATCCCCACTCGAATCAATGATATTTAGTGACTTTGCCATGAGTGGTCTAGACCTAGAACCTTGGCCCTCCTCACGTGTTGGTGCATATTGTTGGATTACATCGACTGGAATATCAATGAAAGATAGAACATAATACAATGCCCACTCATATTCATTTGAGTTTATTTCAGAGCTATCTCTAAACTGAAGGATATTTTCTACATCCATCCTTGTTAATTCCTGCTTCTCTTCCGTAGAGTATCCTAGTCCTGGCTTCTCTTTTGTGTGGAGAGTGAAGGGTTGAATAGGCTCTGTGATTCCATCCTTTCTTAATCTAATGGGTCCTTGTCCTTCATACCCCATTTTTTCTAAAATAGCTTTTCCTTTTCCATATTTATCAGTGTTGATGTTGACATTTTTGATACCGATATCTGATGTAGAGGGTTCCTCATCTTTGTATAGCCAATCCAGGATTGCTTTTTTGCTTGTTTCATCCTCTATTTTACCCTTTATGACAAACCTTTCATCAAGGGCTGTAACTAGTAATGATGTTTGAGATTTGATCATAGATGGTTGACCATATGTCCTAGGAGATGGCATTAACTGTGATAGGTTAAGTGATTGCTACATAGAGTATGTTCCCATTCCTTTGTCCTTCAGTTGGACTTGCTCTTGGAATTTATGTGATAAAGAAGTTTGTTGATCCGGATTATCCATTGATTGAGTTTCAACAGGACTTGTCTCTTTTTCTTTACCCTTCTTTTCTACCCACTTAGTAGTGGTACTTGGACATTGTTCTTCTTTGGATGATGATGCTTCCCTATTGTGTGGTATGAAGGTATCTTGAGAGATTCTAAGGATATCACAATAGTGAGGATGATTGTAATCAACAGATATAGTCACCTCTCGTCCATTTATTGGGAACTTCAAACATTGATGATATGTCAAAGGTACAACCTGCATTTCATGGATCCATGGTCGGCCTAAGAGAATGTTGTATGTTAATTCTTTCTCCAACACTTGACATTCTATATGTTTCATCATGGGCCCCACTTGAATGGGTAGTACAATTAAGCCTTTAGATGATCTCTATTCCTCATCATATGCTTTGATAGTCATTTTTCTGTGAGAATCAATAGCATCATCTGAATATCCTAGTGCATGAATTAACTTGAGAGTGCAAATATTCAGACCAAATCCCCCATCTATTAAGACTCTCTTAATGTGGTGATTGTGGATTAAGACTTCAATATGGAGTGCAGTATTATGGGGATGGTTTAGCGGGATATCATCCTGTTCGAAGAATGATAGACAATGTGGGGTAGTCAAATGTCCCACCATAGCTTGAAATTGACACACATCTAGATTCTTTGGTACCGTAGTGGCAACTAAAGCTTGTTCGAGAACCTCCTTATGTGATAGTGATATTTTAAGGAGCTCTAGTATTAATATCTAAGAAGGAATGTTTTGCAGTTGATCGACGATGTTATAGTGAGATGGAGGTGGAACTGCGTGTGTAGACCCAACTCCTTTTAACATGACCTTGGCTTGCCCCCTAGTCATTACATTTATTGGTTGATGCTCTTGACGATCTCTAATTTTTAAGACATTGATTTGATTATTAGAGTTTGATATGTTTGGGAGCAAGTCCAATGGAGTAGTGTTGTTGATTTTGGGTCCGTCAATGTTGTGACCAACTATGTGATCACTCTCTATTCCAGATAGACAAAGAATGGTGGTGTCAAAGACATGGTTGACATTCTTCCCTTTGTTGTTTGAAGATGATGATGCTCCTTTGTCATAGTTTGGCAAAGGGTATTTGAAGGCCGAGTGATCGTTATTGTTTTGGGGTGTTTCCACATATGCTTTGTTGTTGTCGATCAAGTCTTGTATCATGTGCTTCAACTCCATACAATCATTAGTTTTGTGACCTTTGTTAAAATGGAAGTTGCAGTAATCAACATCATTGCACCATGGTGGTTTGACCTTAGGATCCTATAATTGGGCTTCCCATGTAGTGATAAGGCCACTAGCAACTAGTTCTTTCATTGCTGATTCCATCGTTTGGCCTAAAGGTGTGAACCTTCGCCGATTTGATGGTTTTTGATATGGTTTCATCTTTACGATCTCGTTGTTTTCTATGATATTTGACTTGACAAGTTGATCATTATTTTGATTCTTTGATGTAGATGCTGTCAAGTTAAAAACTGGTTTGACAATATGGGAATCATTTGTTGTTTCGTTGATAGTTGTGTTGCGATTCTTTTGCCAAAATTTTGGCTTATCACGACTTGAGTATTGATTGGAGGAGTTATTTGTGTTGTTTGTTTTATCGTTGAAATGTTTGATAACTCCTCTTTTGACTAATGCTTCCTCAATTTTAAGACTGTTTTAGATGACTTTCTCGAACGTGGGAGGACATCGTAATTCCAATCTATAACTCATTTCCTTCATTGAGTTGTCAATAAACAACTCCATCTTTTCTTCCTCAAGAATTGATCTAGGATATCTGGCGAATAGGCATCGCCATTGTTGGAGAAAAGATAAGAATGTTTCCCCTTTATTGCTTTAGGTTATAATGATCCTTTATTGTAACATCATGTTGGATGTTAAAGGAGTATTGGGAAATGAACCTATTGAGTATTCCTCAAAAGTTCTGATACCAGGTTGTAGGTTTGAAAACCACTCCATACATGATCATCCCAAGCTCCTTGGGAATAATCTCATTAAGTAAGTTTCCTCTTGGGAAAACTCGAGACTCATTATTTTGAATTCCTTGATATGATCTATCGGATCCGTTCGTCCATTTTACTTATCGTACTTTGGGATTTCATAGTGTCTAGGGAAAGGTATCAGACCGACCGTTGCATTGAAAGGATAAGGACAAATGTCCTATATCGCATATCTTTTGGCACTCCCTTTCATCATATGTTGTATTTATTGTTGTAACAGTTGCATTTGAGATGTCAAAGCAGCAACTGGATCTATTGTTTGTGTAGGTTGGAGTATTTCAGTCTCACTTGTTCCAAGTGCTTCCTTTAGATGATTCACATCGAAGTCCTTGGGAAGTTTGGCACTTGATTCGGCCAACATCAAAAGATAGTTCTCCATATCTTGTTCTAAAATCTTTTCCATAAATATATGGAACTTGGGATCTTATTGAGCTGCTTGAATATCCTCTGGAGTTATTTTGTTCTTATCGTTTCTGTTCAGATTATTCCAAGGATTTTCCTCTGCCATTGCTTTGGATTTTAAAATTTCTTGCTCTAAGAGTCTATTTCTGGGACCTAGTGAAGATTGGCATACAAAGTTTTACCCTTTCTTCCAAAATGTTGATCTTATATGTTGGGAAAATGTCAATTGAACTTTTAACAAAGTTGAATAAGATGACTGATCTTATTGATGAGACTATGTTAAAAATTTGATTACTCTACTTAGTTTCGTGATGATGAAACTTCAGTGTAGTAATCGATTGTGTATTTGATTTTGACAGTTTTGATTTACAAGATCTTGTTTCAGTTGATAAGATTGGAAATTTGTATAACCTTTTTGATTTCGGTCTTTAGACAGTGATTCTGATAAAAAGAAACTTGATTCTGATGAAAAATGTAGATAAAATGACAGACTGATTGACTGGTAAAAATTTTGAACTCTCTATTTTGAAAGCGCTAAAACAGAGGACAGAAGTGCTATTTCATAGAAGCGCTAGAATAGAGTTCTGAAGTGCTGAAATAGATGATAGAGGTGCTATCTTGACAGAAGCTCTAAAATAGTGTACGAAAGCACTGCAAAAAATTATGGAAGCGCTACTTTACAAAAGCATTGAAACAGTGCATGAAAGCGCTCAAAAAGATGATGAAAGCTATAAAATATAGACTGTAAGCGTTGAAATAGTGCTCGAAAGTGCTATTTCACAGAAGTGCTAAAACAATGACCAGAAGCACTGAAACATGATTCCAGGACACTAAAAACAAGATTTTAAGACTCTCTACTATATAATCTAATCTGGCCTTGTGGCATACTGTATCATGGATTGTGGAAGATAAGAAGGATATATGCGCTAACTACAGTTGTGATACTGAGTGAGAGCTCTTCTTTGAAAGAAGGCTTGTGAATAGAGTGGTTCTATTGCGTAATCTAAGGTGTGACCCCTAGCAAAATCGTGATATCGGTGGATGAATGTTCTATGTTGTAAAAAAAGTTTTTGATTTTGATATAGAACGCGCTGTTTTCTTAATTTATTTCTATAACCGAGAGGTTTCTTGGGTTTTGTGACTTTGCTTTTTCTCTTGACAAACGTGGTGGACTTCCACTTTCGCAACACGAAATTTTGTGATCTAACTTGACTTTGTTGTTTTTAGGATGATCTTTAATCCGATTTTAATGAATTTGTGAAAACACAACAAGCAATTGTGAATAATTGTTTTAACTGAATAGATCATGTAAGTTTCGAGAATCACGAATGATTCTTATTGATTTTGATGGGTTGTTTTGACAGTTGTACCCAAATCAAACAGACTCACACTTAAGGACAAGTAGGTCATCATTATACTCACAGCGCAGATCTTGAATTATGTTGACTCACATAGCCATGTCACCCCCTAGAGGGCGCCTGTGTTTTTTTCATTTCCAGGCACGTACTCAAAGTGATGGAAGTGGATACTAAATCCCTTGAGCAAGCGGTCCTTGGTAAATATATGGTTAGTGTCTTGGGGGAAGATTCTTCCCTCCCCTTGCACTGTGAGTATGACAATATATGGATACTGACTTGGAGAGAAAATACTCTATGGTTCGTAGATAGGGCTTCCGTGCGGTGTGGAAAATAGATAAACTCCCTCAGGAGACCTCCCAATCTTTAGAACAAAGATTTTGGGGATGGTTATCTTGCTCACTACTGTCAAGTTGGACTTTCATCAACAACTTGCATTTTTTTTTATAGTGGGTTGGAATCCTTGGCTTTAGGTGTTCCCACTTAGGTCATTCTCGTAGGGTGATTACTTTTTCCCACTACGACAGGCCTTCTAAAGGATTTAACAAAGCGTAAATGACATGAAGTAAAAGTGAATCTGGCACTTTGGTCACCCAGTTAAGGGGAGAGAATAAGCCTAATCACCACAAGCACAACATATAAGTTTGTCTTGTTTTAAGCCCAAAAACAAATTTTTCTAATCTATGTGAAGGTGTTGCTTCACATAAATCATTTTTGTTCTTTTTAACTTGTACTGAAAAAAAATGTGATGACTATCCTAGGATTGATAAATTTGCTTTCAGAAAAACAAAAAGTGACTACCCTAGGATTGATACTTTTTAGAAACCAAGAAGTGACTATCCTAGGATTGATAATTTTTAGTCCAACAGTGAAAAAAATTAAAATCTGGCAGCGACCGCTTCGGATCCAGACTGTTTTTACAAAAGCGCTGGAATATTGCACCGAAGTGCTAGAACAGTTATCTGATGTGCTAAAACATGAAAGCACTGAAACAAGAGACTGAAGCGCCGAAGTTTTCCATGGAAGCGCTAAATCACCGATGCGCTGAAATAGTTGATGAAAGCACTAAAGTTGAAAGCACTGAAATTTTTGACGGAAGCGTTGTAGTAACACGGAAGCGCCGATACAGAGCATGGAAGTGTTGTAGTTTTCCACGAAAGCGCTAAAAGAAAACACGTCAAGAACCTGCATGACACTTTCTAGAAAAATTATAAAATTGGGGTTAAGGCCCCACGGTGGGCACCAAATTGTAAGCATGTGATTAGGTGTAAAGCACAAAAAACTTCTTAATAAGACATTATATCAAAGACAAAGCTAAATGAATCAAATCAAAGCAATAATCAATTGAAAGCGTCATATTGTTCTCTATCCTCAAAGATTTATTAAACCACTATTGCTCTTAGATCGTGAGGACACTATGATTGTTAAAATGACAATTGAAAGAACAAGATGGATACTAATGCAATGATATCGAACTAAAAAATGACAAATACTAGATGATAAATGAATTAAACTAGCATGTATTGACATGAAACATATAAATGTAGCTACAGGAGGCAACCATGGTATGAAAGCTTGATTGCTGATGGTTTATGTGCTTGATGCTTGAATTCCTGCAAAGTAAGAGTGCATAAAATTGATTATCTAGATCCTTTTCTTGGTTGAATGAGGCTGTATTTATAGAATTCTTGGTTGTAGAAATGCACAGGGAAGGCATTGAGAGGCTTGGATTCAATCTGGAGGATTGAATGTTGAGATATGGAGGAGATTGAGAGAATTTTGGTGATTGTCTCTACCCATGAAAACACCATGCAAGAGAAGAGGAAGAATTGAGAGAATATTTTGGAATTTGTCTCCAATTTGTCTCCAAAACTTCCCATGAAGTTTCAATCAATTAATTTTGACATATTTTAGACATGGTTTAGACATAGGATATCTAATTCATTTTTGAGAGAATATAGATGGAATATTCTTTGTGCTTTAATTCAAATATTTTGATTTATTTAAATTAGCAAAAGAGGGATAAATAATTCAATAAAACGAACTATAGGATAGTTGTTTATTAAATTAAACAGAGGAAAAATGGAAATTAATCAATAAAGTGTTTTGATCTTTATTTAATTAATTTAAGATCGATGTGATAGAATAAAATAGGGATTTGATAATTAAATCAAACAAAGTATTTAATTTTGTTTATTTAATTAAGATGAATTTAAATGTGAACTATATAAATAAATATTTCTATTTATTCAATAGTAGAGGAAATTAGGATAATTAATCCAATAATTTATATTTAATTAATCGGATGCTCCAGACCATTTTTAGGTGTATACACTATTATGAGGACATGATTAATGACTTGTTAAAAATAATAAATATTGTTTTAATTAATTATTAATAGTGTTGACATAATAGGGGCTAATCTCATTTTTATCAATTTGTAGTATTTTTGGTTTTATGCTATAGAAGGTAATGAGTTAGAATTTTATTGGGATCGACAATAGATATGGGATGCTTGTCATAGTACTCAAAAATATATGTCAAAATATAAAGAAAAGGTTCATGATGAATAAATAAAAGATAATGTAGTTTAAAAAAATTCTTCCTAGTGTATTATATGTTGATAAAGGTAAGTTGATCTACATTGATTAAGGTTGTATTAGTGAAATATGAGCTACCTACATATAGGTTTTCATGCTCTTTTTGTGTGGCCCTAGGATACCTAGAACCCATATTTTATAAGAAAAATGTTTCATTTTTTAATTATAATTTTAGCCCCTATTCATCCACAACTTAACCTTCAATCTGTAAGTTTATTAGATCCACTATTAAGGAGAAGATCCCACATTATTCTTTATTCTTAGTTAAAGCCTTACTTGGGACCACAATACTTCTAAAATTTTAGTATTTAAAACTTAATTAATTATTTATACAAGAATATTCTTTAATAGTTGTCATATTTGTAAAGGAAAGAAACTTTCTCTAAGCTTAATCTAATCCAATCCTTTATAATGCATACATATAAGCATAAATCAAAATAACCAATTTAGAATGTATGTTATTTAAGGAATTTAAATTCAAAATGGATAAATTCACTTACTTGTAGGATCAACAATGAGTAACTCTACTATAATCCTTAATTTGGATTGTCTTAGGACTAGAAACAAGATCTCTTTATTATGCATCATCTCTAGTTTTGGGTATGATTTGTGTCTTCTTCAGGTAAAATACACAAATCTAGGATAATTCCATGGGTATGAATATTCTCTAAGGGTTGTGAACTTGATCTTATAATTTGTACATCACTACTTTCTAGTTCTTTGAATTCATTGGTTTTTTTTTTTCTATGTAATAGTAATATTTAAAAATACCTTTGCAACGATACTAGATTGATAGGGTACTAATGAGTCCTAGAATTCTCCTATTTTCCTTGTTTGAGTTTCATACTTTTCATAATATTGTTGATATTTTCAAAGATATTACCTAGACCTTTCCACTTATTTTAAGTATTTAAAGCATTAAGGATGATATATTATATTGATAAATGATTGTGTGGATTTATGAATGTCTATGGAATTTAATAAATTTTTATGTTGATTATAATTATTAATGATGAAAATATGGATTTGAAATAAGCTAACCCCTACAGAAAAAGGATTTGTTAACCCACAACAAAGGGATTGTCAACTCATAGAAAAATGATTCTTTTCCATTGTAGCCAAAGAAGACGGTCACCTGCAACACATGATATTTTTTTTATAGCTGATGGAGGTAGTGATCGAAGAATGTGAACATGATTTATTTATGGATTGTTCTATATTTTTACTTTATGCTATCATTAGGTCATAGAGGAAATAAGTTGTTTGTAATAAAAGAGGCATTACTGAAAATAATTTTTCCATGTTAGGCACATCTTCAATTATAATCGTCTTATTTAAAGATGTAGAGTCTTGATATGTTCTAGCACTCTTATATCCACTAGCTTTTCATTATTGTTTAAAATAAGACCTAGTTCTCTTTCTACGTTTTTGGGACAGTCAACAATTGCTTATAATTTTTTTATCCAAGAATAATCAAACTCTCAAATATCTTGTATATATGTTTGATCTTGTGAGGTCACGTAGCCAGATATTTTGTGTTAAGTAGATTTGAATAGTAGAACTCTCCTTGTTGATATGATACTATGTTCTCAGTTTATATGTTAAAATTATAATAAATCAGGATACAATATTTTCCATGAGTCTCTAAGTTAATATTTAAGAAGGATATTACGGGATTACAACTTAAGCAAGGGCCACTTGAGGTACTACAATACTTATTCTAGTTTAGATTATTAATTACAGTAGAATGAATTGATAAATTACATTTCTTGGTTCACAATTAAATTGAATTATTGAACAATGATTAATTTTTATTATAGTAAGTTACAACATAGTTGAGTAATTAATTTACTATCTTCACAAGAGTAGTTACCCATAGAAATTACTATAGTTACCTACAAAAATTGTTTTTCAGTTAAATTTGTTTCTAAATAGAGTTATTTCATTCAAGTTACTTTCTGAAACATGAGAAAATGAGTGGTCCTAAAATTGGAATGGGAGTATGATGCACCTATTTCCCTTAGTTCATTAGGAAAAAGAGATCCCCTAGGGAAATATTGACTTTCAATCCTTAGGTGAGTGAACCTTGGTGGAGATCTTGTTGTTTTCCTTATGACTTAGGATGGGGTAAATCAACATGAAATATACTTTTGGGAGATGAATGGAAAATACCAAATGAATACAATTATGTAGTGTAACACATGAAACCTCTAAATTAAACCTTAATATGACATAATCCAAAAAGCAATTGCAGATCTGAGAAGGGTGTGATTTGACGCACCTATGACAAAAAGGTTGTGTTGATTGTCCTCTTGGGACTCATTCACCCTATGGTGAATGGGTCTTACTATAGGGGTTGAAAATCTAATTTCACAGTCCTCTAGTCCTTGATCTACTCTCTTGATCCCTCTAGGTCTCATAGTTAGAAATTTGGAAATAAATTCTAAAAGTGAGTTTATGTGGCTTGATGATAATGTTGACAACTTTTGCAATTTTCTCTTTTGATAGATCTTCAATCCTTCTCCAACCTAAGATCTAAGAAAAACACAAGATGATTTTTTGTTTTTGGTGAATGGGGGCTTGCCTTGGTCAAACTCCATTTTGGTAATTAAACCTTGAAATGAAATAATGAAACATGAAATGAATGATGAATGAATAATTATTATGTTGTAACTCACAAAACCCTTGATTTAAACCCTTGAAGGAATGAGACTTAGTAAATATCTCCAAGGTCTTGATCTTGCATGAAATGGATTGATTGATGATGTGATCTTGATGCTTGAATCTTGACTTGAATGATTGAAACCTACATCACAATAATAGCTCCAAAAACATGCATGATGCTTGATAAATTTGACATGATGCTTGAGATCTTCATTATTGCAACAAATGCTTGATAAATCTGCTCTTGAACACCTTTGATAATAATATTTTCTATAATTTTTTCTCTGATGAAATTCTAGGATTTGAATTGATAAAAATACCTTGTATTTATAGGTTATTTCTAATTTCCTAAAAATTAAACATTACAAGTTGACATTTGAAATTGAATTTGGGATCATAAAAAATCCCCCATTCATTTCGAGGTGTTTAAAATGATAATCGCATTAATTAAATCATAATTCCCCTATCAGAAATTATAATTAATTAGGCTTGTACATGCATAATTGGGCCAATTAGAGGCTTAATTAAGTCCAATTAGTTACGGTACCTAAAAACAGTGTGAAAATGTAAAGGATTACATTTTTTGACACTACATTTGGCCCCCTTTAGTGAGAGGATGAGCCCCTCATAAAAATCACACTAAAGTAGTCAAACAAGAATCAAGAGAGGTCTAATTGTACAACCACTGGAAAGACAGTACAACAAAGGTCAAGGAGGATGATCAAGCCCCCAAGATCTAATATCTCATGAAAAACCAACAAAAGCACAAAGAGACACATTCCTATGTTAAATATGAAATAACAATACAAAATACACAAGCATACAATGTCAAAATTAGAGATAAGAGAAAGGGATGGATGGGTCAAGCCTTAATTATTTTTTCAATTAGTATGATCAAGCCTTCAATATTTTTCCAAAAAATTTACAAGTGGAAACCCGTTGTCCATTTATGGAAATAAAATGTGGTCACATGGGCTAGTGAAATATGTTGTCTACTAGGTGAGCTCCAAAAAGTGGCTAATGGGAAGTCATATCAGGTCTAGGCTCCCATTGTACTAATCATACCAACTTTATACCTCTTGATAATTTTGATAAAGCACCATAGAAATGGTCACAAGGCTAGCAAGTTGCATTATTCTAGGCACTCATGAAAAAGGCTCTATTGGTAAGAAACTTGTCTTATGCTTGGTGGCCTTGATACATGCAATAGGATATTCAAAGGGGTTTTTCTTAGTTCATGAAGGGTCTCACCTTAGGGAGAATCATTCCTAATATGGCCAAGAGAGGGATAGTTGAGGATAAAAGATTCACAACTTAGGGAATGCAATTCGTAGCATCACCGCTAATAGGATTGTCATATGCCAAGAAAACTCACACTCTTGAAGGACATCAAACCCAATGTCACCACCAAGTAGAAAAATCATGGGAAGTAAGAAGACCACACTTTGAAGAAAAAAATGAGCGGGGACATGTATGCCCCCACTTGAAAAAATTGCTAAACACTATGTTGTGAGCAATTACTTTAAAGTATAATATAATAAATACCAATACATGACAACTTTATTTATAAAGACCTATGTAAAACAATGTTTCCACAATAGAGCTATGCCATGGGAAGGAGGGTTACCCCCCATATACAATCCTAAGATAACATATAAGGGATCCATGGATTTGGGGTCAACACTTTTCATTGCTGTAGTGATATAATCGAGCTTGGAACTATCATCATTCCCCAAATGACTCATGGACCAACAAGCACAAAGAATGACACATAGAGAGAGAAGACAAAGGAGAAGATTTTTGGTCAACATGGAAGAGACTTGAATGTCTTGATGCCTTACATCATCCCCAAAAGGAAAAAACAAGATAGATGGTTACGACATATAGAAGAATTTAGATACAAATAGAAGAATATCACAATAGATTCACTTCCTTTGTATCCTTGCACTGACAGAGTGACAAGGGTCATCCAAAGTAGGCTCACAAACATATAAAGACATGCCAAGAAACACCATATGGGGGATAAAATTATGCACATGCAATCAAAAAGAACACAAAGAGATGACTAGTATGACACATGCGAGTCAACCTATAAAAGGTCATCTGCATCCCATTCTTGTTCATCATATGTGGAAGGTGGACAACTAGCCAAAGGGACAACAATAAATGTTGTACTAGGAGCATCACCAAGGTCAACATGTGGTGAGTCACTCTTGTTAGGATGATCATCATGATTGTTATAATATAAGCTCATGGATAAGGAAAATAATAAATTCAACTCATTATGCACTTCCTCCTCAATCTTAGCAATCTCATCATCATCATCCAAGTTAATCATAATAGGAGGCCTAATAAAAATGTCCATAGATGTTTCTTGTTGCTTTTGTTGTGGTGAAGGTGGAGAATAATCATGCTTTATTTCAATTGGTGTTTGATCTTTATTTTATGTTTTATTCTCTCCTTTTAATCTATGAGCAATAACACGACATCTATGCCTATGCTCTTTAGCATTTCTATTTCTCTTTGTATGGTTTTCAAGTTGTGATTGTCTAGGAGTAGGTTTATCAACCATTGGTGTCTTTTCTTCACACAAGGGATGAATGAAAGGAACAATAAGAGGTTGTTCAACTACTTTCTCTTTAGCTTTATAAACTTGTGGGTAAAAGCGCAAAGTTGTGTCAATTTTTTTAAAGGAAATGGCCAACACTGATTCAATTTTTAAACTTGAATCACTAAAAAGTGACATATATGTTTTGAATTTTGAAATGATGTAGACTAATGAAATATTTATTTTTTACTATATTTTATGCTTATTTACAAAAAAAAAATATAAAATTATTTGAGAATAGTTTTTTATAAATTGACACTATAATTTAGTTGTTGAAAAAATGCTGAAAAATGAAGTCACATGAGACATCAACCTTTATATAGTAAATTTTTATTTTTTCTCCTTCAATTTTTTCTGTGTATTTATAACTTGAAACTTTAGTGCATGGATATATTTTTAAAAATTTTGAATATATTTTTAAATACATATTAAAATGTGCACGTATTAAAATATAGTTGTTTCCATCGAACACCAACTTTCATATTATCTATTTATCTAAAATGGGAAAAAATTATACCCTCTTGATATAGATTATTTTATCTAGTGCATCATATTTTTTATTAATTTTTAAATTAGTTTTATTAATTTTCCTTGTCATGATAATCAACTTAATATTTTGTGTTGATAACCTACTCTTAGTGAAAATAAAAATAATAATTTAATTATTAAAATATATATATTTTGAAAACTAGACATATGGATCCACAAAAGGGTATTTTTAGATTAAAAAAAATGTTATTTACATGAGTAGAAATTGTTAAAACAACACTTTTTTTAAATAAATCTATTTTTTTTAATAAATTGGCCTCAAAGTGATGCTACGTATGCATTTAGCCAACAATTTTAGTTGGAAAAGTTTTGGATATATCTAGCTTAGATAGAATGAATCTTACAAGATCATATGTTTGACCATAATATATTTTTAGTTAGAAATACTTAAATTCACTTGTGCTGATAAGTTGGCTGAAAGTATGAAACAAATTTGTATTCTTACCCTTGTTTGATCTTAGGAGAGACAATAAGACTCACATTGTTATATCTTGGTCATTTTAGGAAATAGGTGAAGGATTTGTCATGGGTTGGTCTTGGTTACTTGGAATGGATTTGGGTCCAATCATGGGTTTATCTATGATATGAGGCTCAATCATGGGTTGAGGCATGTTGCTAAGGGATAATTATGTTATGTTCTTTTCCTTGAAATTTTGATAAGATTTGAAAAAAAAATCCTTCACGAGGCTTAATAGGTTCCATAGGTTTAGGCCAAAAGAAATCCAATGAGAAATTCCCATGGGAAGATAAAAGATTAAAGCCACTATGGTGCACAGTAAAGATCTCATTGCCAAATAGAAAATTTAAACATTTATGTACTATTGATAGTATGAAATCCATGGAGTGTAGCCATGGGTAACCAAGCTTCACATGGAATTGGTCTGATGACAGGATGATGGACAATGAGACATTCAATTTTTACGATCCAAATTGTAAAGGAAGAGTGATCGAACCTATCGTAGGGAAAGCAAAACCATTATGCATTTTGATCCATGCTTTCAGTTGTTCGTATGAATCTCGATAAAATTAATGCACAAATAAGAATTCCTCAATCACATTCTCTACACACATAGGATCAATTAATATCCCATTAGTAGGATTGTCATTGATTCTTCTAGCTATGTAAAGAGGACCATCGGGTGCACGTCTAATTATATCATTTTTGCGAGAAAGCAATGTCAAGGGGCACTTTGGCTTGGTCATTACAAGGTTGAACATCAATGAAGCCAACCACACATTCTAAGTCTTATTCATTTTCATTTATATTGTCATTACTTATTTCTTCAAGTTTTCCAACATTCATCATATCATTCTTGGCATTAGTAACTTTCACAAAAGAGATATTATGATCTAGCATGGGGTTGGTAAATATTTGCAAATTTTGGTTGGGTGGGGCAATGGACTTGTTTCCTTGATCATTAACACCACCAATTTGGATATGATTCAAATCCATGAGGTCTTGCACAATATGTTTAAGATTCTTACATTGCTATGTATCATGTCCATTTTGTCGGTGATAATGGCAAAAGGAATTTGAGTTAAAGTTTGGAGGTAAGGGCTTAGTGGTATCAATGGCTCTAATAGGAGGTGATGTGATCAAGTTCTTACTTATAATCTACAACATGATGGAGTGAAGGGTATCGGGTAAAGGGGTAAATTGTCTACTCCTCTCCCTAAATGGATATGGATTTTTCATTTTTATAGAAGCCACTTGGGAGTTAACATGTTGATTTGTTTGAGGTGTATTTATTTGTAGAAATCCATTATTTTATTTCTTGAAAGGTTGGAAATGGTTTTGGGGCATGACTTCGGATTTCTCAGGAGGGTTAGAAGGAGTTTTGGCTTCATGATGACTAATCAAATTTTGATAATCACGAAGAGCCATGCACAAGTGTGTAAAGGAGGAAAACTTCAACATTTCAAGTTTAGCTTGAATATTGGTATGTAAATTTCCTATGAACATTTTTTGAAGGTCAACATCAAGAATCTTAATGTTGATTTGTGAGTAAAGAAATTGGTATCATGTTATGAAATAAGTGACCTTTTCATCTTTATTTTGTTTACATTGCATTAAATCAAATAAGGTCATCTTGGGACCCATGTGTACTTGGAAATGGTTAAGAAAGGAATTAACAAGTTCATTGAATGAACTAATTGAGTTATTTGGTAAAGAAAAAAAACACTCCAAGGAAGTGTCTTTCAAGGATCTAGGGAAAATTTAGCCAAGAGTTTATCCTAAAAAATGAAGTCACTACATAAGGCTATGTATGCTGAGACATGGTTACTAGGGTCTCCTTTTCCACCATATTTCTCAAATATAGGAATATTTATGCCTTGTGGTATTTGTGCTCTCAATATATCCAAGGATAAAGGGTTTCTTTTGACATATTGTGAAGGTTGACCATTTTGAATTTGGTTCAATGTAGCAATTTATTGTTGGAGGGATGAAAAATTTTGTAGGAGTTGATTAAGGACAAGATTATTGTTTTTTTTGGGAGATGGAGGTGAATAAGGTGGAGGTGTATATGTATCTGAAGGGAAATTTTTTTGTAAGTTTGTGAGGGGAAACAGATTAGGAGATATGAGATTTGAATGTACAAAGCTAAAGGGATTCCCGATGGAAATACCTAAGGTGGTATTGACATTGCTAGTAGGTTTTTATTTTTTGTAACAATTAGATTAGTGTATGTAGGAATAGAGGTCATAGTTGTGGAAGGATAAATTGGATTTTCACCTTGACTTTGAGTGAACCCCAAATTTTGAGCACAAATAGTCATTGTATTTATCAATAATGTGAGCTAGGATAAACACAATCTCTATTCCTTGTTCATTATCAAGCATTTTACTCATGTTATCTATGACAAGAATTGTAGTACCAACAATGTATTCAAAACTCATAAAGTTTTGTAATTTCTCTAAATCTTCATCCATTTTTTTAGTTCTTGTTGAGGGGCATTAGCAACCATTGTTTCAAAATCAATCACATTGGTTGTGGGTAGGGTGGTCATGGGAAATGAGGTATCAAAGCTATGGTCCATAATGGGTTGACTAGTATCAACACTATGAGTGAAAGAGTTGGAAAAATCAAGATCCACGATGAGTGTAGTAGCATGGAATGAAATGAGTCTCAAACTACGTCTCACTATAGTATTGGTAATAGGACACCAGGTTGTGAAGCTCATACAAGTTTCACCAAACCTAGGTGCACCCAAAATGGAGAATAGGCACTAGATAAATGTAATCAAATACCCTAGAATATGAAGTGCAATGCAAATATGTAAAAAGAGAGCAATTTTCCTATTTTAAACAAGATAGTTTATTGATTATGCTATGCAAAAACCTGAAAATGGTGTCTTTTATTTCCAACTTTGATTTTCAAACAATGCACTCAATTTGACCAATTAAACCTAATGCAAACAATGATAGATTTTTTTGATTTTTGAAACTAAAACCCAGATTTAACAAGAAATCAGAAGAAGGAAAACAAAGAAAAATCATTGCCCAAAAGTTTGAAACAACACCTGTACAGGAACAGATTCACCCTAGGGTGAATGTGTCTTAACACGGGGGTTACAAAAATTTAAATTTGATTCTAAAGTTCAATGCTAGGGTTTCTTGTTTCAAATTATAAATTGTACTTTCAATGACTGATTTTTCCAAGTTTTGATGTCTAAATGCAAGTGAAATGAATGAAAAAGGATGAACAATATGAAACTTTTTGAAATGCAAATTTGACTCAATTTGTGAATGTGAATGATTGAACATACACTATTATGCAAGTACTATGCAAAATTATTGTATTATGCATGCAAATTTTTTATTTTTTTGATTTTAAAGGATGCAAAATGAAAACCTAAAGCCCTATATGAGATGAAAACTAATGAAATTTTAACAACCCTAATTAAGATCCAAATTAGTGCAAATCAATGCAAACTAATGCAAATACTAGATCTAGGGTTTGAATGGACTCCAAATTTAGATTTTTTTGATGTAGAATGTTAGGTTCACCAAAATGAAACATA
The DNA here is from genome assembly GCA_007115665.2 of Sequoiadendron giganteum. Taxonomy (NCBI): domain Eukaryota; kingdom Viridiplantae; phylum Streptophyta; class Pinopsida; order Cupressales; family Cupressaceae; genus Sequoiadendron; species Sequoiadendron giganteum. The sequence goes on along the minus strand of CM021107.1, from coordinate 326,492,623 downwards.
GGAAAATGGGTGATCCTAAAATTGGAATGGGGGTATGATGCACATATTTCCCTTAGTTCATTAAGAAAAATAGACCCCCTAGGGCAAGATTGACTTTCAAACCTTAGGTGAGTCAACCTTGGTGGAGATCTTATTGTTTTCAAATGACTTAGGACAGGGTAAATCAACCTGAAATGCACTTTTAGGAGATGAATGAAAATACCAAATGAATGCAATTATGCAATGTAACACATGCAACCTCTAAATTAAACCTTAATATGAGAGAATCCAAAAAGCAATTGCAGATTTGAGAAGGGTATTATTTTATGCACCAGTGACAAAATGGTTGTGTTGAGTGTCCTCCCGTGACTCATTCGCCCTATGGTGAATGGGTCTTGCTACAAGGGTTGAAAACATGCTTTCATAGTCCTCTAGTTCTTGGTCTGCACTCCTGATTCCTCTAGGTTTCATAGTTGGAAATTTGGAAATAAATTATGAAAGTGAGTTTTTGTGGCTTGACAACAATGTTGACAACTTTTTCAAATTTTCTCTTTTGATAGGTCTTACATCCTTCTTGAACCTAAGATCTGTAAAACACACAAGAGGAAAAATTGTTTGTTTTTGGTGAATGGGGATTTTCCTTCTTCAAACCCTGATTTGGTAATTAAACCTTGAAATGACACATTGAAGCATGAAAGGAAATATGAATGGATTTTTTTTATATTGCAACTCACCAAACCCTTAAAGGATTGAAACTTAGTACATCTCTCCAAGGTCTTGATCTTGCATAAAATGGTTTGATTGATGATGTGATCTTGATGCTTGAATCTTGAATTGAATTCTTGAAACCTACATCACAATGTTAGCTCCAAAAATATGCATGATGCTTGATAACTTTGACATGCTTCTTGAGATCTTGATTGCTACAAAAAATGCTTGAAAAATCCGCTCTTGAAGACCTTTGACAATAATCTTTGCTATAATTCTTGCTCTTATAAAATTCTAGGATTTAAATTGATAAAAATACCTTGTATATGTAATTTCTAATTTCCAAAAAAATAAACATTACAAGAAGACATTTGAAATTAAATTTGGGGTCATAAAAAGGCTGCCAAAAACATATTTAAAATTTGAATTAAGAAACTAAAGGGGACCCATTTTCCCAAGGGTGAATGGGTCTTGACGTAAATTACTAGGACCTATTCATTTTCGGGGTGTTAAAAATGATAATTGCATTAATTAAATCATGATTCCCCTTTCAGAAATTACAAATAATTAGGCTTGTAGATGCATAATTGGGCCAATCAGAGGCTTAATTAAGTCCAATTAATTAGGGGATCCAAACATAGTGTGAAAATGTAAAGGAGAACATTTTTTGACACTACATTTAGCCCCCTTTAGTGAGAGGATGATCCATACATCAAAATCACACTAAAGTAGTCAAACAAGTGTCAAGAGAGTTCTAATTGTACAAACGTTGGAAAGATAATACAACAAAGGTCAAGGAGGATAATCAAGCCCCCAAGATCTAATATCAAAGAATTTCTTTACAAAAGATGAGATCAATCTGAGTACACAATTGGAAAGTACACAAAAAATGATGCACTTTCAAATAAAATAGCCTAAAAATATTATTGTAGGAGCAACAACAGAGTCCTAATGCGATAGGATTCTCTCTTCCAAGGAGAATGTGGTTGTGGGTCGTTTCCTATCCTTCTGTCCTTCTATGGATATGGTTTAGAAGTGGGCTACTGCTAAATGGTGTCTCAAGGGGAGTGTGGAAATTTGTGCTATGGCAGGTGGTTTCTTCCTCTTCAAGTTTATGGCTTCAGAGGATATGGTGATGATCCTATTCTCTAGGCCTTGGGTGTATGGGAAGGATAGTCTAGCTTTATGTCATTGGAAACTGGGGTTTGACCCTATTGTGGATCTAAACAAATCGGCCACAATCTGGTTTTGTCTACCTGGATTACCTCTTGAGTATTGGGACGAAGCCATATTCAAAAGAATTAGGGACTCTATGGAACAATTTATTACTATAGATTCCATCACCAAATTGAAATCCAAGTTAGTCTTTGCTCGATTTTGTGTTAATATTTGTTTGGATAAGACTCTTCCTAACATGGTTAAGCTATGTTCTAGGTTTGGTAACTGGACCCAGCTAGTGTGCTACAAAAATGTTGTTTTTTATTGTTAGAAGTGTGCTAAAGCTGGCCACCTAATTTCTGACTGTAAATCTTCTTTTAATCGAGAGCCTAATGCGGGTAGTACTATGGTGAATCCCCGACCTCCTATGGAGAATAATTTACCAATGGATGGTGTCCCTCTGGGCAAGTCTCCAGGTGTTTCACCTTCTTTTGGTGATTCACTTGCTGGCCTGGTGGACCCCAGAGTGAGTCTTACCACTCTAACTCTGAATGAGACTACTATTAAACCCTAGGATATTCTGTTGGCCCCTGGCCTCGATTCAGGCTTGGATGAGGTTGCTGCTGGCCCTCTATTGGAGGTGGAATCTACTAGGACAAGTGAAACAATAGGTGAGGAAGGTGAGATTTGGGAAGATGAGAGTAATGGAGTTGTTGATGAATCAATAGAGAATTCAGAGGGCTTCCTACTGGGGAAAGTTGCAGAAGATGAGAATTGGAAAATGTTAGAATCCAAGATCACCTACATGCAAATGGATACCTGTCACATGCAAAAGACATGCAAAACCAACAAGATGTTCTGTAAACCACAAAGTGTAAAATGCATTATGAGAATCTTAGTTATAACAAAGAGATCAATCCTTATGAAGGAGATCAAGAAACCCTAAAAGGGAAACCCTAAATGAAACCCTAGTGTGCACACTTAATAATTAATCAATTATTAATGTGCCTAAGTTTAGCTTAAGCAACTAGAGGAATAAGTGACTTAATTAATTAACCAGTATGATGTAAGTAATTAAGCGTAATAAATTATTACTCTAACAGAAAACCCCAAAGAAAAGAGGGAGGAAAAAGAAGGCCGATGTGGGAGGAGACTCTAAACCGGGTAGAACTAGCTAGAGACATACAAGGCTAAGAGAGACTACAAATGAGATTGCTCTAGGTAAAAAAAGGACATTGGACATGTCCTCTAAGAAAGTTCAGAAATGAAACTCATGTCGTGGAATGTTCATGGGCTCAAAAAATCCCACAAGAATCTTTCTCTGAAGAACTATGTTCTTGAACATAAGATAGATGTGTGCCTACTACAAGAAACCAAAATGAAGAAGACAAATTTTGACAAGATTGCTAAGTTTATTTGGCCTGGTGTGTCCTACTTCTATAGTGATGTTGATGGAGTATCAAGTGGTTTGATAGTTCTTTGGAACCCCTTTAGATCTATGGGCTCTGAAATCTTCCACTGCAAGAATAGTGTGGGAGCCTCCTTCTCCTATCTGGGTGGAACTTGCTCCATAATCAATGTTTATGCTCCTAATAAGAGGAATGCTATGAGTAATTTATGGTAGGATCTTTCCGTTAATATTAAAAATAATGTTGGCACCCATTGGATGGTGGTGGGAGATTTCAACTCTCCTCTCTACCCTTCGGAGAAAAGTGGTGGTCTGGTGGATTACTCTGAAAACATGTCTGACTTGGCCAACTTTTTGAGCTCTTTTGGCCTAGTTGATATTGATCTTTCTGGCCAAACCTTTACTTGGTCCAATAGACGTTTAGGTGTAAACTTGGTACAAGTTCATTTGGATTGGTTCCTCTATTCCTATCACTAGACTAACATCCTAAGCGCTAATCTAAGAGCTGTGCCCATAATGGTGTCAGACCATATTCCTATGCTGCTGACCTCTAATGACCATTTTGTTGTGGGTCCTATCTCATTCCATTTTGAGATAATGTGGAATTCTCATCCTGATTTCAAGAATAAAATTATTGAATGGTGGAACATCATTGTTCATGGCTCCCCCATGTTCAAGATCTTCTTCAAACTCAAACATATTAAATACATGGTGAAAGGCTGGAACAAGAGTGTTTTTGGTGATGTTTTTCAAAAGAAAAATATTATAGAGGAAAGTTTGAAAATATTACAAATGAAAATGAAGGAAGGGGATGATAGTCAGAAGACTCACAACCAAGAAATGGAGAGTAGGAAGGAATGGGAACAAATCCTCAAAAAAGAGGAAATCTTTTGGAAGCAAAAATCTCAAAAATCTAGGGTCCAATGGCTGAAAGAGGGTGACAAGAACACCTCTTTCTTTCATGTGTCAGCAATCAAACACAAGAAAAGGAATCAAATTACTAAACTAACTAATATGATGGGTGAGGAGATATCTACACCTACCCATATTGGTCTTCTGGCTATTGATTACTTTCAAGAGGCCTACTCGGCTCCTACTGAGGTGCCCAACCCAACCATGGATAATCTGTTGTTAAACCACCTCCCAACCATCATCTCTTAGAATGATAATCTTGGTATTCTCAGTGCTGTCACTTTAGAGGAGGTTCATTTGGCAACATTCAGTATGGGGGAGTTCAAATCTCCAGGCCCCAATGGTTTCCCCCCTGCTTTCTTTCAGATCTTCTAGGAAATTGTGGGTGAGGACCTTGTTTTGATTGCTCGTGATTTCTTCAAAATTGGCAAAATTCTCAAACAAGTGAACCACACCTTTATCACTTTAATTCCTAAGATCGGTGACCCTCAATCTATGGTTGAATTTTGACCTATTAGCTTGTGCAATACCTTTTACAAAATCCTCTCCAAGATATTGGTCAACTGAATCAAACCCCTTCTTGATAAACTCATTAGCCCAACCCAAAAAGGGTTTGTCCTCGGACGTCATATTTTTGATGCTATTGTGACTACTCATGAGCTTCTCCATTCTATGGATAGATATAACTATGTGGGAATGGATCTCAAATTGGATATTTAAAAAGCTTATGACAAAGTTATATGGGACTTCATCCCTAAAGTTTTGACCAAGTTTGGATTCAACTAATCTATGGTCAAACTCATAATGTAATGTGTTAATACTATTAAGTACTCCATTCTGGTCAATGGGGACCCCTTTGGGTTCTTCTCTGTTGGTAGAGGGATCAGACAAGGTGACCCCCTCTCACCTTCTTTATTTATCATGATAGCCGATGTGTTAAGAAAAAAAATTGTTGGACTGCTGTCAGAGGGTTCACTAAAGGGAATCAAAGATGCCTCTTCTTTGGACCCGATTGTGATACACTAATTTGTGGATGATACTTTCCTCTTTGGGAAAGCCTTAGTGGTTGAAGCTAGGAAATGGAAAAACTATCTTAACTATTACACTGCCTTCTCTGGATAATGCATTAACTACAATAAAAGCATGATTTAATTCTTTAAAAACACTCCTAACCTATAGGCTAGGGTGACTGCGGTGTTGGGTTGTTTGAGTGGGACTCTTCCATCTATTTATATAGGGATCCCTCTCACTGTCAAGGAGGTCACCCCCAACTTTTCGAACTCGGTGCTTGAAGGAATTCATAGGAAACTTGCTGGATGGAAAGGCTCCATTCTAAGTCTGACAGGTAAGCTTCAACTTCTTTCTGTTGCTCTTTAGGGGATACCAATTTACTTCCTCTAGTCTAGGACTGAGGACAAATTTTTTTTTGCTCTAGTTAAATTGGAAGAGGTATGCCAGCCCAAATATTGTGGTGGTATTGGGATCAGGGATATAGTCAACATTAACAAGGCCTTGATGGCCAAGGTGGGTTGGGATCACATAAGGAATATAGGGATCTTTAGCCTGGAGAAGCATTTGTAGTACTCAGAGTCTTCTTATGAGTGGGATAAAATGGAATATTGGCAATGGTAATAGGATCAAGTTATGGGAAGATCCATGGTTAATTAATACCCTTATGGAAAGTTTTGATTTATGGAATCTTAAGAGGATGGCCTAGAGGTTTTTGGTACCCATGTTAGGAACTATGTTTCTAGGCCTCTTGGGGCTAGGGTGTGGAAGGATTTATCTCTTTTTTGCCTGGATAGGTCTCTTTAGGAATTAATCTCTCTTACTAGGCTTCCCTCATCTGGCTTGGGAGATGATTTTTTTTGGACCTATGACAAATAGGGTGATTTGTCTGTTAAGTTGGTGTACAATCTGCTGACAAACCAAGGTGTTGTGGTTGATCCTTGGAAGAAGATATGGAACCACCATATGTTCCCAAAATTCAATTTCTTCTAGTGGACTTCCTATCACAACAGGATCCTTACTTAGGATAATTTGAGGAAAAAAGGATTTTATATCCCCAATAGATGTTTGTTATGTAAATACTGTGAAGAAATTGTTGACCATCTACTATTACACTACCCATTTGCTGCTGAAGTTTGGGGTATGGATTTTGAAAGATTGGGTATTCTGTGGACCATCTGTAAGGATATCAAATCCTTTATCATGGGATGGTGTGTTCCATATGTTCACCCCTTGCCTGGTGAAATTTGGAACTAGGTCCCCCTATTATTGATTGGTGTCTATGGAAGGAAAGGAACAACATGATATTTAGGAATATTGAGAGGAGTGCTAGGGAGGTATTTGGTATTGGTGCTCGCCTTATTGAAAAAAAAATCTCCCTCTTTAATGAGAAAATTTCGGAGAAGGGACCTATTGAATGTGAAATTAAAATGGTAGAGGCTTGGCATCAGAAGTTGGATGCAAACTCTTTCAAAAACTCAAAATACCTAGCTAGGAGGAACACCAAATGGGATCCTCTAGATAGAGGCTAGTTTAAAATTAATTTTGATGGGGCTGTAAAAGGCAACTCGGGCAGAGCTAGTGTAGGAGGGGCGATTAGGGGCTCCAAGGGGGAACTTGTTGCTCGTTTTGCGGGAGGAACTGGCTTCCAATATTCTATGGTTGCAGAAGCATGTGCGTTGCTCAAGGGCCTCTAAATTGTTGTTTCCCTGGGGATAGAGAACCTTCACATTGAAGGAGACTCTATGTCCATTACTGATGTTGTGAACTTTGGTAGACTGATTGGATGGAGTACCAAGGATATTCTGCTAGATATAAGGCTCTTTTTATCTAAGCTAAGTTTAAAGAAGGTGACACACATTTTTAGGAAGGCTAACCAAGTGGCATATGCCTTGGTTAACTATGGCACCTTTTGGAGTTGCTCTAAATGTTGGAGGAATATGGGGAACTTACCACCGAGAATTCAAGATCTAATCTTGAAAGAACAAAACACTCATTTAATATGATGACTTCAAATTTTTGAGTTTTTGGGGTCTTTTAGGGGGTCTACATGGTTGTTCTTTGGGCTTTGTGGATGGGTACTAAAGCTAAGGTAGCCTACAAGTGGAAAAATTCAAATTTTTGGGATAGTCCCGTGCTAAATGAAGGTGGCTTTACTAAGGAATTTGATGCGTACTCTGTAATTATGAATTTGAAGGGCCGTATATTGCGATATATCCTCATGGGGATTGTGTTAAGTTATCATCTCATCCTTAAGCCTATGAATTTAAAAATTGATGTGATGTCTCATTATGAGGGAAATCTCTCTTTTGGCTCTTCCGCTCCTACTATTTTAACTCTTTGTCCTAAACCCGCTTATCTTGTTATTACTAAATTTGGCCAAGCAACCATTTTGCTTAGTTTTTTGTGCAAAGAAAATGTGGCCAATGAACCTTGCTCTTCCATCATATCTTGCTTACCTAGATGCAATCACCTTAAGATCCACATTTATGATATTGCTAAACTTATGATAGGCGATGCTCCTTTTGACGCGTGTGATCTGCACACTGTCATGATTAACCAAAAAAGCTTTATTCGCCCAAACATCTATTATGTGAAGAAATCCTATTGCTTAGCTGGTATTTCTAACATTTTACTTTTACAATTTCTCTAGTTTCCTATGCAGGTTAATATCATGGGTGGTGATGGTGTTCGGACCAAGCCTCATAACTACATAGAATTCCACAAAAATCCATTGGTTTGGCACATCTGTGTCAAGGGTGGTTTAGCTCCCCTCATGGAGAATATCATAGGGCATGATCCTAACCTGTATAATCAATTTTCCAATTCTTGGAAGGACCAAAGAGTGACGCTTGGTGGTATATCTTTCAAAGTTAGTGAAGAGGTGATTGCATAAGCTACTGGGATGCAGTGCACTAGGAAAAAGTATCTGAAGCACACTCAGACTCAGGATAATGACAACATGAACACTTTTTTGTGGGCAGTGAGGCACTGTTCCACAAGCAGTCGGGCTTCGATCGGGAGGCCCTACCACAACCCTGGGACCAAGTCTATTTGGCCCTCATGAAATATTTGATGCTCGAATATAGATTTAAAACCTACTTTTTCTACCACTTCCCTCTACTGAATCATCTTAGGCACAAATTTCTATTAATTTTTCCATTTTTTTTGCTTATGGACTTGGAAAATTTTGTGGAAAAGTGTAAAGAAACTACTAGCCTTAAAACCCGAATGATATTCGTCCTCTGCCTCTCCACCAAGGGCTTATTATGAGGCTTTATCATTTCCACTTGGATTTATGTCTTCTTAGGGCTATTTCTATTGTCCGTGTGGAGGATGTTGAACCCCTCATTGTTTCTAACATCTCCCATGTTGAATCTAAAAGCCCTACCTGAAAAACCCTATTTGGGTATTGTCGAAATACCATACCCAAACATGCTGCTAAAAAACTCAAAGGTAGCATGGGAAATGCGTAGATGAGCACCATGGTCAGTCTGTTGTAGCTCAAGGCCACTCCAACTTAAAAAAATTACAAAGCCACTCCAAAGAGAAATGGAAAAGATGACAAGAAAGGTTTAATGGAGCCTATGGAAAAAGAGGGCAGTGGGAAGAATGTGGTGGGGAAGGATTTCAAAGGAGATACTGTTGTGGAGGAAACATGTATGATGGGTGAGGAGACAACTATTCAAAGGTCTGGGAGATTGGAAAAAATAACAAAAAAGGTAGATTGTTGTGGACTCAGAGGAGGAGCAAATGAACAGTAAAGAGTATAAGGAGGAGGAGATGTCTGATGAGGAAACGAAGGAAAATGTGGAAGGTCCCCACACCATTCCTAACAGCAGCAATGTGCCAAAAGAGAAATTGGCCTCTCAGTCTTCATACCCATTGTATGTTGAGCATGGTGAGGACTTGAAGGTCACTGATGAGGGAGAGGATCTCTATGCACTAAAAGGAAAAATGGAAAAGTTAGACAAGAGATTCAGAGACCTGACCTGCTTCACTATGAAGATGGTTCATTTCATCACAAACACTCTATCCACGGTAATTAAGGATAAGCTGGAGGGTAAGAATGCTGAGGAGAATCAAGAGTGGGTTGAGGATGATGCCATGGACCTCCTCTCTAAAAATTGGGACAATGCTAGTTAGTTGCTATTTTTTGTCTATGTTTTGGTGTTTTTGTTGTTAGTCCATGGTCGATGTACTATGTTTTTGCTATTTCTATTATTTTTGGCTAGTTTCTTTGGTAAAAATTGGACTTAAACCCTTTTTGGCCCATGTGGCTCGTCATGTAAAGGGTACAACACCCTGTAAATGCTGCTTACTTTATCAAAAATAAACTCCTAGAAGTTTCTAAAATGAGAACGACTCAACAAAAGCTATGAGAATCTATAATATTTAAAAAACTAGGCACCAAAATTAAAAACCACTTGTACCACTTCAAGTAGCACAAATTTCTACCCCAAATAAAAAAAATCTTGAGAAAAGGAGTTTGTATGACCAAGTTATGGTTGTTTGAAGCTAGACTACAAATTCAAAACTACTAATGAAGAAGGGGTGGATTGGCATGACTTGTTGATAGTTATTTGATCATCAAATTTAACATAGTCACTAATGATGGTCATTTGATTGTTAAATTTAAGATAGTACTTCTAATGGCCATTTATATTTGGGAAGAAGTCTGCATCACAAAATCTCTAATACCATGTGGAATTTTATGGTGAAATCCTCAACCCCCTAAGATCACCTAGAAGAGAAAATAACTTCCACAAGAAAGAAATGGTAGAAATATCATGTTATGATTATGGATGCAAGACTATCATATTGAATTGTTAAAATTTACATATTATTCCTTGCTTATAAAGGAAAGGTTTGATGATGTACCAATATTAAATGACTATGTCATAATTAAATGACATGAGCTAACATTAAATGAACTGGGACACAAGCATTAAATTCCAAAAGATAAGATAAGATCTAGTGACAACTAACACTAACTAGAAAGATTCCCTCCTATGACCTAAGTGTACTTAACATGTAAATATGATCTAAATAGGTAAAACACCTGATTACATCAACATGAAGTACAAAGAAACTGCATTACATTATAACTAGAGGTCCTGACTTGCTTGAGGACAAGCCAAAAGATAAGTTGGGGGGAATGGTGAGTCCTGAAATTGTCATGTTTTCCTTGTTTGAGTTTTATATTTTTCATAATATCTATGATAGTTTAAAATACATTTCCCATAACTTTCCACTTTTTTTAAGTATGTAAAGCATTAAGGATGATATATTATTATGTGAATCTATGTGGAATTTAATAGAGTTTTATGTTGATTATGGTTATTAATGATGAAAAGATGTCTTTGAAATAAACTAACCTTTGTAGTGAAGGATCTATCAACCCACAATAAAGGGAATATTAACCCACAACAAAAGGATGCATGTCCACCACAACCAAAGAAGGTGATCGCCTACAACACATGTAGTTTTTTGTAACCAATGGAGGTAGTGGTTGGAGATTGTGAACATGATTTTTTTACGGATTGTTCTATCTTTTAACTTATGCTATCATTAGGTTGTGGAGGAAAGAAGATGTTTGTAATAACAATGACCATGACTTGTAATAAGTTTTTCCCTATTAGGCATGTCTTCAATTATAATTGTATTCTTCATATATGTAGAGTTTGTTCTTAGTTTATATGTTCAATTTGCAATAAAGAAGGATATAGTGTTTTCCATGAATCTCTGAGTTAAGATTTAAGAAGGATATTGTGGTATTACAACTCAAGGAAGGGCCACTTGAGGTACTATAATACTCCTTGTGGTTTAGATTATTTATTATAGTAGAATGAATTTCTAAATTATATTTTCTTGTTCACAGTTAAATTGAATTGTTGATTAATGATTAATTGTTATTATAGCAAGTTACAACATAGTTTAGTTGTTAAGTTATTGTCTTCACAAGATTAGTTACTCATAGCAATTATTATAGTTACCCACATCAATTTTTATTCATCTAATTCTGTTTCTAAATTGATTTATTTCAGTCAAGTTTCTTTCAAGTATATTTTCATTTTTTACTCTTCTATACGTAATTGATTAGGACAATTTAGGATTCCTAGTTGCACATACAATGATAGCATCATCCAAAGATTATGATTCCCTAGTTGATAAATTAAATAAAGAACCTCTAGGAAAATGAATTACTTAATAAGGGATCCATTGGTCTATTAATTTGAATGTATTCATTGTCTACATCAATTGATTGAGAACAGAAGGATCTATATAGGTACATGTTCTCCTTGATCTTGACACTTGGAAAAACATTATTTATAGTCACGCAAAGAATCGATAAGCAACAAGAAATCATTCATATGTCTTAGGTGAAGATGTTAATTTAAATATTCCTCTTATATTGCACTAGTCAAAATATTATTTTGATAATTTATCCTTAATTAGTTAAATGATGTAGGATGAAAGTGGATATGAAAAGGATGCAATTTAATATAGGTTCGAATACAATGATATAAAAACAAGAACAACTAGCGAAATGAGTAGGATTCAACCAAATTTGAATTATAAAATCTAGTAACTTTAGGTTTAGATATACAAATATAGGATCATTACCATAACCATGAGATTGAACTATGATATGTAAACAATAAATTTTATTTGGATAATGAATAACTAGATATGTGTGGTGTAATAAAAGTACAAGGTATGGAAAGATGTAAAAGAAGGGATAAGGTGTAGTCAAAATGTGGTAATATGTGTTTAAAATAAATCTAAAGAGATCGATTTAATATCAAAATATTCATTCTAAATTACCATAACCTCTAATCGAGCATAGAAAGAGTTAAATAAAATAATATATGACAATCTTACTAAATACAAACCTTTTTGTTGAAGTAGATTTTCTCATGATTGTGGTGATTTGTGGCCATTCAAGCATTGTGTAATATCTTGATAGAATGTACCTATTGTAATCCTGAATGAGAGATATGATGATGCTAAAATCATGAGGAGGTATTATAGGGGTTTGGTGAAGGCTAAAGGGTTATATTTATAGGCTTGTAATTTAGGATGTGATATTTGGATTTAATGTTGAATGGACAATGGAGATGATTTCAGTGGATTAGATCATGTGAGGGCTGCTATTTTATTTAATGATGATTGATTTATGTGAATAGTGGAGATTATATTGATAAAATAAATTAACAAGATGTAAGTGACTTGTTTTTGTTTAATTATTATGGATGGACAATGTGGAAATAGTTATTTAAATTTTAGAGGGATAACTTAATTTATTTTGAGTGAAAATGGAATTATTTTATTTAGTTTAATAATGGGATGGAAATGGATTTAATTTTTTATTTTAAATAATTAATGATGTGGTATTAGTATTGGGGTGATTAAATGGGAATGCGAATGAAAGTAATCAATTAATGTGATGTTGTTTAGAATTGGTTTTAGGAGTGGTGAATTTTAGGTGTCTACATTTGTAAATGTGGGCAAGTGAATTTTTCGGTCTATGTGCCCACTTTGTACAAGATTTCAACATGCCAATTGTTAATAAGTAAATATAATAATCCATTCTCTCATAATAGGAACAAAAGTAAATGAAAAATAGCATGGATATATACATTTTATCATTAAATTTTTCCCCCATTTTAAGATGCATGTGAATCCTATAATGTTCATGTGTCTCAAAGTATGTTGCACTAACAAACATATATGCAAAGTAAACATTTAGACATGAAATAATACCCTATTCTATTTAGCATATACACTTGGTGCTAGATTTCATTGTGTAAGTTCACCTTTTGGCATGTGTTATCCATAAGAATCTACAAAATAGAAGGAAAATGTAAATTGAGTCTTATGTCTTGCAAGTGAAAAATAGGTAAAAAATACGTGTTCATAAATGTCTACGTGTAGAGTAAAAAAATTATCGATTTTATAATTACTATATACAATGCAATAATTTTAGTGCCTATTTATTAACATGTTTTAGGGTGCATTTCACCAAATTTTTATCCTTTTTACCATCTCCAAAATGTCAAAATAAATTTCACATAATTTAATCCTTTTCTTATACTTCAATTTTAGTTTTCTCCTACTTATATGCTAACATAATCAAAATGATATTATTGTGGAAAACTTCTAGACTCCACTATGATCACGATACAATCCTCAACGGTTAAATCGTTAGTGTGATGGTCAAACCCTAATCTATACCTCTTCCAATAAATAAAATCTAGCATTTATGGATTTTTGGAGTTTTTCCAATGACCTAGATTCAAATTATTTATAAATTTATATCCCTAATATTTTAGAATGATTTTTTTTTTTTAATATTTTATTCTACTTTAACTTCTTCCATAGATATGTAATGTGAAATATTATTCCATTTTTCCTTTGCAAGATATGTGATTTTTATATAGCTTTAATTAGTTAATTTTTACACCCTTGAAACCTCTATTGATTCCTCTACCCCTTTGGCATGCTTTATTGACATCTATTTTCCCAAGTCCTCTATACATAGCACAAAACATGCACACTTTAGAAATCATTATAGGCTTTCTAATTTTTGAACAATGTTGCTTACTTTTTTAGGATAGAGCACCCGAGGCTAATCTCACACATTTATAAACATCCATTGATTGTAGTAGGTTGAAATAAACTAAAAAAGTTAAAATTAAGGAAAGCTCCCAAGAATTCCTAATAATTTTTTGTGCCACAAATATATAGGTCTAGGCTATATTTCTCTCTACATAGATTGGAGTCACTTTTGCATGCACCATGGATTTCTATAGGCAAAGGTGCACTTGCTCCAATATTTTGAGTTGTGAAACAATAGGATGTGACCATAATCTTCCAATATCTACCACAATTGTAAAGGACTCCTTTATTCTTGAACTTTATTAGATTTTGATATCTACCATACTAGCCTACTGAAACATGGAAAAAGGTAAACCCTAAGATTTGACCCTAGGGTTTAGGCACTTTTTCAAAATGTGTCATTCATTAGAGGTTTGATGGGTAGTGGGGGTTTGATGGATTTGAATAAGGTATGTCAATGAATTACAACCTGATAGGTGATTCAACCAACCCTTAACCAAATTTTAAAATGTCCTAATGATGAAATGAAATTATCTAACTATGGTAATAGTCCAATTTACTATTTTGATGAAAATATAGAAAACATAGAAAGTCACAAGAAAATTCAAAAAATTGAGAAGGAAAAAGCAAGATACTATGCACTTGTGGGTAAAATTTGAACTTGATTTTGGAGGAAGCTCATGCTTAGGGCGCGAGTGTCTTTGTAGAGATTTTTTGGATCTATTTTCGCAGTCCTATGATGTCAGATTTGAGCTTTGGATTTCCACCTATAAATCTATTGAAACACTATCAAATATTTTTGTAATTGATTTTCCATGGGTTGACAAGAAGTAGGGTTTCAAATGTAACAATTAATAAATTTCCTTCAAGATCCTTTCAATCCTCTTCAAATATGAGATCTACACATTCACAGAGAGAAGAGATGTTGGGTGATTTAGAGACTTGCCTCAGTCAAACCTTGTGTAGGTTTTTTCCATTTCCACAATGGAAATTTCAATGATAAAATGATAATGGATAGGAAAGGAATGATGAAATCAAAAAGTGCTACAACTCACCACCCTTCAATGGCTTTCTTGAGGGATTGAAGTCATACACATCACTTCAAGGTCTTGGATCTTTCTTTTATTGATTGCTTGAATGATTGAATTGTTTGGAGACCTAAAAAAGTGTTAACCTTCACAAAATAATGATAACATGAACACACATTAACTCACATAAGATTTGACATGATATTAGTCTTGAATTGTTGTAGATATTAACTTTCTCTTGATCATAATTTCACCAATAGTCTCCTAGAAATCTCTTGTTAGATTTGAAATGATGCAATAACTAGGTATTTATAGGCATTTATTCAATTTCCCAAAAAATAAAATCTTGATGGTTGACTTTAAACACTTGAATTACAAATATTAAATTACAATTGACATATTTGAATTTTGAGCCAAAATAGGGGGACACTCACACCTAGGGCATGAGTTCCTTGCTCTATTTTAAAATATTTTAAGTGTCAGAGGCAAGGCCTTAGCTAAATGCAATTATTTATTGCGTGCAATTCCTCAAAAAAGGTAAAAAATGGGGTATAGAATAAAAAATTTAGGAAGTTAAATACTCAATTAGGTCCAATAATCTAAGGGGGGACAAAATATAAAGTAAAATTGTCAAGGGTAACGATTTGTGATGGTACATTTAGCCCCCACTTTAGTGAGAGTATGAAGTTACGCTCAGATGCACACTAAAGTATAAAATATGTCATGAGGGGTCTAATTGTCCAAATGTTGAAGATATAGGATGACTAAGGATCTAGGGGGAGTGCACAAGCCCCCAAGATCCAAAATCCTATGGAAAACCAACATAGGCAGAAAGGAACACACATATGTTTGATATGCAACAAGATAACATACACTAACATACATGTCAAAAAACATGAAGCATACATGATGAAAACATAACATATAGATGATAAAAAAATGAATACAAACATGATGTAAACACAACAAAAACATGAAGAAAACACACAAAATCACATAACACAAACACAAGGTTATTAATAAAGGATTTGAGTTGATAAAGCAAAGAGACCTCAGTCTTAAATTGTCTCAAATACCAAACATCATGTATTGAATAACTATTAGCTCCCATGAGGACTAGAAAGTTTTGTTATGCCACATCACTCATGCAACATATGGCTCCATTGGCAAGCAAGGTGTGTTATGCTAGGTGGCCATTTTAGAAAGGGGTATTCAAGTTTAACTTCTTGGGGATGAACAAAAATCACCTCAGGGGTGCATAAAACTCACCTTAAGGGGTGTATAAACAATAATAAGATAAAGCTAAAAACTCAAGGGATGTTGTATCAACATGATCCGGTGGATATTTTTAGTGGAAATTGAAGTGTCTCATTTCTCTCCAAAATCAGCACCATTAGAAAGAGCTCGACGTCCTGATTCCAACACAACTCGAACGGAGCGAAAAGGAGTCCGTTTGTGCAAGTTATAGCCAATCAAACCTTGGGTCAAACTAGGATCAGGGGGCGTCCAGGAAGCGAAAAAAATGATATCATCAAAAGTTGTCAAAGTTCACATCATCACGAAGAGCTCGTCAAGATGATTCAGACGGTGTTCGTTTCGTCGAAATCCAACATCGAAGGCTCAAGATACAGCTGGTCAAAGTTTCAGGTTGACTTGTGGACTGAAGGTACAGTGATGATGTCATCATCCGTACAGATGACGTCAGAACATGGTATGAAATCCAAAATGGATGAATTGGAAGTTGACACGTGGCAGTCCGTACGGTCCGTACATGTCGATGTGGCACGATGATGTGGCAGGTGACGTCAGCAAAGTCAGCGAATCATGTGTTGACACGTGTCATTCATAATCCAGTCAGCATAGATGTGGCATGCACAGTTAGCGTATGAGTCATCATCCCCATCAGCATTCCATACACGAGTCAGTGCACAGTCAGTAGGACACATGGCATACACGTCAGCTTTATTGGCGAATGATATCTCGCCACGTGGCCTCTGCCTCTTTCGTCGGCGTTGATTGAAAAAAAAAAATTTTGGTTTGTTAAAAGGGTGCTAGGGAGTTTCGAACCTCCCACCTGATTGTGCTAAACATGGCACCCAACCGTTGCACCATATGCGGGTCGCTAACTATCTTTGGTGGCCGTTCCTTTTTATTAAATGTCTATTTGAAAGTTTGTTTTAAACAAACGGCAGCCGATGGGTTTGGAACCCGTAACCACTGGCTTAACAAAACTTATAGCCACCACTAAGCCATTCGATGGCTTGTGAAATGTGTAAGGCATGTGTCGGTTATGATAAATATACAAAAACCGAATGCTTTAATTTAAACAAATCCCCTTAAAATTAGAACCAAACAACGCTTTAATCCTTTTAAGGATTAAATTGTAACCTCCTAGAACAATAATAGCCCGGGAATAAAATAGTTAAGGGGCTCAAACAAATTATGAGAGATTTAGTGAAAATAAGGGAGGATTTTTCAAGTATTTTTCCATGTAAAGGGAATATTTTTTAAATCAATTGGTTAAAGGCCAATTTGAGTAAATTTGATGTATAAAAAGGGGTGTGAGGTGAGAGTGGAGATTAAGTTTTTTTTTCAGGTGATGAAATTTTGAAGCTGAGGTGATGAAAGAGAGGTCTTGTGGAGATTCTTTGAGTCATTCTTGCACGTCAGAGCATCGTTACGTTGCCGAAGTGCTTGAAGAATGGTTTTGGTGCAACTGTAATTGATTTGGAGATTAATCGGATCGGTCACTCTATTGGAGCAGACCCGGAGACGTAGTCACGTTTGTGATGAACTCCGTAATCAAACGTTGTTTGCATTTCTCTTCTTCTCTCTCACCTTCTCTCAGTTTGTTAATTCCTTCATTTTGTTATTTCCTTGAGTTAATTTTGATTTAATTAACTTGGAATAATCATTGTAAAAGTTAAGCATTCAATCTGCAATTTAGTCTAGATCCTATACAGATCACAACACCACCATAAGAGATAAATAAAAAGGGGTTTTTTCTGCATACATGAAAAGTCACACCTTAGGGGATATCACACATGAAATCACTACCAAGAGAGGACAAGTTGTGGAAAAATAAATCATGCCTTAGAGAATACTAACAATAGAATTACCACCAAGGGGAAAGTCATATTCCAAGAAAGGTCACACTCTTGAGGGATATCAAACCCAATATAACCACCAAAGAGACACTCACATAGATCAAGAAGGCCACACTTTGATTGACAAGGTCACATTTCCTAGGATGCGTATACTATCATCACTAAGAAGGGGCCATTTCTATGAAAATAATGAGTGGGGGACTCTTGAAAGGAAAGCATAGTGGGGAAAATGCTTCCCTAATGTAAATCAATCAAGAGAGGGCTGCAAAAAATTTGTTTCAAATCTTTATTCTATTACAGTTTCTTAAGAACACACATGCATTAAGATTAATTTTCAGATTTGAAGCATAAGCACATAACAAAACAATTTTACGTGGGAAAAACCTTTCGAGAAAAACCCACACACCAAAGCATAGATCAATTGCATTATAGTAATTAGGAAATTACATACAATATGCAAAGTCTATGCTCTTGCAGGTGTAGTTTCACAATGCTACAATTCTACAGTGATTTTAGTAGCATAACAACATACAAATATTACAATAATATTACAACACAAATGCACTAAGGAATAAATATATATTCATATTCAATATGTGTGCCCAAGGTTTCCATATGCCATCTCCACAGTCTCTATATGCACTGATCTCATTTATCCACAAAAGTATCCTGCCAATCGTACATTGACATGCATAAACATGCAACCAATACACACTCACATTTAGCCACATTGATGAGTGTAGAATATTCCACTATTTTTACCTTATAATTTCCTTTTTATCTATGTCTTTGTCCATATTCTTGTCACCATTTTATGAAGGAACCTTAATATTTAATAAAATAAGCAAAATAAATTGGGATTAATGAATTACTGAAAGTGATGAAAATTTTGATTGTTTCATGTCCATATGGCAGGAGATAGTTCAAAAGGAAGTTGAAGCTGCTACAAGCATGAGGGCCTCGGGAGATCAGTGGAATGAAATTAGCAAGACTTTGTTAGTGACCGATCATTTTTGATTAAGATGTTTTTTTTAATGTTATAAGTGCCTACAACCTTTGTTTTTTTATAAACTCTTGTTTGTGAGTGGCCGATAGGCCGAACGAACAAAAAAACTTATCTTTTTTATGATAGTACGATCAATATATATATGTGTGTGTGTGTTGAAAGCTGATATATAGATATACATAATAGAAATCAAACTTTGGCTATTCAAATATACGTTTATACTCTGTTACTACAATTTGAATGAATGATAGCTAGCGTGGAGTAATTATGTGTTCACGAGTTTCATCACTCAATAACCGGTGAAGGCAGGGCCCACTTCCTCGGTTGTTGGTGATATTTACATTAGATTTATGTATGTGGTAATTTATGTTATGATTTCATAGTTATTCGATTAATTCCATTACTGTGTTATTTGTCTGATTCTTATCTATATAATTCATCTCTATAAAAGTGTTAATCTATATTGACTCGTTTAATATTTGTTAGTTTGATTTTATTGATTCATTTAATATCTATTAGCATGTATTTTTTATTAGTCACTTATTACCAGTATTAAGAATAGTTAGATGTTGGTTAATAAAGTAAATATGAGTTAGGAAGTGGAATAGACAATTAATGTTGAAATTCTATTTACATTCAATAGTTTAAATTTGATTATGTTCATGTTATTTCAAGGTAGATTTTCATTCTGCTATATAGATTTTCAATTCAGTTTTGTTGTGTGTCAGTAATTTGTTTTTTATTTCAAAACTATTTCTTCATTGGTTCCTATCACACCTATGACAAGAAGTCTGCCAATCAGAATTCTGTTAAAATGCAGGTTACATTATTTTGCATCCATCAACCCTTGGTTAATTAATTGCAGCTCTTCGACATACTGCCACAACACGGTTCAAAATGCTATGCTCCTGGATTGACACTTTAGGATGAACTGAGGAAGCCATTTCTAAAAGATTAAATTAAACCCATTTCAAAAGTAATTTAAGACCACAGTTTAATCTAATAATGTTGGCGCCGTTATCGAGGAATGGTGTTAAAGACCTCCATTTTTAGTAAACTAAGTTAGGAGCATTACGCTAAGGATAAAGTCCACATGATAGTCGACTTTGTTTGGACAACTACCCTTAGTTTGCTTTGTCATAAATCATTCAAATGCATGAATCATAATAGGGATAGTAGAGGAATATTTATTAGAAAAGAAAAGGGAAGTAATTCACAACCCGAAAACCCCCAAAAAAAATTAGCACCATCCATTGAGAGTTCACAACCCAAAGAATTGCAAGATAAGTCAAAATCACCCATTGAAGGAAGTAGCTCAACTCAAGAGAAATTGAAAACTAAATTACAATCATTAGAATTACCCGAACCTGATCTTGAGAAGTGTGCTATTGAGACCACCATTGTTCAGACACCTGCAAATACCCAACCAAGCTCTTCCGAGATATTACGCAAAAAGGTTGAATTTTTTTCCAGGAGTCTTACAGGGATAAAGCTAGTCCATTTTTCAGAAACCCAAGAGCCATTTAAAACTTATTTTACCCCTTGGGAATTAGAAGTCATGGATCCCAAAAATAATAGGAATAACAAGAATAACAACAATCATAATAGGGCACTAGCTAGCAATAATCCGATTACCTTCGAGTTTCGAATCACACATCTTGAACAAGATGCTCCTATGAAGAATATTCCTCATTCAGATTTACCTATCTTTCATGGTCTTTCAATGGAGGATCCTGACATGTCTTTGTTTGAATTTGATGTGTTGTGCCACAATTATGACTATCAAAGTGACACACATAAAATCAAGCTATTTCCAACTACATTCAAGAATGTTTCCCTATGATGGTTTATGAACCTGAGGAATTTTAGAACGTGGGAAGTCATGAAGGAACTATTCCTGACAAAGAACCAAGAATATTGCAAAAAAAAGGAGGTTTGGGATGAATTTTTTTGCATGACTCAAAAGGAAGACAATTTTGTAGAGAACTACCTTGAACGCTTTATGTTTAGTCTTCAACGGTCTCACCAATAGGAACTAACTAATGATGCTATTAAAATGTTATTTCTTAGAGGGATAAGAGATGATTTTATGGAAGCATTAAATTTAATAGGAAAAGGGAATATCTCCAAAATGGAATTTGATGATATATGTTATATTTATAGGAACAATTCAAGGTCCCAACATTCAGGAAGGAGCTATCCAAGTAAGCCTTATACCGTAGGTAATTTGATAGATATAACAAAGAAGGAAATAGGAAATTTACTTGAGGATCTTAAAAAAAATTTGTTGTCATATGGGGAAACATATAGACACTCTTTATACCCGTAGGAAGCAAGAGGAAGCCGAGAAGGCCTTGTCTGTGTTTTTTCCAACATGTCACAAGAGACATTGTAGTGAGGATTTCCCATATAATAGGACAAACATCTCATCCCTAAAAGAAGTCAATAAGAGTTCTACCTTGAGGCCTCTTCCTGTAGGTGTGCCTGAAATGGAATATTCTAAGGAACCCATCTATTACATGGACCCTAGGCGACCTTTTCCACCTCGAGTAATGCACTGTAACATGATGAATGATTATCTTACCCCTGGACCTAGCCAACCCAATTCTTATCAACCAGGATGGTATGGGAGTTAGCAACAACCCCCATACCCTCAATGAATGCCACAATATCAGTATAATTCATAGCCGTGGCAACATGCACGGAGGCCACAAGCGCTGCAAACCTCACCATACCAACAATAACCATTTCCATTAGAATCACAATTTCCACCTCCTCTTATGATCAACCCATACCAATAGTCACAACAAATTCTACCAGCCTTTCCATCATCGACCTCTCAACCCATCAATCCAATAAACCATCCATCACAAACACCAAGACCTACATCAATGCCAACCCAGCCAAATCCAAACTCAAACAATAAGGCAACCCAATATGTGTATAATAAGGAGGCAACAGGTTACCCCACCTATCCCATAAATAAATTAGAACTTGATGGAGTTCAGTTGAGGTCAAGGAAGGCTCTTCAAGGGCCCACCATTACAAAAATCAATGACGAATGAGAAACAAAGCCAACCAAAGAACCTCCCTTTCTCGAATGATTTCAATCAGAACCAATAGAAAGGGAGGATTCTCAACCTGAATTTGATTTTGTTAATGAGTTATGCAATGTTAACATCAAGATTCCTTTGTTGTAGGCCATCAAGCACATTCTCGTCTATACAAAAGAAATTCATGATCTATGTACCTGGAAGAAGAAAAAGAAGCAAGACCCGAAGACTATCCAAATCATCGGAGAGTTGGAAGATCTTATGCTTGGGACCATAACCATTCCAATGTACTCTGATCTAGGGAGTCCTGTCATTAAGGTAATTACTGGTAAAGTAAGTATTCCTATTACCCTTGTGGATTTGGGTGCTATAGTTAATGTGATGACAAATGAAATGAAGGAAGGACTGTCATTTAGGACTTAGGCCTAATCCCACAGTTATTCAAATGGCAGATATATATTTGGTCAAGCCCAAAGGTGTGATTGAAGATGTAATACTTTCTATTGATTCATGGGAATACCCAACTGACTTTGTGATTTTGTAGCCAAAAAATAAGTTGGGGGGATACCCCCTGATTTTGGGATGACCTTGGTTGGAAACCGCAGATGCATTTATCGATTGCCGATTAGGGAACATGGTCATTTCTATGGTGATCGCAAGAAACAATTGGCTCTATACCCACCAACACAACCCTTGTTGGAAATAGATGACCCAATTTGGATTGATAGTGACTTAGATGAGTCATTGCCAATTTTGACAATTGATAAAGCCTTAGATATGGAGGAACCTATTGAGGATAATGTTCTTATTAATTTCCTTCATAACAGGTATACATTTAATGAAATTTTTGAAAGCATGGTCCTCCATTCAGGTATAAATACTCAATGTCCTTTTCAGAATTTTCCATTGGTGGGTAGTCCATGTTCTGTTTAAAACTTAATCACATTGCATCAGTTGTTGCCCCATAATTGCTTATATGGTTCATTCTTATCTTTTGCAAATTCAAGTGATATGTCATCCACCTTGAAATTATTAGCCATTGACTCACCTACATAGTCAGAAGCTATAGATATTTTACCTAATCACACACTTAACATTAATCCACAATTAACCCCTAAACAAATCCAAGATCTTATCACCATTCTTAGAAAAAACAAAGATGCATTCACCTGGGAATACCGAGATATGTGTGGCATTCATCCTGACACCTCCACTCATCGTATCTACATTGAAGAAGGTATTCCTCCAATTAGGCAACCACAACATCGACTCAACCTTGCCTTGTGTGAAATAGTTAAGGAGTTACAAAAAATGTTAAATGTCAGGTTTATATATCCTATTTCAGATAGTCAGTGGGTTTCTCCTTTAGTTGTGGTTCCTAAGAAAAATGGTAAATGGACAATTTGTGTTGATTATAGAGTATTAAATAAATCTACTAAGAAAGATCATTTTCCATTACCATTTATTGATCAAGTATTGAACACTCTTGTAGGTAAGAAGTTCTTCTCTTTTCTGGATGGGTTTAGCGGTTACAACCAGATTCACATAGCACTAGAGGATCAAGACAAGACCACTTTCACTTACCCTTGGGGCACCTTTTCCTATAGTGTCTTTCCATTTGGTTTATGCAATTCCCCCAACACTTTTGAAAGGGAAGTTTTGAGCATTTTGGTGGACTTGTCAATGATTGTGTTGAGGTGTATATGGATGATTTTACTGTCCATGGTAATACTTACAAAGAGGGTAAAACAAACTTAGAAAAGGTACTTAGGTGTTTTGTAGATACCAACTTGTCATTGAGTCATGAAAAGTGCCATATAATTATGACCCAAGGGATAGTAATTGGCCATTACATATTATCAAAAGGTATTCAAGTGGATCCTAAAAAGATCCAAGTTATCCAAGACTTTCCTACACCTTCTAGCCAAAAAGATGTTCAAAGTTTTCTCAACATGCAAGGTATTACTGGAGATTTATCCAAATTTTCACTAAGATTGCCTCTCCCTTCTTTACCTTGCTAGCCAAAGACATTGTTTTCTCTTGGACACTCGAGTGTCAAGAAGCCTTTGAGGCCATCAAGATAAAAATTGTAACCACACTAGTCCTTAGAGGTCCAAATTGGGAAATACCATTTCATATTCCTACTGATGCCTTAGATTGTTTGATGGGAGCTATTCTTGGACAAAAAGAGGATAGTCTCTTCTATTCCATCTACTACATCAACAAAAACTTCACAAGGGCCGAGGTAAATTACACGGTAATTGAAAAAGAGTTTTTAGTTGTTGTGTATGCAATCAATAAGTTTCATCATTATATTGCTAGTTATAATGTGTTTGTCCACATAGATCATTCGACAATTCAGTTTTTAATGAATAAACCAGTGGTAACCGGTAGAGTTATTAGATGGTTTCTTTTACTCCAAGAATTTAATATAGCTATACTTGATAAGGCTAGTTGAGAAAATGTGGTTGCAGATTTTTTGTCCAGATTACAATAGCTAGACAATGAACCCACTCTAGTTGACGATGCATTTCTAGATGAGAACCTCTTTGCTATATCAGGAAAGAGCCCATGGTTCGCTAATATTGTAAAATATCTGGTTACATGCAAGTTCCCACCACATTTCTCTCTGAGGGAATGATGGAATATGGTTGGAATCAATGGAAAATACACATGGATTAATGGATTGCTCTTCCACATTGACATTGAAAATATCATGCGATGATGGGTACCTGAAGATGATTTCTTTGATATACTTCATGCATGCCATGCAAAACCATGCAGAGGACACTTTGCTGCTCAAAGGACTTCCCAGAAGATTCTTACTGCAGGTTACTACTGGCCTATAATCCACAATGATTGTAAATGCTATGTTCATCATTGTGACAAGTGTCAATGTATGGGCTGACCCATACGCTTCGACGAGATTCCCTTACACCCATAGTTGTCCATGGAGCCATTTCAGAAGTGGGGCCTTGATTTTGTTGGCCCAATCAACCTGCCATCAAGAAACAAGGAATACATCCTTGTATGCAGCAATTATTTAACCAAGTGGGTCAAAGTGGTAGCTCTGAAGCATGCCAGAGATACAAAAGTAGCGGATTTCTTGTACTTCAATATTTTCACAAGATTTGGTGTGTCATGAGAGATAACCACATATCAAGGACCACAATTCATGTCTAAGCTCATTTTTGCCTTGGTTCGTGAATATGAAATTCACCATCACAAGTCTACATCCTATCACCCTCAAGCCAATGGGTAGGTAGAATTCTCCAATAGAGAGATTGAGAATATTCTTACTAAGATAGTTTCTCTTCATAAGCATGATTGGGCTACATGACTCACTGAAGTTGTGTGGGCCTATCGAATAACATGGAAGACCACCATTGGTTTGACCCCTTATGAACTTGTCTATCGTAAGAAGGCAATCCTTCCCAATGAGTTTGAGATAAAAACTCTTCGCACTGTACTACAATTGGGTATGAGTCTTTTTGATGCACAAAAGGCACACATTGATCAACTACATTCCTTAGATGAATTACGCTAGGAAGCACTCTTTCACACTGAGGTTGTTCAGAAACAACGTGCTCTATGGCATAACTATCACATCTAACAATGATCATTCCAACCTAGAGATTGGGAACTTTTATACGACTCATGCTTCCAAGACTTCAAGGGAAAGTTTCACACATGGTGGCTGAGACCATACGAGATCTAGACTGCATATACTAATGGCGTTGTTCATCTCTATACAATGGAATCCAAAAGAAGAACTCTACTTGTAAATGGTCACTGCCTCAAACTATACAAGAAGCCTCTTTCCAAAGAAGCTTTCTTTTTAGAGGTGGCTCAAGAACTTACTGTTGTTCCTTTTGGCCTCCTTCGAGATTGATCAATATAAAAAAAAAAATGCAATAAAAGATCTAACAATGAAAACCCTTTTTGGGAATTATTGGTCGGTTAATGTTTGAAAATTGGTTTCCATCGAGCATTACCCATTGAATAAACTTAGTGGTGAAAAATGATTTTTTTTTTGGCACTACTAGGCGATGGTAGATTGAAAACTGGGCAACCGATGGTCTATTATCATTAAACAAATAAAATATCTTCCTGTCACTTTTCTCGCTAAGATCTATCTCACTTTCTATTGCCGATGGTTGATTCGCTCACTCCATTCTTTTTTTTTCAGACCCCTCTCCTTTCATGTCATTTCCCCATTTCTGGTCAGTTTCCGCACAACTCCATTTATGATTTCACCTTTCCCATTATCATGGTTGTTTGTGGCTTACAACCAGCAACCATTATCTGGCTTGCTTGCAATATCTTCCTATCCTTTTTGGTGACATGCACTGCTGAGTGTCTCTTCTGGCCCGTGTTCCTATCTTTTCCTTGCCAGAAGCCTTTTGTTCCACTACGAGGTGTTCACTTCCCATGGTTGGTTCCCTAGTCCATTCTCATATCTTTTCCAGCCTCAACAATTTCTTTTCTTCCCACATGGTGACTCCCTCACTAGCCAATCCTCATTGGTCATCTTCCTACACCTGTGAATCCTTTGCTTACCTATCCTACTACCGTCATCTCCTTTTCGGCCACTTGGAAGCATCCGTCCTCTGTATTGCCACATCTCTTTCCATTATTACTGCCTAGCTATCCCTTTTAGGCAATCTTCTCTCAACGATTGTCATTTGTGTTGTACGACATTTTTCTTGTTCCATCCACTTTATTTTTTGTCACATCTTTGTAGATCTTCGATCTTCGACGTAAATTGCTCCATCATTTCGATGCATGTGACGTACCTTCTTCTTGTTCAATCTCGTCTCTCCCTCGAGGTGATTGGTAATTTATTTTTCTTAGTTTTTTTCTTTCTTTTATTTTCTATTTTGGGTTCCTTCTGTCGAATGGCACATTGCCCGATGGATGGTTCAACCAATCAGCTAGGGGGAAGGGTTGTCACTGTCATCATTTCTTCCAAGGGTTATCACTGTTATTATCTCCACATTAATCTCTCAGTAACTATACTTGTCGTCATTCCCTGCCAAGTATTCATTGCTGGATTTATCACTCATTACTGTTAAACCGTCTTACCTAAAGGGTATGTGCAAGATCATTATTGAAAAAATAGGCCCTTAAGTGGTGATAAAAATTTAGAAAATCAGAGTTAGACAACTTGACTTAAAAATTTGAGTAAGTTATCTATATTATTTCAAAAATATGTAAGAATAGAATCCATAGAAAATTGAATGTAGTTTCTAAACTACTAAGTTTATTTTTAAAAAAAATCTATTTGGTGAAAATTTGAAATTTCAATGCAATAGTACTTAAATTTTAGGGAAAATATAAGTAGGTGTCTGTCTGACCACCCTAACCACAATAAAATGATAATATTTTTTATAAGATTTTAGATATAAGTAGAGGACTCATGTCCCGCTGTGATGCATGTTTTTTTGTAATTTGTTTCCATGTAAATAATTAATTATGAATTTTTTATTACAAATTTTAAAAAATATAAAAACTCGTATGTCTAACCACCTTAACTTGGTCAAAAATTCATGAAATTCATTTTAAAAAAAATCTTATAGTATGCAAAGCATAGAATGTAACGCATGTTTTAGATTCAAAAAATGTGATACCGTTTGAAAGCTATAGATGTTTTTCAATCAACCTATTAATCAGGACTTTAGTCATAATTCAAATGGAAAATGAATAATAATTATTTATTAAATTCAAAGTAAAGCATAATTTATATTGGTAGAAAGCTGAGAATCTCCTTTAAAAACCCTTTTCGTTTCATCAATTTTGGGTTAAAAAAAGTCGTCAGCCACATGGACCATCATATCACTTACATATCACAACTTTCTGGCCCATCATGATCCTGCACATACCCTAAAACCATATTTTTCCATGTCACTGGTATTGAGCTACAATGAGTTTCTACAAACATGGCAAGAGGTCACTGCCCACGTCATGACCCCATCACTCTACAAAATTTAAAAATGCATGCCGAAGCATACACATAATTTCAGAAGGCCCATTGGGATGTTTATTTCAAATGATTGAGAGGGTTGCGCTGAAATTTTCCCATAATTTTTGCAACCAGAAGGATACAGTTCGAGGGTTGGATATTACAGCTACCATGGAAACCATTGTTGAAGTTTCTGGACTTCCACTGAATGGAGATCAATATTTTCCCAAGAAATCCAAGCAATATACAGAGCTATAGCCAACACGAAATAAATTCTTGCAGAGGGGTGAATCTGTGGAAATGGTTTTCGGGCAGGGTACCAAATTACAATCTTTACTAGGACATTGGAGGGAAGTCGCCAGGTACATTATTCATTATATCACTTGTTAAGGAAGGTATCAACATGTTTTTGCCCAACATTTCAAATTAATGTTGCATTTACGACAAGGATTGTTGATCAATATTCTATATTTTCTATATCGAGCCCTGCAACGAATGTCTAAAATGGTGATAAGCGGTAAAACCCATTGTCTATCTCACCATGGTTTGATAAAACTTCTAGTAGTCTGAGAATTGAAGTTATTGTCTCCTCCCGGTGATTGGGACTCATTTTTCCATTCTCAGGATAGTGAGGATACTAGACCCTTTGAGAAAGAGGAATATTTTGCAGAGGGTTCCTCTGAAGACAATTCCTTGGATGAAGAGTCTATCTTTGACGAGATGCCTAAGAAAGCTAGTGAAAAGAAAAATAAGGGAAGCCCTGGAAAATCCTATTTACAAACCCTAAAACCTGGAAGAAGAATGACCCATAGTGCCACAAGGTGAGATGCATCAAAATACAACAAGCCAAAACCATCGCCTCCAAATGAGAAGGGTCGTGAGAAAAAGAAATCCTTAGAACCACCACCCACTGGTCAATCTAGTGACATGAAGGGAAAAAAAAGTTGGATGTTTCAACCAAATTAGATAACCTGGCCTAGGTAGCTAGTAGTGTGTTGGGTTATGAGGAAATAGAAGTCTTGTCTGAAGTAATGGGGAAATAAGGAAAATTACACAAAGAATTTAGTAGGGCAAAACACCGGAAGGAAAAATAACAACAATCTAGACAACAAGTTGGTGAGTCTCCAGAAGATTCACCTAGTACTAACCTAGAAAATGAGCCAACCAAAAATCAACCAGAGAAAATAGAGGATGTTAGGGTTATTACAACACCGGAGTGAATCAGGAACATAAAACTAAAAAATTAGTGACTCCAGAGATAGAAGAATAGGTTCCAAAGGAACCAATGGAAAATGTTGACAATAATCCTCACATATAGGTCTTAACAGAGGACATTGTCCATGAAGTAGAACAAGAGAAGCCAGAGCATGATACACCATCTGCTTCTAACCCACATGAGGATGAGAAGACAAATGAATTGATTGGTGATGTGAATGAAAGTTTTCAGACTAAAAGCCCTGAAGCCAAAGAGGAATTTGAGGGGGAAGGTCCTCCAAGTGTTATAAAAAAAGAATTTCAAGATTTGAAAGCTGAATTGACTAAAGTAAAGACATAAAACCATACCTTACATGGGTTGTTTTACAATAATCTCATTCCACTGTCAATTCCCAAGAAAAAGAGATAGGTGAACTCAAAGATGAACTTAATAGAATAACATATTCTCAAATATCTATTCAAGAACACAAACAAAAGGTTCAAGCAATGCAACAACAATGGATTGATGAGTTCAAAGGCACCTTACAAAAACTCACAGCTCTACCGAGTTTGTAACCTTTGCATGGGGACATGCAAAATGTCATGTTGGGGGGAAACGATGAGTGTAGAATATTCCACTATTTTTACCTTATAATTTCCTTTTTATTTGTCTTTGTCTATATTTTTGTCACCATTTGTTGAAGGAACCTTAATATTTAATAAAATAATGAAAATAAATTGGGATTAATGAATTACTAAAAGTGATGATAATTCTGATTGTTTCATGTCCAAATGGCAAGAGATAGTTCGAAAGGAAGTTGAAGGTGCTACAAGCATGAAGACCTTGGGAGATCGATGGAATGAAATTGGCAAGACTTTGTTAGTGACCAATCATTTTTTATTAAGATGTTTTGTTTTAACGTTATAAGTGGCTTGTAGCCTTTTTCATTTAATAAACTCTTGTTTGTGAGTGGCCGATAGGCCAAAAAAACAAAAAAAATTATCTATTTGCTGATAGTATGATCAATAGATATATGTTTGTATTCTGAAAACTGATATATAGATATACATAATAGAAATCAGACTTTGGCGATTAAAATCTATGTTTATACTCTATTACTGCAATTCAAATGAATGATAGATAGTGTGGAGTAATTATTTTTTCATGAGTTTCATCACTCAATAACTAGCGAAGGCAGGGCCTACTTCCTTGGTTGTTGGTGATCTTTACATTAGATTTATGCGTCTGGTAATTTATGTTATGATTTCATAGTTATTCGATTAATTTCATTATTGTGTTATTTTTTCAGATTCTTATCTATATAATTCATCTCTATAAAAGTGTTAATCTATATTGACTTGTTTAATATTTGTCAGCCTGATCTTTATTGATTCATTTAATATCTATCAGCGTGTATATTTTATCAGTCACTTATTACCAATATTAAGAATAGTTAGATGTTGGTGAATAAATTAATTATGAGATAGGAAGTTGAATAGGCAATTAATGTCGAAAGTATATTTACATTCAATAGTTTAACTTTGATTCTGTTCATATTATTTCAAGGTAGATTTTCATTCTGCTATATAGATTTTCAGTTCAGTTCTGTTGTGTACCAGTAATCCTTTTTTTGTTTTAAAACTATTTCTTCATGGGTTCCTGTCACACCTATGACAAGAAGTCTGCCAATTAGAATTTTGTTCAAATGAAGATTACATTAGTTTTCATCCATCAACCCTTGGTTTATTAATTGGAGCTCTTCAACATACTGCAACAACATGGTTCAAAAGCATACATTCCTGGATTGACACTTTAGGATGAACTGAGGAAGCCATTTCTAAAAGATTAAATCAAACCCATTTCAAAAGTAATTTAAGACCATAGTTTAATCCAATCACACATGCAAGATAAAAATCACCCTAAATCATGCACCAATAAATCTAGGCATCCACCATGAGAAAATCAAGTCAACTACCAATTTAGAACTCAACCAAGACTCCTAGTCACTCTGAGTGACAACTCAGTCTCCACAAAGCAACTTTCCCTTTTGAAATTTCATCCACAAGTCAAAATGATGACACATGGCACTAAAGTGCACTTTCTTGAGGTTTTCTACAACATTTTTTCTCAAATTTACCTCATGATGAAAAGTGTCATCCTTCCTTACTCTTTGTGCTCATATAAAGGAATATGCTAACAAGCAAGTCCCAAAGCTCACCAGAGACCATCACTTGACATCCAAGCACTCCCCCTAGGAATTTTACAAATTCCTTTGCCTAGATCGAGTGCCCAAGTGACGAGTGTCATTCTCCCATGACATAGGTTGACCAATCAACATACCCCTACAAAATAAGAAACTCCCAAGTGGGTCCCACTTCCTAAAAAAAAGGAGATGCGTAATTCTTCATTTCTTGGCATATTAAATACTCTTATAAAATAGGAACTCATAAAAAATAGGATATATTGTTGAGACACAAATTCCCAACATTCTCCCACTTGTCGAAGACCTTCATGAGCCATTTTAACATTGTAACATTGCTCAGGCCAAAAGACCCATAGAATTGGCACACCATCTAAACTTCTTTGTGTTCACTAGCTTCATCAATGAATCTGCAAAATTCACCAAAGTGTCCACCTTTTCCAAGTTAACCTTTCCATCTTCCACTATATCACAAACAAAATCAAACTACACATCAATGTGCTTTGTTATGGCATGGAAAGTAGGATTCTTTGCTAAACATATAACACTCTAGCTATCACAACAGATAGTAATCTATCCTACTAAAACATAAAAATGTGGTGAATGTAAGATTAGTGTCCATAACCTAATGCTATTTCCATATTTTTATAAATTTCATTAAGATATAGAGCACAAGGTGCAAGAGATTGATTTTCAGACCTAAAGTTGAGCCAATGAAAATTGGATCTATTTCTTAAGGGTGTTTGGAATGAATTGGAAATATTTTGGAATGACTAACTTAATGATCCTATATGACCTAATACATAAAATATAGATTCCAAAAAACTGAAAAACTGAAAAATCAGTTTACTAGTGGATCTAGGATGTGCAAAGAGTGGAAAATATGCTAAAAAAAATGATTTTGAGAAGCGCACAAGGACTCATTCACCCTTGGGAAAATTGGTCTTTGTATAGGTGTCTAAATAAGCTTTTTGGGTTCTATAGTGAAAGATTTGAGCTTTTGTTTTCCCTATGTCTCACTATCAGAAAGTCAAAAATAAATTTTGAATCCAAGTTTTCATGGGTTGACAATAATGATGACAACAAATGCAACAATGATAATTGATTCTTTGAGATCTCTTCAATCCTTCTTCAACCTGTAATCTACACATGTGAAGAGGAAACATTATTTGTTTGAATGGGGGTTTTCGTTAGTCAAACCCCATGTTTGGTAATTAAACCTTGATAGAAAGATAATGGCAATTAAAAAATGGAAGGAAGATGAATGAACACCTACTTGCTACAAATCACCAAACCTTTAATGGATTCCCTTGGAGGATTGAAGTAAAAAACATCACTCCAAGGAACTTGATCTTTATTTTCTTGATTTATTGGATACTTGAATGCTTGGATTCTTTAGGATCAACAATTCATATTATCCTACACAAGATGACATGAACACACATAATCTTGAACATGATTATTGGATCTTGAATGCTGAAACACATGATTGATAAATATTCTCTTGAATGCTCTTGACAATAATATTTTCTCAATATTTTCCCCTTAAAAAGTCTTAGATCTCAAATGATAAAATAACTATGTATTTATAGGTGTTTATCTAATTTCCCAAAAAATAGATTCCAAAAGCCAACAATTACATATGAAATTTGAATAATTAAAATACTACAAAAAACATAGTTAAAAGTGGGTCATGGCACTTAAGGAGGACCTATAATTCTAGGAAAAACATTCTCAAATGTGATTAAAATATTAATTACATTAATTAAATATAGGTTCTCCTTTCAAAAAACGGGAAAAATAAGGCTTTGGAATGCATAATTTGGAAAATTAGAAGCTTAATTAAGTCCAATTAATTAAGGAACCCAAACATAGTGTGAAATTGTAAAGGTATACAATTTCCTACACTACATTTGGCCCCAAATTTAGTGAGGGTATGAGCTTACGCTCAGACTCACACTAAAGTAGATAAATATGCAACAAGAGGGGTCTAAGTGTACAAGTTTTAGAGAGATAGGATGACAAAGGATCAAGGAGGTGGCCAAGCCCACATGATATAAGATCCCATGGTAAACCAACATAAGGAAAAAGGGGCACACAAGATGTGTATGATATGTGTAGTAAGAGAAGATACACAAGCATATAATTTTAAAGATAATGCAAAAAGGGATGGAATAGCAAGTTACATTATGCCATGTTCATCAAATACGCTTACATGGCTCCAATGGCAAGAAATTTGTGTTATGCTCGATGGCCATGAAAATAAACTCACAAGGACTAGTGAAATTAAATATACACTAGGTGAGCCCCCAAGGCTAGATGAGAAACACACACTACATCTACAAGGCGTGAACTCATAAAAAGGTGGAAAATGGAAAAGTCACGCTAGGTCTACAAGCCTTCCATATGTCAACCATACCAAAATTAATACTCCCTGATAACTTTGATAAGGTGCCACAACATGATCAAGACGATATGACAATGCTACACTAATTCCAACCTCTCTGAACAAAGTGAAATGAGAATTATCAATGTAATAATTCCAATGTATTCCCCCATTTTAAAATAATTGCTAAACACCATGTTGTGAGCAATTTCTTTAAAAGTAGAAATTTATATATACCAATTGATAAGAGAGAAATGATAGCTTATTTGGAAATCCCTATGCCAAAAATATGTTTCCAAATAAATTTGCATCATGAAGAGTGGTTGCCCCCAAAAATGCAATGCAAAAGATAACATAGAAAGAAAATAAATAAGTATGTCACATGCGAGCCAACCTAAAGAAGGTCATTTGCATCCCAATCTTGCTCATTATATATACATGGAAGGTAGAAAATGAGCCAAAAGGGAAATGAAAAGTGTCATACTAGGACAAGGCTACCTAAGCCCTTTCCTCATAAGTGTAAGGGAAAAAGGTAAGCCAAAAATGGATGATGATAGGCTGCTCCTTGCAAAAGGAAATATGATTGCATAAAGACAATTTTATACCCTCATGCATGGTAATGCATATGCTATGATACTATAATTACCACATGGTGAGGAGCAACAACTAATGCTATTTACTAATTGAATGACAATAACCAAGACCTCTTGTTGTTTCTTGCATGCTAGGCTCTATAGCGACACAAATACCATTTTCTTTAGCACCATGTCCTTTCCATTATAGCCAAGTTGTTTAAAAATCTCATAACCCTTTCCATAGTTTTTTCATTTCATTTGAAGAATGTGGTTTCTCATGATCATTCTCCTCATATGTGAGTTTATAATTCTTGGTTTTTTCATCCTTGCTATAACTTGTGGACTCACATGGTTTTGATGCCTCAAATTCTATTGATATTATGACAAATTATTTCTCTTTTCATGATTTGTGTGTGATTTTGTATTCTCCCATGAATGTAGGTGTGAAATCTAATGAACCCCAATCATCATCCAATAGTTTTTTAATTGATGAAAAATATTTCTCTTTGTCTTCTTCTTGCACAAATTCCACTTTTGTAGTTGGTTCCAATGTTGTAAGAGGAATTATCATTCTAGGTTCAATTTGTAAACAACTCTTAGGTTCTAGATTAACTTTTACCATGTAAACATTGTTTTTGTAAGTGTATTTCAATAAATGATATAATTTTGAATGCACCATATTCATTACATGGATTCATGGTTTCCCCAAGATAAGATTATATGATAGATCATTAGACATAACATGGATATGAGTTTGCAAAGTAAGCCTACCAACTTTAATAGGAAATGTTATCATACCAAGTGGTTGTTTTACCACATTATCAATTCCACATATAGATAAAGGATTTGGTTGAATTTTAGTCCTATCCACTACAGTTTTATCCAAAAGGTTTACACTATAAACATTGAGTGTCAAATCATTATCAACAAGGGTGGTTTTAATTCAAAACTTGTTACCACTATTGTTAATACTAGCCACTATCATCAAAGCATCATTTTTTTTGTATTTCCAATGGAGGTAGCTCATATTGATGAAAAATAATATCTAAATTAATCAAGTTCATGCCTTGAATTAGGGCTGATACATAATTTGGTTGAAAAAAAGGAGGGATAACAAATTTTTGTAAATAATTTTGTGGAATTCTATGGTAAAGAGGTGATGCTTGAATCAAATACCACAAGGATATCTTAGTAGGAGTGTTACGAAGTTGTTCAACAAGATCATACTCCTTTCCACTATGTAAAGGTAAACAAGGAGCACTAGGTAAAATGGGTTGAGGAAGTTTTATTGATATAGGAATGGTTTTTGGTTGCCTATTATTCCTTGTGTTATATGTATGAGAAATAGTATTATAATTACTTGGTTGCTGTAAAACATTGTTACTAGTGAGTTTCCTTGCAAAATTCAAGATAGCCCCAGAAGGTTTTGGTTGGTGTTGAGGTGGTCCTATGATAAGAAGTTTCTTAGGAGTTACAATAAATAAAGGACTCTTAGGAGGTTCAAAAGGAATCTTAGGTTTTCTAATAATTAGAGGACTCTTAGGAGGTCCAAAAGGAATTTTTGGAGGTCCAATAACCAAGGGAGATCTAATGGAAATTTTTGCATTCAAAATCTCAATGGATTTGAATTTATTTTAATGATATTATATCAAGGAGGATCTAATATCATCTTATCATATTCATCTAAGAAAGACACATTACTAAGACATGTAGCAATGATATCATACTCTTGCACCCTAATATTTTCACAAGTAGGACATGTTTCAAGAGAGGAGAAGATTTTCATAGAATTTAATGATTGGATCTTCTAACACAAAGACACCTTCATCACTTGTAGGGGAGGTATCAAGAGAGGAACAACTATAATTTTATTTCTTATCAATTATTGCCTCCTCTTGTCCAAAAATATCTTCCCAAGTGGGAGAATCATTGGGAGAGGGAGAAATGAGATTCTCATGACTCTCAATGAGTGGATCTTCAAACACCAAAATATATTCTTCACAAATAGGAGAGATATTAGGAGAAGAAAAAGTGTGATTATCATGATTATGTATGATTACATCCCATTTTCCAATAATGTCTTCCCAATTAGGAGAGGTAGGGGAATAGAAACAAATAGGATTCTCATGACTCGTGGTGATTGGATCTTCTAACACTAGAATATATTCTTCACAAATAGGAGAGATATTGGGAGAAGAATAAATGTGATTGTCATGACTATCAAGGATCATATTCTCTTTCATAAAACTAACCTCACATTGTCATGATTGTTATGTTGTTGTTTGATGCTTGTTTATCTAGTTGCAAACAAGTTAATCAGTGGTTATTTTTTTAGATTTTTCTCAACTTAAGAAAACGTAATTAAACTTTGATATAAAGATAATGATAATTTAAAAATGGAATGGATGATGAATGAAAACTTGTTTGCTACAATTCATACAAAACTTTAATGGATTCCCTTAGAGGACTAAAGTCAAACACATCACTCCAAGGAACTTGATCTTTCTTTGCTTGATTTATTGGATACTTGAATGCTTGGATTCTTTAGGATCAATAATGCATATTATCCTTCACAAGATGAAATGAACACACATAATCTTGAACATCATGATAGGATCTTGAATGCTACAATAAATGACTGATAAATCTACTCTTGAATTCTCTTGACAATAATATTTTCTTAGTATTTCCCCCCTTCAAAAGTCTTAGATATCATTTTAGATCTCAAATGATAAAATAACTATGTATTTATAGGTGTTTTTATAATTTCTCAAAAATTAGATTCCAAAAGCTGACAATTGCATATAAAATTTGAATCATTAAAATACCACCAAAAACATATTTAAAAATGGGTCATGTCACTTAACGAGGACCCATTTTCCTTTGGGCGAATGGGTCCTGGCCCATAAGTCTAGGACACACATTGTCAAATGTGATTAAAATATTAATTGCATTTATTAAAAATAGTTTCTCCTTCCAAAAAATGGGAAAAATAAGGGCTTTAGAATGCATAATTTGGAAAATTAGAAGCTTAATTAAGTCTAATTAATTAAGGGATGCAAACATAGTGTGAAACTATAAAAGTATACAATTTCCCACATTACACCTAGGTTGATGATTCTAGATAATTAGTTAGTTTTTATATCTTTTATACATGCTTATAGACATTACCAATACATTTCTCCTATACATGTTCATACATTATGCTATCTTTGATACCTATTATGCAAACCCTGAACCTGGTTTAAGTATATGGAAATATAATTATGATGTGATGGTTAATGGATAATTTTTGTGTGAATATGTATGAATTGTGATTGGATATCTATGCTTAGTCATGGTTGTTAATATTGTGTACATGTTTTGTGAAATAACCCTTTGCAGCCAGAGGAGGCACTATAGCCCACAACAAATACAACACGAAGCCCACAACCAAAGGAGTTCCTTAAAAAAAAAAAGGGTATGTCCCAGAATAAACTAAACATGATGAATACAACATGGAGACATTTAATGAAGACAATAGTGCATCATTATGGTGTTCAATAAAGACACTAGAGAAGGAAGAACCCTACTATGATTGGAATTATAATATAACTAGTTTTGAGTGTTCCACGTTCAGTTATGTTACAACAAAGTCACAATCCAACTTGGACTCTTCTTATTTTCTAGTTGCGTTTAGAGTTAGTTGAATTTTTTCCACCCTCTAAAATAAAAAGAGTGGTCATTAAAGGTTTCACTTTAGAGTCCTATTTGAATAAGCTTCCCCATGCCTATATGTACAACACGTTGGTTGAGTTTTAAGTTAGCTAGTCAATTTCTAACATTCATCAGATACTCTTTCATTTTTTAGTTGATATATATTGTGTTTATTGTTCAATTACGATTTCATGAATAAGATCTTTGACAATAATCTTATGTGATATTCTGGATTTGTTAAATGAATGAATTTAAGTTATCATGATTGTATTGGATCTGAGGAGTTAGATTTGGTTTTATATTAGTGAAGACAACTACTTGAGAAAGGGACACTCAAGGTAACTATCATTCACTCCTTTCTTTTTAGTTATTTCAATTATGTTTTAGTTATTACTTTATAAATGCAAATTGTGTCAAACAGATTCTTTATGTTTCAATCATTGATGAATGCATGAATAATTCCTATTTCATATTCATATTATAACTCCTAGAGTTGTACTTTGAAGTGTAGAATAGGTTTAATTAATAGCTCAATCAATTTCTAATATTCACTTTTAAATAGTAGTTAGCTACAGTCTTATACTATAGGTACTCGTAGCCTTAGAGATAACTTTGATTTCTTTACTGTATTACAATTTATAATTTTATAGCATGTGTAATATCTCTACTAGAATGGTTTAGGTAGTTTCTAGTCTTTGAAAGAACATATAGTGTCAATACCATCACAAGCCTACTAGATCTAATCAATAATTCAATGAAGTTCTTTCCAAATGTTAAGTGAACTATTCAACTAGGTTTTCCCCTCTCAATTGTGTGATCACCACCAAGTTTACTAGACACTAGTAGGGACTCTATACCTACATCAAAACCAATATCTGAACATAGTCTCTTAAGCCAAATTGATTCTTTACAAGCATGCATAGTTGTCGTATACTCTTCTTCAGTAGTGGAAATTGTGACCATATCTTTTTGATTACTCATCTAGCTAATAACACCACCAAACATAGTGAAAACATATCCATTGGTGGATCTTCTACTATAAATATCACCCACCCAATCAAAATCCACATATCCATGAATGCTCACTAAATTTTGAGGTCCAATAGGTCTAGCATGAAAACATAGGGCATACTCAGAAGTAACCTACAAGTACTTGAACACTCTCTTAACTGCATCCCAATGCACCCATCTAGGATTACCCATAAAATAGCTAAGGACTCCCACTACTTGGGAAATGTCTCACCTTGTACAGACCATAACATACATCAAGATACTAAAAAAACTCGCATAAGGAACTCTGGTCATGTCCTCCATATTACTAGGAGATTTTGGAAAATCCTCCACATAAAGTTGTGTCCCTTGCATAACAAGAACACCTAACTCTCTACAAGTAGTCATGTTGAATTTGTCTAGCACAAAGTTCACGTACTTGCTCTGGCTTAACCAAATCTTCCTGTTAGCTCTATTTATTTTGATCTCAATCCCTAGAATATACCTTGCTGCACCTAGATATTTCATCTCAAATTATGTTGACAACTAAAACTTAAAATCTGAAATCATGCTTTTACCATTCCTAATAAATAACATATCATCCACATATAGGACAATAATGAGAATGCAATCATTATCAGTCTTGTAATAGAAAAAATGGTTAGATTTGGATCTCTAAAGTACCAATGACAACACATAGGTGTTGAAATTTTGGTACCACATCCTAGGAGGTTGCTTCAAACCATCCAAAGATTTTCTCAACTTGCATACAAGATTCCCTTTCCTTTCACAATGAAATTCTTAGGTTGTGACCT
Organism: Sequoiadendron giganteum; assembly: GCA_007115665.2. NCBI lineage: Eukaryota > Viridiplantae > Streptophyta > Pinopsida > Cupressales > Cupressaceae > Sequoiadendron > Sequoiadendron giganteum. Next base: position 326,452,815 of record CM021107.1, on the reverse strand, counting down.
GTAAATTTACTCCTCCAAATCACCATGAAGAAAATTTTCCTTCACATCCATTTTCTCGACCTCAAATTCATAAGGTGATGCAAGTGATATCAAGAATTGAATGGAAGTCAACTTAGCAATAGGAGGGAAAATATCCCCATAATCTATTCCCTCCACATGGGAATATCGATTTGTAACCAATCGTGCTTTATGCTTCTCAACACTTCCATCAAGACCCATTTTCTTCTTGAACACCCATTTGCATCCAATGGGTTTCCATCCTTCAATAAAAAGTACTAGATCCCATATAGTATTCTTTTTCAATACCACCATCTCTTCGTTCATTCCTTCCATCCAAGAATCTACATCATACATAACTGTAGCCTCTCTAACTGTCCTAGGCTCATCAGTGCTAGTAATCAAAGAAAAAATAGTTGGAGTCTAACATAGAGTAACCAAATCAATCTGGTTGCCACCTTTCTTGTGTAGACCTCCTCAAAGTTTGAGGTCGAGGTTCTAGATCTTCTTTAGAGTTGTTAGAGCTGATAGATCTCTCCTCATCATCAAGCCCACCGAGAGTATGTAGTTCATCCTTTTCAAGAGTGGGCGGAATTTGAAATATCTCCTTTTTCTCTTCATTCTTTGATTGTAGATCTATTGTGGAAGGTTTCAACTCACATAATATGACACTTCTACTATACAACACCTTCTCTAAAATTGGATCCCATATATTTTACCCTTTCACACCAACACCATAGCCAATGAATATACACTTCACCGCCTTATTCTCTAGCTTACATCTCTTCACATCAGGCATATGAGCATATGCCTCACAACTAAAAAAATTAAGATATCTCATCGAGGGCTTCTTGCTAGACCATGCCTCAATAGACATCTTTTCTACAAGAGCCAAAGTAGGAGACTTTTTAATCAAGTAACATGTAGTAGCTACAACTTTCGACCAAAAATTTTGTTTAAGGCCTGCACCACTCAACACACTCCTATTCATCTTTGTCAATGTTCTATTTATTCTCTCAACAACTTCATTTTTATATGGAGTGTATGGATTTGTCTTATTTCTCTCAATCCCATAGAACTTATAGAACTGATGAATTATGTGGAGCAAAACTCACCACCATTATCCATCCTCAAGCATTTGATTTTTCTTCTAGTCTAGTTTTCAACCAAGGACTTGAACTCCTTAAACCAACTAAAAAACTTAGATTTAATTCTAAAAAAATACACAAATGTCCTTCTAGAATAGTCATATATGAATGAGATGAAGTACACAAATTTATTTCATGAAGGAATATTAACATGAAAAAACACACTAGAATGCACATAATCCAAAGCCTTAGAATGTTTTTGAGAATTGGAATAAAAAGAAACATAGTGTTGTTTTCCATATATCCAATATTCATAAAAATCAAGCTCAAGATTACAATCATCAAGGCCTTCAATAAGGCTCTTATTTTTCAAGGCTCTAAGACTTTCTCACCAACATGGTCAAGCCTTTGGTTCCAACACATTTTTTTCTCAATAGGAATTTTTATTTCCAAAGCATTGGCACCCTTAGGTACCCAAAAAGCACAACCATTAGATGTAGAAACCATAGTATTCTTCTCTACTTGATTTGATGGTGAGGATGAAGAATCCAAAGCCCTTTTCTTAGACTTCATAGAAGCACTATTGTAATAAATTATGTATGCATCCAACTTATACAAGAGTTACAATCCAAACACCCTTAGCAAGAACCATAACACCTCTGGTCATCGTTCTTTCATTACTCGAGAAACAACCTGCACTCCTGCATCACCCAATTTAATCACTAAGAGTAGGTTTCATGCCAAACCAAGGATATGAAACACACCATAAATTCCCCTCGCTCAATCATGGAATTGGATCCCGACTCTTTCGTGACCAACAATCTTCAGGTGAGAGTCATCACCCAAATACACCTTCCCACTATCACTCTTCATACTTTTAGAACCAGCCTCTATGAGAGGTCATATGGAAAGAGTCACTTGAGAAAATAAACCACACATATTCTAATTCATGCATTTCCAAGGAAGCTACAAAAGAATATACATCATCCTAAGAGGATTTATCAAATTCACAATCAGAGGACTTATTTTTCTTTTTCTTCTCCTCACAATATTTTCAGAAATGATCAGATTTATTGTAATTCTAACATTTAGCCTTGGAATTTTTCATAAGAGACTTAGATCTCCCTAGATACTTGGACTTGGAATTATTTTCATTTTTCTTGCATTTATCCTTCGATCTACCATGAATCGACATGACCTCCTTAGCCATCTTAGAAGACATCCTCCGCATTTCTTTAGATAATAGCAAAGAAACCACATCTTCCATCTAGAAGGTGGTTTTTGTGCTATTGAAAGAACACTAATACATTGAAAGGGGGGGTGAATCAATGTATATACATTTTTAACACATTAATTTAGTAGACAAGATTAAAGATCAAGAAAAATAGCACACATAAGAGGACACCAGATATATTGGAAAACCCTAGAAGGGAAAACCACGATGAGAATAGTTGCTTGAGTCTACTACTCAAATCCAACCTCACAATCAAGGATATTACATATGTTTTGTAAGCACCCACTTTCAAGTACATTGACACCCAAGAAAATGTTTTGAGGCACCTACGTCCTAGTACACTACACACCAAAGACAATTTTTTGAGTCACCAACCTCAAGGTATACCACACACCGAATTGAGCACCCACCCAATATTTCTAAGACACCAACCTCTTACCACATTACAAGTTCATATGTGAAAAATAATGGTTCTAATTTAACTTAAGAATGCACCTTTGTCCTTTATGTTCTATAACACCCACATACACCCTCTCATAATTCACACTTCTCTACCTTATCCATACAACACTTAGTCATTCAAATTTTCTTACTTAAATTATCCAACAAGCCAACTCTCCTTGAGCCAAAAAACTGTAGACATCATTCAATGCAATTACTATTTTTGATATTTTCAATCTTATATTTTGATATGCATTTAATTTCATATTCTTGTATGCTTGATCTTCTTCCAGATACATTGTATTTTCTATTCTTAGCAACCTGAAAACCCTATGTTAGATAAACATTAAATGATATATCTTGCATGATTGATCTATAATAGATCTCCTTTAAATTAATTTTTCAACTAAGCATTGATGGTGTTGTTTATTCCCTTCAATCACCAATAAAATTACTATTACAATGGTTACTTATATTTCTATACAACATTCTCATTCATTCAATCTACATGCCATTAATCATGAAACTCACACCATGATCTACCAATCACCAACCAACTGTTATTATATTTAAAACTCAATCATTGATTTGATCGATTTAAACTTGGGTCGTAGAACTCTATCACCTTCCTTATGACTATCACTTTTATGCTTATGGATCTAACATCATTTCTGCAATGTGAAGGAGATGTGTGACACAATGAGGAACTGCCAGATCTTGCCTCAAACACATGTTGATATTCCACTCTCATGTCACTTTATCATAACTTTCTCAGTGTAAAAAAATTCACAACAGTGATGTGAATTGATTGAGCGATGGAATCATTAGAAGACACATGTCGTAAAAAAAATATCCTTTATGCCGAGCAAATATTCTCCATTTATTCACCTTAAGAATTTGTTGACATCATATGAGTAAATATGTTGTAATACTACACTCCTGCACCAGTCAACCCAAGTCAACCCAACCTTCCTATAGAATGGCAAGAATGTGCCACCTGTCCTATGGCTTTGGGTTTCGACCATTGACCTTACCCTTTTCCACATTCATACCATTTGTAGACCATCACACTAAACATTGAAACAACAAACTTCAAAATTCCTTTGAAAAGTCAAAAGTTGGGGTTCCTCCATACCCCTTCCATCTCTTTATATTTACTTAAGGAATAAGCCTTAGCTCCAAACCTTGAAGTCTGAAACCATTTTGGGGGTCAGGGTTCACACATACCACTTACCAAACTTTATTGTAAGGAATAAGCTTTCATACCGACCTGTGAACTCTGAAAATTTTTCAAGGGTCGGGGGTTCAGGTTTCCTGCATACTCCATAATCCAGTTTTCATTAAGGTGTAAGCCTTAACCTTGATGTTAGAAGTCCAACATCCATTCAAACTTCACCTTTATAACCCCTTTTTCTTTGTGCATTCGATATGAGGTACACTCAAAGTCAAAAGTTTGAAACTTTTCAGAATTAGCTCAATCTTTTTTCAATCCTTCTAAGGTATGTGGTAAGAGGTATGACCGAAGCCCAATATCTAGAACCATGCAGTATCAAATAAGCCTCAAGACCAAATTCCGATGTCCGATCAAGCTTGGCTTAATTTGTCTAGCTCTTTCCTTCTTTGGCAAGTGGTATAAGGTAAGCCCGATGCCCAAAGACCAAAATTCTTCAACACTTAAAGAATTTCTCTACAACTTCAATGAAAAAAATTCAACATGTGCTTCCAATATCCATAATCAGGTGGTCCTAAGAGTCCGGAAAAAAACAAATTAGTAACATGCAATGGTTCTCATCATCAATCTTCACACCAATAGAACCCAGTTGATCCACTAGCATGTCGAATACATTCAAGTGATCATCAACTAAACTTCCTTCCTCAAAAAAATATTATTCACTAATGATTTACCTTGATAAATGTCACCAAGATTCTTCTAAAGATTAGCTGTAGTTTTCTCCTCATTGACATTCAGGAGCATAGAATCAGTCAGATAGAGTATTATCAGACCCTTGGATTTTTGATCCATTAAATCTCAATTGACTTGTGCAGTTGTTGCTGGTTTTGTAGTGGATATTATAGCCCATAGATCTCGGTCTATAAGCATATCCTCCATTTTGAGTTTCTACAACTCAAAATTATCACAATTGAATTTCTCCATCTCTATTCTTCCTGATGTGTTTGTCATTTTAAATGTGCAATAAAATTCCAAAGTTATCTTTCCAAGAATTCCCTTTGAATTCAGATATGCACAAAAAAACCTTCTAACCCACCAAGGATAACAAAGTTTTCTAGGCTCTAATACCAACTAAAAGGAAACCAAAGTGCAGAAAACACTTCCCTAATGGAAATCAATCAAGAGAGGACTGCAATTTTTTATATTTCAAGTCTTTATTTTATTACAATTTCTTAAGAACGCACATACATTAAGATTAATTTTCAGATTTAAAACATAAACACATAACACAAAAAATTAACGTGGGAAAAATCTTTCAGGAACACCAAAGCACAAATCAATTGTATTACAATAATTAGACAATTACATACAATATGCAAATTTTATGATCTTGCATGTGTAGTTTCATATTCTAGAGTGATTTCAACAACATAATGATATACATATATTACAATACTATTACAATACAAATGCACTAGGGCATAAATATATATTCATCCCAATATGGGTGCCCAAGGTTTCCATATAGAATCTCCATAGTCTCTACATACATGCAAACTGTAACAAAGAACATGCATTGGTCTCAACTATCCACAAAAGCATCCTACCAATCATACATTAACATGCACACACATGCAACCAATATGCACTCACATGCTACCACATGCAATATAAAAATCACCATAAACCATCACTAGTACAAAAACAACAATATATGATTAAAAAATACTAAATTATGGATATAAATGACCAAACATGATCACATAACCATTAGTAGTTTATTGCCAGTCATTTATAACACGACCGAATTGATGACTAAACCATTTTTAGTCATTTATTGGTTGTTTTGATTGATTGATTGTTGTAATCTGATCACTTAGTCATTTTTTATTCACTGATATACTTAGTCATTAATTTATTCATTGATTGATGTAATTTGGTCACTTATTTAGTCATTAATTTTATCATTGATTGTTGTAATTTGGTCACTTATTTAGTCATTTTTTATTCACTGTTATATTTAATCATTATTTTAGTCATTGATTGTTGTTAATTGGTCACTTATTTAGTCATTTTTATTCACTGATTTTTATCGTGTTGGTAGTGTATTTAGTCATTAATTTTAATCATCATTTTGATCAATTTAATAAGTTATTTAATTATTTTTGTTCAATGATTTTTATCAAATGGTAGTATATTGGTACATTATTTATTTATTAATTTCATAATCATTATATTTAGTCATATTTATTCACTGATTCCCATCAATTGGTAGTATATTTAGTCAAGTGGTAGTTTATTTAATTATTTTTGTTCACTGATTTCTGCCTAAAAGTGTTGGAAATGAGACAATGCTTTTAAGGTTTAAACATAAAAAACAAAAAACATAATCAATTATTCATTTGTACATAATGAAATAGCTATTAAGAAGGAAAAATACTAAAATTTTATTGAGAAAAGGTGTTCTTACAATAGATGCAAGATACAAATGTCTCTTTTCTTTGAAAAATGTGTTAGAAAGTGTGTTTTTCAGTGCTATTACTAGGAAAACTGAGTTACAATGCCTTTTTTTTCTTATACAACTCCAAAACAGATAAAAAACAATAAGATCCTTGGAAAACACATTCAAAATATTGCATAAAGTATTGGGATAAGTTGTCTAATAGCTAGTACATGATAGACATCGACTATGTCATTTTTTTCAAATATTTTAGTGGCCATCGTGCGAAGGTCCCTTCTTTCTCTTTCAGACAGATAGCTCCATCTATTTTTTCTTCGTAAAAAAGGGGTATGTTACTTGTGACCTTTAAAATATTTATATTTGTATCTCCTATTCCTTTCAATTTGACTCCATGTACAATAGATAGTGAGTGAATTTGCTCAATGCCCACAATAGTGCCTCACCATCAAACAAACCCAACACCTCAACTTTATCCCCTTCTTGGATTTTATCAATAAATGTCTGCAAAAAAAAAAAAATACACATTATATTGAGATATAAAACAAACATTATATTATTTTTTACATCTGTATGTAATGTCTTATGTTTTGGAACAAATCAGTTTTTGTATGTGTTTTTTTTATTTTGTTGAATAACAAAGAATCAACTTTTTACTCTGAATAGAAAACTAACCTAGGTACAAATAAATGGAGGGCAATACTACAATTGTGCTAGAATATACAAGTACTCCAAAAAGAGACATGGATTGACAATGAAGTCCCCCCAACTGAGGACCATGACATCCCTGAACATAATGCACTAATGCATTGTCAAAATCTATTTATGCAATCTATTACAAAAAAGCTCTAAGCTTCCATATGTAAGTTATATGGTCTCCCTTATTTCCATAATCTATGTATACTAGCTAATTACACTTCACTATTATTCTAACCAACTTCTATCAAATAGGTAATGATTACCCTTATTTACATAATAAAACAACCATTACTTACTTGAATAGTACTTGCATGTGGTTTCATAGCACTCACCTTGAGTTAAAAATGACTACTAATATGAATATCATGTGCATTCTCGTAAGGTTCATCATCATAGTCACTATCAACATCATTGATATGAAGTTGTACAACTTTGCAGAGATTTCTATTGATAGGGCCTTTTTCTTTTCATTCTGCTTTCATATAATTGTTTTGCATGTGGTTTAATCATCATGTAAAAATTAATATAAGTAACGTAAATTGCAAAAGATATAAATTTTTGTCCAAAAGAACATTTTGAGCATGAAGAATGATAAAACATTGAGATGGATTAACTTATAACTTAAAGAATGCAGAAGCTATAGTTTTTTGTCCAAAAGAAGAATGACAAAATATTGGGACAAATTAAATTACAACTTAAAGAATGCAAAAGCTATAATTTTTTTCCAAAAGAACATTTTAAGCTTGAAGAATGACAAAAAATTGGAACAAATGATTGAAAACTATTATATTACCTCAGCTTCAACACAACTATGATGAATGTGTTGTGCATTCTTGTCCAGTTTATCATGATCACTATAATCAATCTCGATAGCTCTAGTTTTGACATCATGAAGTAATTTTTATTTTCCTATTGCTTTGATAAAATTGCTATGCATGTGGTTTAACCATCATGCAAAAAATATACATAGAATTCAATATTTAAGTAAAGAATGCAAGCTATAAAATTGTCCAAAAGAACATTTTTTGGATCACTCCAACAATAAAGAAACTGGGTTGGATTCTCCTATGCTCATATTTCAATAATCTACATATTAAGAAGCATTTATATCCAGAGTTTCCAAACAAGAATAAATAAGATCAATAGAGCCTCTTACCTCGTCTAAATCCATGGATTTATCCTCATTCCGTGCAGAAACTATAGAGTTAACAAAGGCAACCAACTGCGAAACTTGTTGAGTGAGATTGAATATGCAACTAATTTCCTGTCGGTACCCTTCATTTGAGTTGACATGATCTAGAGAGGCTCCTATTGGGTATTTAACAAATGGCTATGAAATCTATGCTAACGAACTAGATTTCCACTTCATCCTACTCTTATATTTACTATGATCTAGTGCTGCCATATAATTGACAATATCTTCTGCACTTGCTTATCTATTTCTATTTTCCACCTAAAATACAATGTCAATTTCAACATATAGTGATTTCAATAAAAAATCGAAATAAATAACACAATGTAAATTGAACCAAAAATCCATACACTTACTGCAAATTTGTCCATTTTGGCATGCAACCCGCCTGGACCAAATGCATATCCATCCCTCACATTATCTCTTGCTCTCTTGCCTTTGTTACTCTTTGCCAAATATTTTTTGGAATGCATACTTTCTTTCAATGCCTCCCATTGTTTGGGAGATAGAGTGGAGTCTAACCTCTATTTTCCCTCCATGATTGTTTTTCTGCAACTGTATCTAAAATTGTTCATCAAAATTATCATCTTTTGCTTGCAATATTTTCTAGAGATTTTCCCACCAGTAGTCTCAAAAGCATTTTCCATTTTTTGTATAAAATTTTCCATAGTTTGTGGATCTTTCTCTCAAAAATTTGATTTGAAAATATCCAAATGGACCCTACATCTTACACCCAATTCAGAGGCCCACTTTGTAGCATTTGGCCCAATGGGCTCACCATCTCTCAATACCTCAACCAAGAATGGCTTCTTTCTTTCTATTTTTATTTAGTTTGCATTCCTCTATGTAGATCTGTACAAATCTCGACTCAATCTTAGTCTTTTGAAAAAAGGAGACACATCTTCTATTAAACCACTACTAGTATTTTCAGTTGATCCACTAGTTCCATCAAAAGTTCTAGATGCAACAGGTGCACTCTGAGGCACAATAAATGCAAGTAGTCTCACTTTATGACTTTCATTAACCAAAAATTCATGCTCTTGGCCATATTAGGTGTGGCATGATCAGGTAGATTAGTACTATTCTCTATAGATTTCACTTCAAACACATCCTTTAATGTGGAATAAATCATCTACAAACCTGTTGTTCCTTTGCTCTAATTTTTTTCAATAATATCTTTTAGACTTTCTTAAGAGATCATCATGATATTGCACATGATCGTCATGTGCTATATTAGGCTTCACCTCACCATGTGCTATATTAGGTTGCACATCATCACAACTATTTTTTTCATCAATTACATTTGTTGAATCACAAATGCATTTGCTTCTACAAGATGGCGGCATTGTATCTTTTCTTTCCTTTTATTTTTTCTTCGCATTTTTTTTGCACTCTTTTTCTTGCCCATAAAATAAAATAAATATTATGTCTTATTGTAGATACCAAAAAATGGTCTAGGCTTGCGAGTACACATTTCGACATAATTTTCTATAGTTCGTCATCTTGATTAAATAATGTTAATTATTTAATTACCCTTTTCAACACATATTTCCTCTATTAATTAAATACCCCTTTTTAATTAATTCATTAATTCATTATTAATCTTTATTCAACTTGATTAATTAAATAAATCATATTTATTTAATTATGTTGTGAACTAATTAATTTTAAATCCCTTTATCTATCAATTAAATAATTTATTATTTAATTACCCCTTTATCATACTTTTCCAACTATAATTAAATATCTTTATTTAATTATTCATTTAACCCCTTTTATCTATAATTAAATATCTATTATTTAATTATTTATATTATCCTTTCCAAAAGTCAATTAAATAAATTACTTTATTTATTTAATTAAAGTCTCATTTTCGAATGATTGAATTAAATTAACATTTAATTTATTTATTAATTAATTATGTTAGATTCCTCTATCATTCAGTTATCTAATTCATTCACTCACCTTTTGACTCGAGATCTATTTTTAGTTCTTCAGTTATCTCCGAATTCAACACCAGTTTATCTCTGTGAGAAGACTCTTCATTACAACTAGTCGATTAACTAGTTCTAATTCCTATTTGCATTTGAATGCATTAAGTCTTCGAGTTCCAACTTTGGCTTTTGCATACAAAGTCTATTTCTTCTATTTTTGAAGATTAAGATCCTAAACTTGTGTTCTAGCTCACGTTCTAACTTAGTCTCTATCTGTAGTCTTTTCTAACTCATGTTCTAACTCACGTTCTATCTGAGACAAAACTCATATCGCATGGCATTCATCAATCTCATCCGTTGATCTCTCTTTCAATCTGAGCCGATCGTTCGAAAACACAAAATCTATAAAATGGCCTGTCACAATCATTATTCCTCCTCCCAAAATCATACACTTTTGAGAAGAGAAACTATTCTTTGATATTTTGCTTAGACACTCGACAAAGCTATACTTGCATTCAAACACAAAAATCTGAGGGCAAGAATACTAAAAAGGAAAAATGGAGAAGAGCAATAGAGATAATTTGAAGGGGTGAACGCATATTTGGTGAGATCATTTTGGTTTTATTATTTAGTTTATTTCTTCATTCTTTGTTGTTAGATTTTAGATTATTGTTTAGATTAAGATTTAACATTGTTATTCTAGTACTTGCAGAAAAATCTATCATTTACACTTATATACATAAAGATTTTGCCTATAAAATTTCATTAAACACTATTAAAAAAATAATATACTACTTAGTGGATTTACAACTTGCTTGTTTGTCAAACCAAGATGCGATAAATATTGATTATTCTTGGCCACATTTTCTTTATGAAAGCAGTCATCATTTGTTACTAGAATTTCAACATTATGATCAGTATCATCTAATTTGTGCCTTACAACCCTTTTGCTCATTTCCTAAAGTCCAAATAAACAATAATGTATAAATCAACAACTTGAATCAGTAAAAATTTATTGAGTTCATAAGTTGATAACTATTGAATTTCCAATCCGTTGATAACTACAAATGGAAACTTAAAATAGAATTTAGTTTATAGATTAAAAAGAATTTTCAGCCAAAAACCAAGAAGATGTTTACAATTATAGGTATCACACAAGTTTTCCTTAGGGATATATTCACAAGAAAAGAACTCATAAAAACATAACACAAGTAGGATGAAGGAAAAACACACTCGATTTCATCATGAGGTATGTTAGAACCTTAGAAAAATTCCTAGTTCTAGATCATCACAATTAACCTTGAGCTCCATGACCTGAGCCTTGACCCTTGTATTTAGTTTTATTTTTGACTGAGCCTCCCCACTGTAAACAAACATATAATTTTTTTAGGTTTGACTGACATTGAAAAAACTATACAAAGCCAAAAATACATCATATATACTTAAGTAAAAACATGTCTATCTATTTTACATCCATAAAAGTCCTTTTCTACAATCCCACACCAACAATTTGAACCCTTAGCAAGTTCGTAGTATATAACAAACAACATAAAATTCTTCACCGCAATACTATGGGGGTATTATAATAAAGGTACGGTTGGGTGGTATAAAAGAGCTTAATTACATTATAAACGAAGTACCTTGACAAGGAAAAGTGAATAGTGTGATATAGTGGGGAACAACCTACCACCCCACAAGGAAGCAGGTTAACACTTGTAAAGATCAAGTAGAGGTTGAAATTAGATATCATGTCACCTAAAAAGAAAGAACTTGAGAATAAGGAGGAGCCTAAGGGTAAAAAGAGATCATTACAACAATCTATCTTATATATCTTTCCTAACTCGACTGAGAAAGGATACAAGAAGGTTTTCAAGGATACAACTCATGGTGGTAGGGATGCCCTTATTCCTATTTTGGGGTGGGAATTGTTTTGGTATTTCTATGAAAAGAGGGAAGGGATAATTCTAGTATCAAATCCATAGAAATTAGACTTAGCTAAGATAATTATTTTGAATGTATTCATAGATGTGGAGTTCATTAGAGTTCTGGCCCATAATTACCACCCTGCTACCAGGTCTATGAGGATAACAGATGGGTCACCATTGGTAATATTAAAAAAAGTGCAATCATTGAATGCTTCAATCTAAACAAACATGCCCTCACTAAGGTTGACTTATAAAAGAGTGAGGAAGAATATACTAGGTTAAGGAGAACACACAAAAGTGATGAACTCCCTATATACATGAAAAGGGGTGTTAACAACAGGTTGATACTTATCTCTCCCTATGCCACTGAACCATTTTATGTAGAAGATTTTCAGTTTTATTTCAAGAAAACCTACTTTTCTTTTTTTCAAGTAATTGGGATAGATGCACAAGAACAAATTCCATTTAGTTTGATGATGACAACTATGAGAATTCATAACTCCAAGAAAAACATTGAATATGGCTTTTCCTCATATCTTGAGAAGACATTACATGAAGGCTTCTTGCAAGTCAGAAAGAATAGGGCCCCTATAACATTTAGGCAGTATTATTTATTGTGTCACTTGATATTATACTAGAAAAAAGATAGATAGACATAAAGGATGTGCTTGGGTAGGATTTATAGACAAGGGAACTCATTTCCTATGCAACGATGGTGTTATAAATGGGATAGCAGATGAAAAAACCCTGATGATGTAGTGTTCCATGATGGCTTTGTGTACAGAGTTATGAGAGTTCTTGGCCACTCATTTCCAAGATTACACACACCTACACTACAACTATTAATGCCCTTGGATTTGAAACTAGAACAAGGTCACACTCATAACTTTGGTTAGTGGTTTTTTCTACAAGATGTCACAATAATTAAGATTTATGGGTGCCCAAAGGCCTCACATGTATTTCCAAAATTTGTTCCTCTTCAACTAGAATTTTTTATGTTTATGTGGAAAATATTGTGGATGGAAAAGGATGTCATGCACAAACAAAAGAAGGGTACATTTATACCTAACTTGACAACATGTGAAGAATTATCAGTTGGATATGACACCCTTGAATAATTACAACATTACCTTCAGACAAGATATTCTCTAAGGTCTAGAAGTGAAAGGGTTTTTGACCCTAAGGGCCATATGAACTTTATAAGATGAAACCTTGTCACAAAGGACATAATAACTCATCAAGTGGATTATGAAGAGGATTTGATTAGAAACTACTTCACTCCCCAAGAGGTATATCAGAGGAAAAGAAAATGGGGGATCATGATGAATTTGTAAGAAGAAAGGAAGAAGAAGAACAATGACTTCTTGGGGTATTTTATAGAAGAAGCAGATCCTCTTAAGAGGATAAATTTGATAATTGATAAGTTTGATGAAGTGTATGCTAAGTCTGTAAGAGAGGAGAAGAGGCCCACCAAATTATCTCCTAAAAGGCCAAGTGGTATTGTCATTTCAGAGCCATCTCCTGGAACTATTTTAGTATGTCATGTTCCTCAAGAATCACCTCTTGAATGGCCACTTCCTAAGAAACATAAGAAACAAGAGCCAAATAGATTGGCCTCCTATGCAATGAGGGAAGAAGTGGGAGATACAAAAGAACTAGAAATTATACTAAGGAGTTTGAAGGATGATGTTGAGGTAGATCAACCAACCCATGGAACTGAAGCTCATAAACTAAAGGCTAGAATTGATATTCATATGCAGGGAGAAAGGGAAATGTAGGATGATGAGAGGGAAATTGCAACTCTCAAATTTATTGAAGATGATGATTTCCTTAAGACCCTTGAATTTAAGGATTTCTAGGTTAAAATGAAAATGAGAGAGTTTGAAGAAAGGGTAGAGATAAACAAGATGGGTGCTGAAGCGTATCAACACGATTAGATTGTAGCCCATATTTTCAATGAATTGACAATTGATAATGTTGATATTATCCCACAAGAAGCTAGGGATATGGTTTTGAAGAGTAATATACTCATTATCCCAAGTATGGAACTAAAGAATATATTCTTACTTGACCAAGTAAGAGCACAAGAAGACCCAATGATGATTGTTGAATTTGATTCTAATGAGGGGATAAATGGTACAAGGTATGACCATAATATTGAGACCTTGGAATTTTGGGCCAAGCAAAGAAATACATAAAAACCAAGGTTGTTAGATGTGGTACAAGAGATGAGAGGAATGGCTATGGTAAAAAAATTGAAGGACACATATCCTTTAGAAGCTGCAACCATGACAATGCACTCAACCATGTTCACTCAATCTGTTATTAAGGAAATGGAAAACAAATTGACAAAATATGAAAAAGGAATAAAAATTCTTAAATGATGAGGTAAATAAATTGTTCATAGAAAATTTAAGATTGAAAGAGAAATTGAAATGAGAAATTCCTTCATAGAGTAAACAAATAGTATTACATCAACCTCCTACTACCCAATCAACCGATATAGATAGTGCATCCTCTAAACAAATGAATACATACTAAGACAGGGGATCGAAGAGTTAAAAACAGACAATAATGAAACCAAGGAGGGAGTGAGGGATCATATCATCATCAATGTCTTGGAAAAAATCTTGGATCATAAGATCAAACTGATTGAGGAAAAAATGTTTAAGTGTATGATTTCTACACTTTATTATCCCAAGTAATTGACCAGATGAAAGCCTATGCACTTATACTAGATCCTCTTTTCAAGAAGTGGCAGCCAATTCATCATACCTAGATGACTTTATGTAGGGTATTATAGAGAAGTGTGAAATCTCCTTCAGCTTTGAAGCCAAATGAGAAGATGGTTAAGATAGTTATAGATGAATCTCAATATATAAATGGAGAATATTAGAAGATCAAAACAAGGATGAAATCATTTCATACACTGAAGAAGTGGTTTGTGTCAAGGATATTAAAGGATAATGACCAATTGAAAAATCTCAGTGAATGGAGAAATGAATTTGGCCAAATTCTTTGTGATTACACTGCTCATGTACAAAAGGACATTGAATTGAATGTCCAGAACCTCAATTTTATCATGGATGGAATAATATCCTTAGATACCGAATATTCTAAATTCATTAAAAATGGCAGAGGGTTACTTGACAACAAATGGAGGAATCACCTAACAAATATATCGAAGATTCAAGAATACAAATGGCATCATGAATACATAGTATAACTATGGGAGAAAAAGTAATTGGCTCCTCCCTAAGAATAGGGCCTTGAAGATGTTGCAGTGGAAGAACCAAGCCTTCAAACACTCTATCATGGAGAGGGGGACTTTTCCAAATTAGGATGATCACAGGTTTCTTATGTTGATTAATGGACTACAACTATATTGCAAGTGTTGCGGGATTCCAATCAATATTATCTACTTTCTCTATTTTCTCTTAATTATGTTTAAAAAAAACTAATGTTTAGTAAAGAGGCATGGATTTTGAAAAGATGCCATATTTTGTAATGGTCTAAAGATTGTTGCTTCTCTTATGAAAGAGAAACCAAGACCGAATTTTTATATCATCATCATAGGAATTTATAGAAACATATATGATGAGACTTCTATTATATTATAATATCTATTTGAAGAAATCAATGGAGAAGAAGATTTAATCTGGTGCTCAAATTCTGGTCTCAAATATTTGTTGATAATGTTGTGTTAATATTTCTTTATTATTCAAATTAAGTATATAAAGTATATGTTTAATTGGTCAATACACACTTGTTGTCATTGTGTGATTTCTTTTAATTGGTTCCTTCAAGTAAGGATTAAATCCCTTTAAATAAATCATAGTAACCTAGACGTCTTATTTGGATCAATAAGAAGAACCATATAATTACATCATGGCACATCTATGCAAGCCATAGACTCTCACTATGCCAAATAATTAGAGTTGGAGCCAAAAACAAGACACATATATCACCCACATCTTGACTCCATTTCCCAATAGGAATAGGCACTGATCGATTTCACTTAAAATATTATTTCACAACACCTCATTCACGTACTTCCAGTTTTCAATGTCAGTCATACCTAAGAGATCGTTTCTTCATTTGCAATGAGGAGGCTTAGTTCACCTAAAGTTAACATATCTATATGTATTATTAAATAACATATGTTAATTATTGGTTTTTCCTTCACACAAACATATTCAATGCATGTGGAGGTTAGAAGTTGTATTACAAACTAAATCTATCATCTAGGACATACAATAAAAGTATAGCATCTAGAAAACATATAGGAAATACAAGAAATTATATTCTAACTAAATAAAATTAATTTCAAATTTTCAACCAAAGTAAGAAAACTAAGAATAAGGATTGAACCTAACTTTAAATTCACTTCAAATCAACAATGAACATCTCAGGTTTTGTATATAATGTACTGGTAGAGTAATGATGATTACATTTTAAAATGTATCAATAAAACAACAATGAATAAGCATACCTATACTCAGATCTTTATTACATTCAATAATAAATTACACCATACATACAACCAAATTTTAGGTGACAATATAACCTCTTAAGGTGACAAAACATCATCATAATCACCTGCATTACTAGCAAGATCAAAATCCTAATCACTCATGTCTACATCTGCTTGTTTTCTTCCTCATCCTCATCTATGACATGCAATACATTCTTTCTCCCAATCTCTTTATTGGTAACCAAAATATCTTATTCAAACACTTCATCATCATATTCATCCACTTCTTCAAATGTTTCTTGTAAATTAACATATTTCCCATTAGCCATTATATCAACAATTTCCATGAATTTTCATTTTGAACAAGACTTTTTTTGAATGACATACAACCATCTCGGGCTTCTTACATCATCAATTAGAAATGATTGTTTAATTTGAAGAGGGGAAACATATAGCTCATTCATCTCTGATAAAAAATATCTTGTATTTGCATGTACAAATCCATACTCATAAAAATTATACTGTGGATGGTCGGATCCACTTACATTTTAATAATATATGACTATTTTCACCATAGTCCACCTAAATAATTTCTTGAATGAATCCAACATAGAATTTCTTTTCAGTTTCATGAAGAAATTCAGCACTAACAAAATAATCACAATTTGTCTATCCTTAGTCTTTTTCTTCCACTCTTAAATGACTACTATAGGCCCACATTCCACTAAAACAAATAGCCCATAAATGTGGAGATTGTGAAAGCTCACTTTCCTCCGTTCTTATATCTTGACCTTCTTCTTTTGCATCATTGACTACATTATCAATCCATTCTTCAAATTTTGGAAAAGAATCACCTCCAATCAAATCAGCATGACATATATGCTTTTGAGGTCAATGTTGCATCCAAGCTTGATTGTCTTCTTCATATTTTATACATAGAATATTAACATAAAAATAGTAATATTAACAATATAAATGGGTAAATGCAATTGAGTAAATAAATTTTTGTGTAATTTTTTTTTACCTACACCACTTATTGAACAAAGATGTGTTTTGAAGAATATAGGCATGTATCACACTTCTTTCTTGATGTGATAGCTTGAAGTGACATCCATTGCCTTCTAATGCTTCACCTACAACTCTCTCATCGTCGTCATCATCCCATACACATCAATTGACATTTTTAAAATCCTTCATATATTTTGTGCAAAATCCCATGGCCTCTTGCATTGAATATCCCTTAGACATGTTTCCTTCTGGTTTTTCCCTAGTATGAACCCTTTTTTTGAAAACCTTAATATATCATTCTATAGGATACATCCATCTCATTCTAAATGGGCCAAAATTCTCTATTTCATATTCTAGATGTATCAAAAGATGCATAAAAATGTTAAAGATTGTTGGTGGAAATTCCCATTCCAATAGACAAAGAACTTCAACAAAATCCTCCCTCAAACTATCAAAGTTTGAAGGATCTATTACATGTAAACTCATTCTCTTTAATATTAGGCCCAACCTTATAATTTCCAATCTTGGCCCCTTTTCCAAACTTGATATATTTACCACAATAGGTAAACTATTCTCCATTATGACATGATAGTCATGGATCTTGAGGCCTCTTAAGCCATTAATGTCAGTTTGGCTTCTAATACTACTACTTACATATCCAGTGGGAAAGTGAGTCTGAGACATCAACTGTAAGAATTATGCACGCTATTCCTTTGTCCAGACATAAGGAGCATGAGGTTTTCTAAATTTTTCATCATCCTATTTTTCAACCCAAAGATTTTGATGAATCTTTAGTTGTTGAAAGTCTTCATGTGATGAAATAGTATCAAAAGCACCAAAAAGAGTTTCTATAATAGCATAGGCTATATTTTTCTTAGTATGCATAAATTCAACAGTATGCCTGATGGCTATATCCTTAAATTATGGCAAATTATAGAATATGCACAACCTTTTTACATCACTTTCATTATATGGATAATATCTACTACCAGAAATCCCATGATTTTCAATAAATGACATTCTTTTTTGTCCATTCTCAACAATGTAATCACTTATTATTAGCAATGGTGCTTCACGATTCTCTTCTTGACCATTGAACCATGTTTTTTGTTAATGATATGGATAATCCATTTTAAGGTAAGCATGATGTCCACAATAAATTCACTTATGAAAACTTCTTGAGTGCCTCACAAAATCCTTAAAGTTGCAAGCAAGACATCCATGGTATCCATGAACACTGATACCAAACAATGTGCCATATGTATGAAGATCATGAATCATAAACAATAAGGAAGCTCTTAAAGTCAATTTTATTGAATGAACACCCCTTAAGATTGAATTACTTCAATTCCTTTCCACAATTCCATTACCTCATCATATAATGGCTCTAGATAAGCATCAATTGTATCTGAAGTCACACTTTTCTTTCCTGGTATAATTAATGATAGCATTAAGAAAAATGGTTTAGTTGCTAACCATGGAGGCAAGTTATAATTTATTAAAAACTTTGGCCAAGTTGACCATTTAATACTTTGATCTGATAATGGGTTCACCCTATCTAGAGCCAAACCCAACCCTATATTGTGAGGATCCTGAGAAAAATCGGGCCATCTATTTTCAAATTCCATCCACGTCTTAGAATTAGGCACATGCCATTGTTTTCCATCAGTGATCTTATTTTGGGCATTCCATTACATAAGTTCAACAATGTCTTTGCACCTATACATTTGGAGTAATCATGGGATTATCAAAAAGTGGTGAAGAACCTTTCTAGGAACCACAACTAATTTCAACCCTTGTATATACCTTACTTCATGAAATTTCATACATTCACTCTCACTTGCAAGATTCTTACGAAATAATACCCAACTATTCACACATGTGTGGATGTTTTCATACCCTAAAACTAGCTTAGTGATTTTCTTTTTACATTGACTTCATTTTTTTGGCAATGTAGAGTCAGGTGGTAACAACGAACTTAATAATGCCAATAATTGATCTACACTCTCATTTTTCCAACCAAACACCACTTGCAAGTTAATAATTTGAAGGATTGTTGTCAAACAACTTAACTTGCAATCAGCATACACAAGCTTTAAATCATCCTCCATCAACTTGGACCAATCATCATTTAGACCCTCATTCAACATTCTATCAACTTCAAACCCTTTGTCTAGCATTACTACCTCTTTATTTATGTTTGGTGCCACTTCATCTATGTTTTTTGCCTCTTCATCTCTCACACTCTGCAATTCTATCATATCTTCATAATAATTGCAATCCCAAGGGCTTATACCACTATGCCCATATCTTATCATATGTTGATAAATCAGGTTTCTTTTTCTCACCTTTCCACCAAGATAGTCATTACATGGACATGAATATTTTTCCATGTCCCTCTCATCGGCTACTTTCTCATCAAGTGCATAGTATTGATCCGTAGTCAACCTTCAATGTTGATCCATCTATAATGTTCTATACATAGAAAAAAAAAAATTAGATTGAGACAAAAACTATTTTTTAATTGAAAGGCATTTCCATAGAAATAGAGTTATAGAGATAAAATAAAATAGAGAGTTTAACTAATGAATTGTTAAAAATAGATTTTTGTAGTTTATATTCAAATTGTTGATTGCATTACATTGCACATATTTCAAACCCAAAGAATTACTTCACATTGCATAACTAATAACTAGATGTTGATAGATGACAAAATATAAAAAATTGTAGACTAAGAGACAAAAATTGTTTTATTTAATTGAATTAAGGCATTTCCATAGAAATAGAGTTATAGAGAGAAAATGAAATAGAGAGTTTAACTAATGAATTGTAAAAAATGGATTTTTGTAGTTTATATTCAAATTGTTGATTACATTGCATTGCACATCTTCCAAACTCAAATCATTACTTCACATTGCATAACTAATAACTAGACGTTGATAGATGAAAAAATGTGAAAAAAGGTAGAATAAGAGACAAAAAATATTTTTTTAATTTAAAGTCATTTCCATACCAATAGAGTTATAGAGATAAAATAAAATAGAGAGTTTAACTAATGAATTGTTAAAAATAGATTTTTGTAGTTTATATTCAAATTATTGATTACATTGCATTGCACATCTTTCAAACTCAAAGCATAACTTCATATTGCATACCTAATAACTAGATGTTGATAGATGAAAAAATTTTAATTACAATATAGTTCTTACAAAGTCAACCTAAGAATTTATGCAATTACTTCACATTGCATAACTAATAACTAGGAGCAGCTACCAATTGTATTTGCTTGTCATGGCATTCCATGAGACCACATTTCTTTAAGGCATTTTTTCAAATAGTTCACTGCCTTGTCTATGCTACCACATTTTTCATACATGTCTACCAAATCATTTTATCAAATAGTTCATGAACTTGTTTCTATGTATAAAAGCCTAAAACAAGTGATTTTAAACAAGCTGTGGATGCTTGGAAAAAATCAATCAAAGCATAATAGTAAGCAATAGCATAGACAAGGCAATGAATTGGTTGAAAAATGCCTCAAAGAAATGTAATCTCATGGTGATTGAATGTCATGACAATCCATAAAAATTCATTTGTCATGCAATTTGTCATGGAATTCCATCACCATGAGACCCCATTTCTTTGAGGCATTTTTTCTAAAGTTCATTTCCTTGTCTACACTACCAATTCACTACCTTGTTGCTATGGCTAAAAGCCTAAAATAGGTGATTTCAAAAAAGATATGGATTCTTGGAAAAAATATATCAAAGCATAATAGTAAGCAACAAGCTATGGTCTCATGGATTATTTTGGCATGAAAATCAACGTGATTTTATTTTTATTTTTTGCAAGTTTTAAACACATTTTTTTTTGGTAATTTTGTTGTTTGAAATGGAGAAAAATTATTGTGGCCAGTTTTGTGCATATTTTAATTGTAGGATTCTCACAGTTAGTGAAAAAGGTGGTGTTCATGAAGGAATGAAAAATATGCGCAGATCCTTTGAGTTATACCCGTATTTTGCAATGGTATTGAATCATTTAGCAAACCATTTTTTCTTCATAGGGCAACATTTTCTTGTGGAACAATTGACTAAGACAACTCTCATTTCAACTAACCACCCTCTCATGAAATCTCATTCATATTATAATCTAGCATAATATTATCATATTAAAGGTGATTATGATACCTCTAGCTGCTACTAAATGGCATTAGTCAAGGAAATCAAGAGGCCACAGGATTTTGTGGATAGGTTCAATTGAAGCTAGAAAATCTTAAGAGTTCTTTCTCAAATTTTGAAAAGGTTCTACAAGTCCACCTTGAGAACTGTGAGATCTTAAAATTTCTAGGCCATATATATTCTCAACAAGGGAAGGCAGAGAAGGCTTTGGAAATTTTAAGAAAGGAAACTCACATAGATCCATGTGATTCACATGCATTTATCAAGATGGGTGAGTTATTAATATCATCAGACCCTAGTGCAGCCTTAGATTCTCTTAAGACAACAAAGCCTCTTCTAAAGAAGAGGAAAGAAGAAGTACCCATTCAATTGTTAAACAACATTGGGGTTCTTCATTTTGAGCGTGATGAACTAGAGTTGGCTCAACAAACTTTTATGGAGGCATTAGGAAATGGAATTTGGGTTGAATTCATAAATAAAATCCCTAGTGCCAATTTTGTAGTTTTTCTTATTCTCTTTAATGATATGGAATTCTTCCACCGACTAGAAGAAGGTGGTGTTTCACTTTAGTTACCATGGGATAAAGTCACAACACTATTTAATCTTGCTAGGTTTTTTGAATAGATACATGATACTGGAAAATAAAATCTTTTATACAGGCTAATATTGTTCAAGTTTCCTGATTATGTGGATGTATATCTATGTCTTGTAGTCATGGCTCAGGCTCATAATGAGATCCAAATAATCCTATAATTGATTGTAGATGCACTTAATGTGGATAAAAACTCATCAAATTATTTATATATGCTTGGAAAAATGGAACTAAAAAAAAATCACCGGCTTAAAGAAAAAGAAACAATTAAAGCCACACAAAGTGAATTAGATGCAAAGAATTCTTATGTTGACATTTCGCTTGGAAATTGGAATTATTTTTCAGATTTTCACAATGAGAGGAGGGATCCAAAGGTGGAGGTACAAAATCTTGAGAAGGCTAGAGATATTATAAAGTGTTGGCATAGAGACCAAGAAATGTTTATGTTGCAAATGGGGCAACCATTGTGCTAGCTGAAAGGGGTCAATTTGATATTCCAAAGGAAATGTTTACATTGGTACAAGAAGTTGCAGCAAGAAAATCTTTGTTTAGATACCTGATGTGTGGGTAAATCTAGCACGCGTTTACTTTGCACAAGGACAGTTTGCACTTGCAGTGAAAATGGATCAAAATTGTTGGAGGAAATTCTATTTTGGCACTGACACCCAAATTTTATTATTTTTAGCTCGAACACATTATGAAGCAAAAAAATTGAAAGATTGTAAAAGAACATTATTAAGAGTAGTAGATTGTAAATACTGTAAGTTTCCAATAAAAAATATATAGATTTTGTGTTTAGTGTAATGAGGGTTTCAAATTACCTCTGAATTCACTGCAGAGGGCGTCCCCAAATCCAACTTCGTTGCAGAGGGCCTCACCGATTTCAAATTCAATGCAACAAACTTTGAATTTGTTTCCCTTTCGCACCTTTTTAGAAGTCTCCAAGTCCTCTCTAAACAATATTTATTGCCCATGCAATACCCAAGCTAGTGTAGTTGTCAAGTGCTAGGCTAAACGAATAATGAATTAGGCCAAAAAATATTTATCTCTAAACAATCTTTATCTATGAATTATATGAAGTAGTTTCTATAACTCAAAACACCTCAGTGTAGTCAAGTGTTAGGCTAAATGAATAATGAATCATGTGCGCACAATATACTCCTGCCAATAGTTTCTCGAAATATTTTTTAATTTTTTTTATCTTATTTGAATTTGCATGACTAAATATTTAGTCATTTTTATTTGTATGACTAAATAATTTTTTAGTCCATGACCAAATTAGTCAATTATATACTCATCTATAGCTAAGTTGCAAAAAATTAGTAGAATTTAGTTATTTTTAGTTGTTGTGACTAAACGTTTTAGTCACCTAGTCATTTACTTGCCAAATTCTACTAGTGTATGACCAACAAAGCTAGGTGTCCACCATGAGAAAATCAAGTCAATTTCCAATTTAGAACTCAACCAAGACTCCTAGTTAGTTTGAGTGACAACTTAGTCTTTGCAAAACAACTTTCCCTTTTGAGCTTTGGTCCACAAGTCAAACTGATGCCACATGGCATCATGGTGCACTTTCTTGAGGTTTTCTACAATTTTATTTTCTCAAAGTTCCTCATTATGATAAGTGTCACCCTTCCTTTCTCACTGTGCTCATACAAAGGAATATGCTAGCAAGCGAGTCCCAAAGCTCACCACACACTGACACTTGGCATCCAAGCGCTCCTCCTAAGAATTTTAAATTTTTTGTTGCCTAGATTGAGTGCCCAAATGAAAAGTGACATTCTCCCATGACACGGGTTGATCAATCAACATACCCCCTACAAAGTAGGAAACTTCAAAGTCAGTCCCACTTCCTAGAAAATAAAAGATGCTTAATTCTTCATTTCTCAACACAAAAATTATTCCTATAAAATAGGAAATCCTAAAAGTTAGGAAAGAAGGTTGAGACACCAATTCCAAACAACTATATGCCCCCTTTAAAATGTTAGTGTACTTGCTACACTAACGTTATAAGATAAATAGGGATCCCTTTCTAGAAGGAATGCACCTAGGACAAGGCTACCTAACCCCTTTCCCCCAAAGTGTAGGGACAAAGATGATCCTTGATGGATGATAGTATGTTACTCCTTGCAAGATGAAATATGATTACATAAAGCCAAGTTTATACCACCATGAATGGTAGTGAGCATTGTGTGATACTACAACTACCACATGACAAGGAGCAACAACTAATGTTATTGATTAAATGAAAGGATTTTTGATGTTTTTTCTACTTTTGAAGGACAATATCCAAGACCTTTTGTTGTTTCTCATGTGTTAGAATCTATAAGAACACAAGTTCCTTGCTCCTTTACACCACATCCTTTTCCATTATAGCCAAGGTGTTTTAAAATTTCATAACCTCTTCCATAAATTGCTTCAATTAATTTTGAAGAAGGTTTTTTCTTCATGATCATCTTCATCATAAGTGAATGTGTAATTTTTGTTTTATTCCTTGCTAGAAGTTATGGAATTGGATGTTTTTGATGACTTGGTGACATATTGTGTTGATACCATTGCTACTTATTTCTCTCTTTTTTTGATTTTTGTGTAATCTTGTATTCTCCCCTAAATGTAGGTGTAAAATATAATGAACCCGAGTCATTGTCTAATAACGTTTTCATGGATGAAAGACACTTATTTTTATTCTCAACTTGTGAAGGTTCTAATTTTGTAGTTGGTGTCAATTTTATAAGAGGATTCTTCACTCATGTTTCAGTTTGTTAACAATTTTTAGATTTAAGATCAAATTTTATTGTGTAAACCTTATTGTTGTATATTTATTTCATTGAAAGATGAAGCATTGGAGGAACACCTTTTATCTCATGAATCTATGGTCTACCCAAGAGAAGGTTATATGAAATATCATGGGGCATGACATGGATGGGAGTTTTTAACACAACCTTACTAACCTAAATAGGTAGCATTATCATACCAAGGAAATTTCTTTCCAAATTATCAAAACCTTTGATTGATAAATCAACAAGTTGAATTAAAATTTTGTCTGCTCCAACTTTATCCAAAAGATATACACTATAAAAATTAGTCCTTGAACCATTGTCAATAATGGTATGTATAATCCCAACCTTGTTAATAATAGCCATTATCATCAAAGAATCATTTTTGTTTTACATTTCCAAAGGGGGTAATTCACTTTTATGAAAGACAATCTTTAAATTAGGTGAATTCATATTCTCAATCAAAGCTGCCACATCATTTGGTCACACACTAGGAGGGATAACAATGTTTTGCAAAACCTTTTCAAGCTTGCTATGATAAGTAGGTGATGTTTGAATAAAATACCACAAGGATATCTTAGCAAGAGTGTTATGAAGCTACTCAACAAGATCAAATTCTTTACCACTATGTTGCATGATGTTAAGTGCGGGTGGGAGATATGGTTGAGGTAATGAGATATATGTTGGATTTTTTTTGGTTGCTTATTGTTTCTAGTGTTATATGTGTGAGTGTATGATAACTTGGTTGTTGTGACACATGACTACTAATAATTTTTTTTATAAATCTTAGGATATAGTCATGAAGTTTAGGAGTTCATATAATGAGACATGTGACTTAGGATATCCAATAATTAGAGGAATTTTAGGAGCTCCAAAAGGAGTTTTAGGAGTTCCAATAATAAGAGGAATCTTAGGAGGTCCAAAATGAGTTTTAAGAGGTTCAATAATCAAGGAAGATCTAATGGCCAATTGCACATTCATAACCTCAATGGATTTTTCTTCTTGTTGATCATCTTCTATCGAGGGGGAATCTAATGTCACCTTAGCATCTTTATATAATAAATCCATCTTACTATCTTTTAAGATACATGTATCAATGATGTAATCCTATTGTCCAACAATATCTTCCCAAGTAGAAGAGGAAGTAGGGGAGAGAAACAAAAAAGATTCTCATGATGTTCAATGATTGGATCTTCTAACACCAAGATACCTTCTTCGCACACATGAGAGATATTAGGAGAAGAACAAACATGATTGTCATGATTGTTAATGATTGCATTCTATTTCACCAAGATAACCTCACACATAGGAGAGATAGTGGGAGATGGATCAATGAAAAAAAAACTTAGGGAAATAAAATCATTGTAACATGCTTGTAACAAAGAATCCTTAAAATTCTTAACAAGATCTAACAATAGAACATGAATTATGAAAAAAATAGATTTTTGAAATGAGAACGTGATGTTATGCCC
This sequence comes from Sequoiadendron giganteum, assembly GCA_007115665.2. Taxonomy (NCBI): domain Eukaryota; kingdom Viridiplantae; phylum Streptophyta; class Pinopsida; order Cupressales; family Cupressaceae; genus Sequoiadendron; species Sequoiadendron giganteum. The sequence continues at coordinate 326,426,175 of CM021107.1, read as the reverse complement.
TATGGATCTAGCTAGCAATTTTTTTTTAGCAAAATAAACAATTACAGTACAACCAAAGTTTAGAAACATAATTTGGATAGTAGAGACATATAGAGAACACTGAAACAAAGATCTGAGAAATTTTTTAGTCTAGAATAGTAGGACATAGGCACCTAAGGCATCTATGTCCTATCCTTAAGGTTTTTGGAAGTTCAAAGTTTGACTATTTAGGGTGTTATCTATGATTTCCAGCTCTGTGATCAAACATATTTGAAAATCAATATTTTCCTAGTTTTGTCAATTTTATGTTTGTGAACTTAAGAGTCAATGTGCAACAATGTGGAATGCAAAATGACAATTTTGAAATGCAAAAATAGAATTTAGATTGTATACACCTAAAATTGGTCTGGAGAATCTGATTAATTGAATACAACTTATTTGATTAATTATCCTAAATTCCTCTACTATTAAATAAATAGAAATATTTATTTATATAGTTCACATTTAAATTCTTCTATTATTTCATCTTAATTAAATAAACAAAAATAAATACTTTGTTTTATTTAATTATCAATTTCCCCTATTTTATTCTATCACATCATTTAAATAAATTAAACAAGGGTTAAACACTTTATTTGTTTAATTATCATTTTCTTTCATTCTAATTTAATAAACAACTTCTATAGTTTGTTTTATTAAATTATTTATTTCTGTTTTGCTAATTTAAATAAATCAAAATATTTAAATAAAGGCATAAATTAAATCCCTCTATTTTCTCAAAACTAAATTAGATATCATATGTCTAGTTTATGTCAAATTTATGTCTAAATTAATTGATTCAATCTTCATGGGAAGATTTGGAGACAAATTAGAGACAAATTTGAATCAATCTCTCAATCCTCCTCCATCAATTCTTCCTATCCTCTTGCCAAGTGTTTTCATGGGTGGGAACGAGTCCCAAAAATCTTCTCCACCTTCTTCATCTCTCACCATTCAATCCTCTAGATTGAATCCAGACCTCTATTTTTTGCCCTTGTGCAAATCTATTATCGGGAAATCTATAAATACAACCCTGTACAAAAAAGAAAGGATCCCCAACTTTATGAAAAATTACTTTGTAGAAAGGCATCAAGAATCAAGCATTAAGCATTAAGCATATAATCAATAACATCATAGCTTTAATTCATAATCATGGCTGCATTTAGTTTGTTGTAGCTTTCATTTATCTAAATTCATGTCAAGTTTAGTAATCATCATATAGGATTAGTTTCCTGCATTTAACATCATTCTCGTTCTTCAGATTGTCATTTTAAAGAGTCACAATGCTTACACGATCTGAGAGCCATAGTGATTTAATAAATCTTTGGAGATAGAGAGCAATATGACACTTTCAATGGATTTCTGGTTTTTAGTAGCTTAATTGTTGATTAAATTCATTGATATAATGTCGTATTAAGAATTGTATTTATATTCATACTTATTTCACACTTACAATTTGGTGCCCACCGTGGGGCCTAACCCCATATTTTACAAAAAAATTCTAAAAAGTGTCGCATAGGTTTTTGGTGTGTTAAGTTTAGCACGAGCGAGACCTTTTCCAGTGCTTCCGACAAAAACTATAGCACTTCTAAGCTCTATTTCAGCATTTCCACAAACACTATAGTGCTTCTAGGGAGGAAACTATAGCGCTTCCATGATATGTTTCAGCGCATCGACCACTCATTTCCAGCACATCTGATATAGCGCTTCTGGGAAATTATATGGCACTTCGGAAAACTGTTGTAGCACTTTTGACTATAGTGCTTTTATTCTTTGTTTCAGCGCTTCTGTAGCCACTTATCTGGATCCGACGTGACTGCGGCCATAATTTTTCTTTTGATGCATTTGGACTAAAAAGAATCAATCCTAGGGTAGTCACTTGATTTAAAATTTATCAATCCTAGGATAGAAATCACACATTTTTTCTATATCAGTTAAAATTGACACCATGACTTTTGTGAAGCAAAATCTTCACATAGAATAGCAAAATTTGTCTTTTGGGTTTTAAAAATCAAACATTGATTACTATGTTTGTGTGGTGAATAGGCTTATGCTCTCCCCTTTTACTGGGTGATCAAAACGCCAAACTCATCATTTATTTCCATGCAATTTGCGCTTTTTAAATCCTTTAGAAGCCCTACCGTAGTGGGAAAAATTACTCACCCTACGGGAACAACCTAAATGGGAACAACCAAAGCCAAGTTTTCCACCCCACTATAAAATTAAAAGCAAATCTGGGGAAACCCATTTTTTCCGGAGTTGTGCAAAGATAACCATCCCCAAAATATTTGTTTTAAAGATTGGGAGGTCTCCTAAGGGAGTTTATCTATTGCCTCTCTAAATAAAAACCCTATCTAAGAACCATAGTGTAGTATCCAATTGAGTCAGTAGACATTGTAATACTCATAGTGCAAGGGGAGGGAAGAATCTGCCCCCAAGACACTCACTATATAATTGCCAAGGACCGTTTTCTCAAGGGACAAGAAATCCAACTTTGAGTACACATCTGGAAAAGACAAAAAAATGGGCACCCTCTAGGGGGTGACATGGCTGTGTGAGTCAACACAATTTTAAGATGTGGGTTTTTGAGTATAACGATGACCTTTTTGACCTTAAGAGTGAGTTTTTCTGAAGTGTATTTTTGTTAAAACAAACCAGTGGAAATCAATAGGGACAATTCATGGTTCTTGGACATACACTATCTATTTAGATTCTAGGATTAAAAACAACTATTCTACAATTGCTTGTTGTGTTCTCAAAATCATTTAACTCAAATAAAGATCATCTGGAAAAACATCAAAAAGAGTCAAACAAAATCACCTAGAAAAATTCATGATTAGAAATTGGAAATCCAAAAATTTTGTCAAGAAATCCATAAAAATCAAGAAATCGAAGAGACCACTAGGTTACCAAAATATTTTGAGAAGAGGACATTTCTTGTATCAGAGTAGAATAATCTTGCTTCATCATAGAACTTTCATCCATAGGTATCATGATTTTGCTAGGGGTTTTACTGGTGATTATGCCTTAGAGCCTCTTTATTCACAAGATTTTTTTCAAAGAAGAGCCCTTACACAACATCATAATCATAGTCAACCCATACACTAGTCCTCCATCCCACAACTAATGATTAAATATTCCACCAAGCCAGATCAAATTTTGCAATAAAGAAATCCAAAGTAGCGCTTCCAGGGTCTATTTCAGCGCTTTTGCGGTCTGTTTTAGTGCTTCTAAATCAAAAGTAGCGCTTACACGCTCTATTTCAATGCTTCTGAACATTTTTTTAGCACTTCCACAAAATAGCACTTCAATCAAATATTACAGTGCTTCTAAACTCTTTTTTAGCGCTTTCCGCCAAATAGCGCTTTTGCATTCTATTTTAGTGCTTTCCGCCAAACAACACTTCGAGGTACTGTCATAGCGCTTCCACACTCTGTTTTAGTGCTTCCTGAAATAAGCTCTTTTGCGCTATGTTTTAGCGCTTCTACGCTCTGTTTTAGCACTTCTAAACTCTATTTTAGCACTTCCAAAAAACTACAAAAAAATAGAGAGCTTACAAACATATTAGTCAAATTAGTTAATAGCTATAACATGATTTCTGTCAACTAGAACTATCTTCTTGCTCCAGATAGTGTCATAGACCTAAAACAAAATAGGTTCTTACAAGTCAAAATTCTTTCAACTAAAACTTGGATCTTGTAAACTACAAAGTGTCCAATTATCAAAACACAAATCTGGATTATTGAGTTAAGTTTCCTCATCAAGATTTTGACATCCTACAATCACAAAACGAAACACAATATCAGGTTTTTAACTTGGTCTCATCAATATAATATATCATTATATTTGACTTTGTTAAAATCCAATTGACACTAATCCAAACATAGAAGATCAAATTTTAGTGAAAGTAACAAACACTCGTAAGCCAGTTTTGACGAGATCACAAAGACAAACATTTAAGGAAAGAGAAACTGAAACATCAAACATTATGTCTGAAGAAAATGCTTGGAGTGGACTTCATCAAAATGACACAAACGAAATAACAATGGAGGACATACAAGAAGCACAACATGACCCAAAACTCCATAAATTTATGGAAAAGATATTAGAGCAAGACATGGAGAAATATCTCCTAATGTTAGTTGAATTAGGTGCCAAACTTCCCAAAAATTTTGATGTCAAATGCTTAAAAGAAGCACCTAGAACAAATGAAATCGAAATACCAAAAAACACACCAAATATAGATCTAGTTGTTGCTTTAACAAGTCAAATGCAAAACTTACAATAACAACTATAGGACATAACAAAGGGAAACACGAAGAGGTATGCATTACAAGACATTTTTCCTTATCCTTTTGACTCAATAGTAGACATGATACCTTTCCCTAGACACTGCAAGCTCTCGAGATATGACAAATACAATGGTAAGACAGATCCAATTGATCATATAAGGGAATTCAAGACCATGAGCTTAGAATTTGCGCAGGAAGAAATGTACCTAATGAGGTTATTCCCAAGAAGCCTAGGAGGGCAATGTATGGAATGGTTTTCCAAAATATGACTAGGAATACACACTTTTGAAGAGCTCATCAATAGGTTCATATCACAATATTCTTGTAACATCCAACATGATGTCATGATAAAGGACCTCTATAACACATGAAGCAAAACAAAGGTGGGACATTCCTTTCCTTTTTACAATGATGGAGAAGACTATTTGCTAGGTATCCTCGCTCCATACCTAAGGAAGAAAAAATGGAGTTATTCATTGATAACTTGACTGATGAAATGAGCTATAGGCTTGAATTACAATGCCCTCCAAAATTTGAAAAGGTAATTGAAGATGGCCTTAAAATCGAAGAAGCTTTAGTCAAATGAGGGGTGATCAAACACTACAATGAAAAATCAAACAACACCAACTCCTCAAATCAATACACCAACAATGACAAACCTAAACTCTAGCAAAAGAATAGAAATACTGGGATCAACGAAACTATAAATGACTTACAAAATGCAAAGCCAATTTTTAATTTGATAGCCTCTACTGCAAAAACAAACCAAAATAGTGATCAAAACATCAAGTGAAATATCAATCAAAACAATAATCAAAACAAAGAAGAATCAAAACCACAAACGTATCAAAAATCATGAAACCAACATCAATTCACACCATTAGGCCAAACACTGGAATCGACAATGAATGAACTTGTTTCAAGTGATCTTATCACTACACGAGAAGCACGATTTTGGGATCCAAAAGTCAAACCACCATGGTGGAATGACATAGATTATTGTAACTTCCATAACAATAAGGGACACAAGACAAATGATTGCATGGAATTAAAACATATATTCCAAGATCTAATTGACAAAAAAAAGGTAAGTGTAGAGGGACATCAAAACAACAATGATCATACAACCTTTATAGACCCTTTACAAAATTATGACTAGGGAGAGTCATCTTCTACAAACAGTAAAGGCAAAAATGACAATCAAGTTTATGATAACATGATCTTTGTTTATCTGAAGTAGAAAGCGATACTGCGACCAATAATCACATGGAAAACAACAAAACTAGTGACATTATCCCCCTAGATATAATCCTGAGCATACAAATATCCGACAATCAAATAAATCTTTTAAAAAATAGGGAAAGACAAAACTATCGACCATTTAATGTAATGACAAGGGGGCAATCCAAGGTAATTTTAAAGGGATTTGCGCCTAAAAACACAACTCCACCTCCAAGTCAATACAACATTGTTGACCAACTTCAGAAAATACCAGCACAAATATCAATACTTGAACTGCTTAAACTATCACCATCACATAAGGAAGTTTTAGAACAAGCACTTGTTGCCACCAAAATACCCAACAACCTAGATGTTTTTCAATTCTAGGCTATGGTGGGACATTTGACCATACCACACTATCTATCATTCTCTGAACAAGATGATGTGTCCCTTAATCATCCACATAACACCACCCTCCATATTGAAGTATTGATCCACAAGCATCATGTTAAAAGAGTCCTCATAGATGTGGGAGCTGGTTTAAACATTTTTACTTTAAAGTTAATCCATGCAATAGGGAATTTAGATAATGCTATTGATGCCCGAAGGAAAATGACAATAAAAGCTTATGATGAGGAAGAAATATCTTCTAAAGGACTGATTGTGTTTCCCATTCAAGTGGGACCAATGATGAAAAATATAGCATGCCAGGTACTGGAAAAAGAGTTAACCTACAATATACTCTTAGGATGTCCGTGGATTCATGAAATGCAGGAAGCACCTTCGACCTATCACCAATGTTTGAAATTTCCAGTAAATGGACAAGAGGTGACTATATTAGTAGATTGTAACAATCCTCAACATTGTAACTCACTCAGAACTTCTCAAGACACTTTTGTGCCTCACAATAGGGAAGCATGCACTTAAAATTCATCAGATGGTGAAAAACCCCCAAACATTATATCCAAGTGGGTGGAGAAAAAGGATAAATTACAAGATACAAGTGTTGTTGAAACTACATTAATAGACAAAAAGGATCCTCTAAATTCTCTATCACAAAAATTCCAAGAACAGGTCCAGCTAATAGACAAAGGCATGGGACAATATTCTATTGAGAAATCTCTAAATCTTTCACAATTGATACCATCTCCAAAGACGTATGGACAACCATCAATGATAAAAAAACAATCATCACAACCTGCCATGGTTCTAGAGGAAAGATTTGTGAGATCCGGTACTATAGAGGATGAATCAGAAAACAAAGCTATCCTCGATTGGTTGTACAAAGATGAAGAAACATTGACATCAGCAAACATCAAAATCAAGACAGATAAGTATGGAAAAGGAAATACTATTTTAGAAAAAATGGGTTATGAAGGACAGGGGCCTATTAGAGAAAGGAAAGAAGGCATTGTGGAACCTATTCAACCTCTTACTCTTCATTCAAAAGATAAGACATGATTGGGTTACTCAGAAGAAGAAAAACAAGAAATGACAAAGAAGGCAGTTGAAAGAATCCTTCAGGTAAGAGATAGCTCTGAAACAGATTCTAATGAATATGAATGGGATCTATATTCTGATATATCTTACACAGATTCCCAAATTGATGTCATAAAACAATATGCACCTACATGTGAGGAGGGACAAAGCTCATGGTCTAGATCATTTGTATTAGGACCACAAAATATTGATGACTCAAGTGATGATGAACATACATCAAGTGAACTAGATAATCTCGAGGAGAGTAACATGATTGACCTCAACATCCCTAGTAATAACTCTAACAACATAACGGTCTGAACCCTTACTGCCATTTACCCAAGTCAATCCAATGACTTCCTGCCCTTAGTCCATCCCGAACTTATCGACTGGGAACCCATTGAACCTCTAAATGTATCAATCTATGCAAATGATGATGCTATCATAAATTTCCTTTGTTATGACGAAACTAATACAAGTTCTACTCATAAATCTCATAACAATGTGGATCAAATGGAGGGTGTCAAATCTTTCAATTGCAAAAATAAAAAGAAGAACAATGGATCCAATGGTGAAAACCATTCTATGGCAGTATTAGATCTTGAAAATTAAAAAATAAAGAACACATCAGACGATGAAAACCTCTTTGAGGCACTGAAAGATGGGAGATTTGACACCCTTCTAGAGCATTATAATGAAAGGTCATCAGTTCTGGTAGAGGCTACACAGTCTGTAAACATTGGCACAAAATAAAGAGAAAAGATTTTACATTTGACAAAATCTATGACAGAACAAGAAAGACCTGAATTTATCAAATTATTTGAAGAAAGAAGCATTAAATTTGCTTGGTCATACTCTGATATGTTGGTTTTTGACCTAAATATTTTAATGCATCATTTGTCCTTACCTACTTCTATCAAACCTATAAAACAAAAATTGAGAAAGATGCATCCACACATCGCACTAATGGTAAAGATTGAGCTAAAGAAATTATTGGATGTCAGATTCATTAGGTCTATTGATTATGCCAAATGGATATCAAATATTGTACCTGTATCAAAGCCAGCTAATAGTATCAAGATATGTACAGATTTTAGGGATCTAAATAAGGTATGCCCTAAGGATGATTTACCCTTGCCTAATATAGACATCATCATAGACTTAATAGTAGGGCATGTCATGTTGTCAATAATGGATGGTTTCTCCGAATACAAACAAATCAAGATGGCACCAGAAGATCAGGAGAAAACTACATTCACATGTCCATGGGGAACCATTTGCTAGAATATCATGCCCTTCAGATTGAAAAATGTAGGGGAAACCTATCAAAGAGAAATGATCACTATCTTCCATGATATGATGCATACCTTCATGGAGGACTACATGGATGATATTCTAGCTAAATCTTATTCTAGAGAAGGACATATGGATATCTTAGGCAAAATTTTCACAAGGCTAGAAAAGTTCAATGTCAGACTAAAACCTAAGAAATGTGTCTTCGGGGTTACATAAGCAAAACTCTTAGAATACATAGTCTCAGAAAAAGGTATTGAAGTAGATCCAACAAAGGTAAGGGAAATAATGGAAATTCCACCACCCATAAACATTAGTCAACTAAGGTCACTACAGGGAAGGCTACAATCAATCAGAAGATTTATCTCCCAGTTGGCAGACAAAAGTCACCCTTTTAATCATCTATTACATAAGAATGTTGTGTTCAAATGGGATCAAGGGTGTGAAACAAATTTTAACCAAATAAAGCAATATATGATGTCACCACCTATTCTCATGCCACCTACAAAAGGAAGACCTTTAATACTAAACATTGTAACAACTAATATTTCTTTAGGAGCACTATTGGTACAAGAAGATTATGAAGGAAGGGAACAAGCCATTTACTACATCAACATAACTTTGAATGGCTAAGAAATAAATTATACCTTCATTGATAAATCTTGTTTGGAGGTGGTATTTTCTACCCAAAAATTACGGCATTACATGTTGAATCACATAATCACGCTCATAGAAAAAATCGATCCATTAAAATATTTACTCAGTAAGGCTGCTTTAATAGGTAGACTGAGCAATGGGTCATGCTTTTAAGTGAGTTTGATATTCAGTATGTGGAAAGGAGAGCCAACAAAGTTCAAGTGATTTTCGAATAATTAGTCGAAGCTCCTTTAACAAATGATCGACCTATGACAATAGAGTTTCCTCATGCAGACATTCTGACAGTAACACCACAACAATGGATACTTTACTTTGATAGATCATATACAGAAAGAGGATCTAGTGCAGGAATTTTGTTCATTGCACCCCAAGGACACACTATCACAAAATCTTATAGACTAATGATTCAATGTACCAATAATGTGGCAGAGTATGAGGCATTAATCATTGGAGTCAAAGTGGCAATTGAATAGAAAATCACAGAGTTACAAGTATATGGGGACTCTCAACTAGTCATTTATCAAGTAAATGATGAGTATCAGATGAAATATGAGAATTTGATGCCCTATAAGTGGTTGATAGATGTTCTTAAATAATACTTTGTCAATATCAAATTTGAACAAATTCCAAGGGCAGAAAACAAAGCGACAGATGCTATGGCAACAATTGCTTCTCTTTTAAAATTACTAGAGAAACGTGGTCGTTATGACTTTATGGTAGAAAAAGTATCTAATCCTTCTTACAACCCATTTAGACACCATTGAATCCTCCATCTATGAAAAAATCTGTGTACCTAAAAGACAACAGCCTCCCCCCTGATCTTTCCAAAAACCAAAAACACAACTTCATCTGCCAATCTGCTTGACATACTTTAATCGCCAACATACTTTATCATCGAGGTCTAGATGACACTCTTATCTAATGTTTAGAACATAACAAATCTGAGACAACCTTAAATGAGGTTCATGAGGGTATTTGTGGAACTCATTTCAAGTGGTATAACTCTAGCAAATAAACTCCTTCGTTTAGGGTATTACTAGCCAAGTATGGAGAAGGAGTCTTATTAGTTTGTCAAGAAGTTTCAAAAGTGTTAGATTCATAGTAATCTGATCCACGCACTAGCTCAAGAATTACATCCATTCACATCAACATGGCCCTTTTTTCAATGGGGATTGGACTTGGTAGGAAAGATAAATCCATCTTCATCAAATGGACACAAATTCATAATCACAATGACAAAATACTTTACAAAATGGATAGAAGCAATTCCTCTCACAACTATCACTAGAAAAAAGATCTCGTCGTTCATATTGAGCTACATAATCTTTCAGTATGGCATACCTCAGTCCTTTATAATGGATGGCCATTTAAAATTAGATTGTCTCAGAATTGTGTGACAAATTTCATATCCAACATCGTTTCTCAACACCATATTATCCTCAGGGAAATGGTCAGGCATAGGCCTCAAATAAGAATTTTAAAATACTCAAGAAAACGATTAATGATGTTTGACGATATTGGCATGTTTAGCTCAATATCGCATTATGGGCCTACAAAACCAGCATCGGAACATCGACAAGAGCTACACCATATGCCTTGGTATATGGATCAGAGGCCATACTACCCATTGAAGTAGAGATTTAATCACTCTATGTATCACTAAAGGGAATCATCTCAGAGGAGGATTATAGAGTATCTAGGCTTCAAGAACTAGAACTATTGGATGAATGTCATCAACAAGTTGTCAATCATCTAAATCCATATCAAAAAAAAATGTCCCAGAGCTACAATCACAGGGTAAAAACTAGAATCTTTCAAGTTGGGGATTTGGTCCTAAAAAAAACCCTAGAAATAAGCAAGACAAAGAAAAGAAAGGGAAGTTTGAACTTAACTGGCTAGGTCTGTTTGTCATCATATCAGTCTATGGTTCAAGAACCTATCAACTATCAAAATTAGAAGGGGATATACTTGATGAACCTATCAACAATATCCATCTCAAAAATTTCTATACCTGAATCACCTAATGCACAGTTGAAAATCCTAAAAATAATTGCCTTGATGAAAACTTGGCAAACAAGCGTCTTGGTGACAAAAAATACCAAAAAAACAAAAAAGAAGAAAAATGAGAAAAGAGAAAATACAAAACAAAAGTGCATTTAAAATATATGGTGAAAACCTAGAAACAGGCACTATATGTGATTTTAGCCAGCTTTTCCATCTATTTAGATACATATCATGGTCATTAATCTCACCATCATTTTGCATTTGTTATCATTTCAAATGGTCATGTCTCACTCTAGCTTGGGGGCAACATCTGAATCTCATTGTGGGAAATAAAACATCAAGGCTTAACAAAATGGACAAACACAAAAAAAATGAAAATTGAAACACAATGCAACATGGAACATCAATCACCATCAGAAACATTTTAGCCATCCATTTCAAATCCAAAAATCCAAAAAAACAAGTCAAATAGTCAGTCTCAAAAAGCCAAAAACATGAGTTGGTGTCAGTCTAACTACGTGGTCTCTATGTGTAAAATGTAGGCAAGGCTAATATTTGATCAGCCCCTGAGGTCCCTAGGATAGGTCTTTAGGTTAGGTTTGGCCCAAAACTCAGAAAACAACAAAAACATCACAAAATCAGGATGGATGATCTAATCTGAATAATGATTAAAACACTGTAAGTAAAGGTTGGACATGTTGTATTTTTTATTTATTTATCATTTCTTTGGAGCAACTCGATGATGAATTGAACTAGAGAAGCTAGGAAGAAGAATGATATTTTCATTTGTCTGTTGTTTGGGAGTTAATTATTTAATGTGTGAATTTTTGTGGGATGTGCTCTACAAATATATCACCGATGACATTCAGAATACACACACTAAAATGATTGATCCTTGTCTGTTTACGCAAGAAATGCTCATGTCATCTCCATTTAATTATACCTTGATGCATGTGTTCATTTGCAATATCAAAAATCATGGAAGTTGTACTCAAGTCATCATGGTCTAAATTATACCACTGATGCTTGTACTCACTTTCAACATTTAAAACAAAGCTCTATGATGATACAAAGCACAAAAGTACTATTAAAATATGAATAGTTTGCATATAGTTTTTGCATGATAAAATTAGATTGCATTCATAAATGATTTCTACATCTGTAGAGTGTTTGTTATAAAAAGGATTCAAATCGATGATTATATTTTCTATTAATAAGACTGAGTATACTTGACATAAAACAAAAACATCATCATAACAATGTGGTTGCATCAACATTTTTCACATTAGAAGGCATTTTCTATTCATCATTCATACATTTTAAATCAAATCACGTCGCATCCATATCATATAAAATTTCTAAGAGAGAATTTCAAAACTAAATCATATCATTGCATTTTTCATCCATCCACCAATTATTACTACCATACATCAAGTCATTACATTATCCATTCATCATTTTATTATTACATCATATTATTACATTTCTATCAATTCATAATTTATATCATACATCATCTATTTTTCACATTCATATTAGCATACGAACATACATCCCATTAGCATCACATCATTACATCCACATTCAATTATCATATAAAAAGAAAATAATCATGCATCCATACATCGACAACATACATCCATACATCATTCATTAATTAGAACATCATACATCATAAGCATATCATCATCATATAAATTGCATTTATCATATCATAATTAGAATCATCACATGGCATATAGAACATTGAAAGTATATGCATCCATCATAGAATCATAATAGAACCATCATAGATCGATTAAAATCGACTGCATATCATAAAATCATATAAATAATCGATGTAAAGTATACAATGAAGTCTGAAATAAAAGAGATACATCATCAAAACTACCTGAATCGAAGTATACATCATGTCTCAAAAGAATATCACAGAATCATATAGGGGCAGCTAGGATCTGCTATTGCCAGATACTGCAGGCATCTCGGGACCAGTACCTCCCCACCAGAAGCACCCAGATCTCTTGAATCTCTCTGTGGAGGCTGCATCACACCCTCACTAACCATCCTAGTATGTGTCTTGCCAGATCTGGAACACGCATAACTAACTCTCCGCTCAGAAGGAACAACATAATGGTAATGACCTCTATAAAACTCTACCTCTTGGCCAACACAAAGAACCTCCCTCATATAATCGCCAACGGTGGTACCATCGGCTATCCGCTATAAGGTATCGAAAGTCCCCTGTGCCCACTCGACGATCTGCCTAGCACTGTCTCTCTCCACAGTCAGTGTGGCAATTTGTCTCTACGCAACTACCAGCTGTCCCTATACCTGAGCTAAGACCTGTGCATGAGCTTGTGCTTGGGTCTGTAACTGCATTTGTGTCTGCACAAGTAAACCATGTGCCTAAATAAGCTGACCCTGCAAAGTCTATATCTGCACCTGTAAGCTGGCAATCTGTGACTGATGATCTTTCAAAGAAATCTCCACTGCTTGCCTCTCACAAGGCCTACTAGTGGATGGACCTACGCTACTTGCCACAACCCCTCTTCCATGATCATCACCATCATCTCCATTGTCATTGCTTCTCTCATCACTACTACTCACCTCACTATCTTCCCCACTACCCTCCTCTGCACCGATATCCTCCTCCACCTCAACAATTACGACCGGATCCTTTGCAATATCCTCCTCTACGGGAAGGGGCATTGGCTCATCAAGAATGGTAATCCGAGGGAATGGATGTAATGATAGATACTTTGCATACTCTATAGTCACTGGTGCCTCTACAATATCACGATGCATGTCCCAAGCTGACGGTTGTAGAGCATGGTATCCCTGTACTATAGTATCATAAGATAGTGATGGCCCCCAATCTGTGGCATCACTCTGACATTGAGCATAATGTACAATGCCCTAGGGCATGCACTAAACAATCCCATATTGTCTATAGATCCTCCCTAATAAGAATCTCTCCAATATAAATCAAGTCCTACCGATCAAGTATATGGAATAGCACAAATAACCATGAACTACATCATCATCCTCCCAATGCTCACAATCTAGATATGGGCACCATGTGACAACCTCTAAATCATCCAATACGCACCTCCAGTGATCCAACTTACCCATCCTAAACTGGGTAAGTTGACCTCTGTATCTAAAAACATAAGGCCTGGTAGTAGGTCTATCTCGTACTGGCAGTGGTCGCGTGATAGCAATATGCTCCCACACCCAAACCTGAAGCAAAGTAACTTTGGTTGATAGGCTATGCCCTCCCAAATACACAACTCAATGTAAATCATGTTAATGATGTGCCAACATGCACATCCCCCAAGTATATCTGGTCCCATGCATGACCATGCTCTTGAGTACGTGGCCCCAACCAATAGAGAATCCCTTTGACCTATGATTAGGACAAAGGAAACCTCCAATGAATCCAACAAGCACTGCTGGTAAAGTAGCATAAGCAATGACCATCGTACACCATCGAACCCACAATCTTGCAATGTGATTATCCTGAAAAACTCTATGGAGAGCATCTATCCCACCAACCCCCTATGAATCATATGCTACAATCTCCCCAACAAACAGTATCTGTAATATCTATCATATGTCCTCTAGAGTGACTATCTCGCCAGTAGGTAGGTGGAAGGTATTGTAATCACTATGCCACGGCTCGACTAATGTTGTGAGGAGACCCCGATTAATCCTAATTTGGGGCATGTCAAGAAGAGAACCAAGACCACATCGAATAATAATTTGTCTCATCTAGTGTCAACTATGAAATCAAATCAAATGTCCATGGGAAATGCTCTCAAATCTTGAGGTTAACCAGATGCTCCTATCATCATGAAATCTTTTAAATCAGTATACTATGTCAAATATCACATGTCATTATCCCATCAAGTCTAATCAAACCTCATTTATCATGAGGTCATCATTATCTATCTAGATTGTACTTCACCTACATGAGGTCAATTTATTTAAAATCAATCTCACCTATCATGAGGTTCATCAAAATTGATTTTATTCCTCACCTATCATGGGGATAATGAAAGTCTTATCTATCATCAGAATCAATCATTAGGGTTATTTAGATCATCAAATCATATCAAATAAAAGAGTGGCTATGATCAAAATCGACAAAATCAAGTTTAAAATTTGAAAATTTTTCCAAATCTGACTTGGATGCACTCTAACAGGCATTCAAAGTGCTAAAAAACCAGAAGCGTTATTTCATCAATTGGATGTGCTAGAATAGGCATTTGAAGCGCTAAAACATCAAAAGTGCTATTTCATCACTCAGAAGTGCTATAACACACTATCAAAGTGCCACATAAATCAAAGCGCTATTTCGAAAGGTCAAAGCACTGAAACAATATCTCGAAGTACTAAAACCTTCTAAGCACTAATTTAAATTATTGAAGTGCCAATGTATCCTATCAAAGCGCTACTTGTTTTGAAGCGCTAATCTATCCTATCAAAGCGCTATCAAATCTAATGGAAGAACTAATTCTCAAAAGCACTAAAACAGGTCCTAGGAGTGCTACACTAGAGTGTGAATTGCTAAAGCATGTACTTGAAGTGCTAAAACTACAAAATCTTTAAAATACGAAAAAAGGCACAAAAATCAAAATTGCATAAAATACGAGGAGGATTAGGGTACGTACCAGAGGTCTGTAAGCGGTTGGGCGCTGGTGACATCGCACACACTCAAAATAGTGGTTGTGGTAAGGAATCGACTTCCTGCTCTAAGTGGCTCAAATATGTCTCTCTCACAAAGATTTCAAAAGTCAAATGCACAAATGAGTATGAAAATGACCTTTTGACCTTTTACTAGTCTCTTAAAGGTGGAATTTTGTGGGATTTTTAACTTTTTAATTAATTTTATTGGGAGATTAATTAAAATTTATCCAAGAGGAAAAATTTCTTCATCATTATCGAGAGATAAATTATTTTACCACCGAAAATTCATCAAATCATTGAAAAAATCATTAGAAAATTGAAAAATCCAAAAAAATCCAAAAAAATAAAAATCAACAAATCATGAATTTATCTCTCGAGGGGGCATTTTATCATCAATCACCTAAAAATAAATGTCTAGGGCATGTCTGGGGCATACTAAAAAAATTTGTCGATATTAGCAGCATCAACAAAATTTTCTTTGAAGCAATGTGTGAACACATCACTTCAAAGAGGGGCAAAATGTATACACCTAAAATTGGTCTAGAGAATCTGATTAATTGAATACGACTTATTTGATTAATTATCCTAAATTCCTCTACTATTAAATAAATAGAAATGTTTATTTATATAGTTCACATTTAAATTCTTCTATTATTTCATCTTAATTAAATAAACGAAAAATAAATACTTTATTTTATTTAATTATCAATTTCCCCTATTTTATTCTATCACATCATTTAAATAAATTAAACAAGGGTTAAACACTTTATTTGTTTAATTATCATTTTCTTTCATTCTAATTTAATAAAAAACTTCTATAGTTTGTTTTATTAAATTTTTTATTTCCCTTTTTGCTAATTTATATAAATCAAAATATTTAAATAAAGGCATAAATCAAATTCCTCTATTTTCTCAAAACTAAATTAGATATCATATGTCTAATTTATGTCTAAATTAATTGATTCAATCTTCAGAGGAAGATTTAGAGACAAATTTGAATCAATCTCTCAATCCTCTTCCATCAATTCTTCCTATCCTCTTGCCTGGTGTTTCATGGGTGGGAACCAGTCCCAAAATCTTCTCCAGCTTCTTCATCTCTCACCATTCAATCCTCTAGATTGAATCTAGACCTCTGTTTGTTGCCCTTGTGCAAATCTGTTGTTGGGAAACCTATTAATACAACCCTGTACAACAAAGAAAGGATCCCCAACTTTATGCAAACTTACTTTGCAGGAAAGCATCAAGCATCAAGCATTAAGCATAACATCAATAGCATCATAGATTTAATTCATAATCATGGCTGCATTTAGTTTGTTGTAGCTTTCATGTATCTAAATTCATGTCAAGTTTAGTAATCATCGAATAGGTTTAGTTTCTTGCATTTAGCATCATTCTCGTTCTTCAGATTGTCATTTTAAACAGTCATAGTGCTTACACGATCTGAGAGCCATAGTGATTTAATGAATATATGGAGATAAATAGCCATATGATGCTTTCAATGGATTTATGGTTTTTAATAGCTTAATTGTTGATTAAATTCATTGATATAATGTTGTATTAAGAAGTGTATTTACATTCATACTTATTTCACACTTACACAGACAATAAAATCCTACAAAGAATAGAGGAATAGAGATCTGAGACAAAATTCAAGTCAAAAAGGTAGGACATAGGAGCCCAAGGTGCCTATTTCCTAGGTAGGGTTTCATAAAATTCAAAGTTTGAAAATTATTACATTACTATTTAAGGTTCTCATATTTGTGTTCAAACAATTTTGACAGTGAATATTTTTGGCAAATTTTGTTGATTTTATGACTAGAAAAATAAAAAATGCAAGTATGCAACAATGTGGAAAATGCTTGAACAAGAAATGATAATTTGGAATGCAATTTTCAAAGCCATAGTACAATAATTGACTGATTTAAAGATGCAAAATTCTAAGGATGATTTTATGCAACTTTGCAACAAAACTACATAGCAATTTTTTTCACTTTTTTATCTTAAATGAAAGATGCCTAAATTGATGCAATGAACAATTCTAGATTTTAATGACCCAACAAATGCAATTTGAATGTAGATCAAATCTATCATGACTGAAAGACACCCCATTGCACCTATAATGCAATATGAATGTATTTTTTTATTTTTTATTTTTTGTCTTTTTATGATGCAAAAATGAATTTCTAAATGAACAATGCAACATAATGCAATACAAAACCTAGATCTAGGATGATTTTATTCAGGTTTTAGAAGGTATATAGTGTTAAAATGTTAGGTTCACCAAAATGAAACATAGAAAAAGGTAAAACCTAATATTTGACCTTGGGGTTTAGGAACTTTTTAAAAATGTGGCATTTGTTAGAGGTTTGATGGGTAGTGGGGGTTTGATGGATTTGAATAAGGTATGTGAATGACTTACAACCTGATAAGTGATTCAATCGACCCTTAACCAAATATGGAAATTTCCTAATGATGAAATGAAATGATCTAACTAGGGGGTATGTGTAGGATCATCATGGAAAAAATAGGTCCTTAAGTGGCAATGAAAATTCAAAAAATCAGAGTTGGGCAACTTGACATAAAAATTTGAATAAGTTATCTATATTATTTCAAAAATATGTAAGAATAGAATCTGTGGAAAATTGAATGTAGTTTCTAAACTAGTAGGTTAATTTTTGTAAAAAAAAAATCTATTTGGTGAAAATTTAAAATTTCAATGCAGTAGTACTAAAATTTCAGGGAAAAAATAAAATGTAGGTGTTTGTCTGACCACCCTAACCATAATAAAATAATAATATTTTTTATAAAATTTTAGATATAAGTAGAGGACTCATGTCCGGATGTGATGCATATTTTTTTGTAATTTTTTTTCAAATAAATAATTAATTATGAATTTTTTATTACAAATTTTTAAAAATATAAAAAACTCGTATGTCTGACCACCTTCACTTGGTCAAAACTTAATGGAATTCATTTTTCTTTTAATCCTATAGTATGCGAAGCATAGAATGTGACACATGTTTTGAATTCAAAAAATGTGATACCATTTGAAAGCTATATATGTTTTTCTATCAGACTATCAATCAAGACTTTAGTCGTAATTCTAATAGAAAATAAATAATAATTATTTATTAGATTCTAAGTAAAATATAATTTATATTGGTAGAAAGTTGAGAAGCTCCTTTACAAACCCTTTTCGTTTCATCAATTTTAGGTAAAATAAAAGTTGTCAGCCACATGGGTGAAGTCTGGAAAAACAAGGTAAGCTGTTAAACACATTTTACGTGTTGACTTTTTAGGATTGGCAGGTACGAACCAAATATCGAGCCTAATACCAAGGCATTAAATTTTGTGTCAGAATATCGGATATCGGATTCAAATCGGATATCCAATTCAAATCTGATATCGAATTTGAATTCGATATATGATATCTTTTAGATCAGTTTTAAAACAATTTATATAATCTTTAATATATTATTTAAAAATGCGATTAAGTTTATAATTTAATATATATAATATCCAATAAAGTTTATAATGTAATATATTTAATATATAATTTATAATAATCTCTTACCGAATTATGTATTTAATATATAATATATTATTAAATGTATAATATTTAAATATTATTTAAATATTTTAGTTGATCCATAAATATTTAAATATATATATATATATATTACCAATTTATAAAATATTTAAATATTATCTCTTTCCCTCTCGTTCTCTCCACCTCTATCTCACTCAATCACTCCTCTCTCTCTCTCTCTCACTCCTCTCTCTCTCTCTCCCC